>OX421978.1:96157906-96550313 GCA_949128135.1 Parasteatoda lunata
TTTATTTTTCTAACCGACAACTGCCATATGAAAAAGAATTACAGTGATTTATCATTTTTCACATATCGGGCGATTTTATATGGTTTTTATACTTTACTACACTCTGTTGCAAGTTAGGAAAAAAACAACAACATTATCTTGATGGAGAAAGCCTGTATGTGCACGCCAACTCTTATATGATATCGCAATATCGCCAGGACCCGATCTAGCCTGATTGGGGCACAAGGCTAAAACTTTTTTGGGGGGCCCCTCTGCTTCACTACTTTAGTAATGAAGTACCGAAATTTATGGAGGTATTTAAGTTTTTTACCTCATTATAGATAACAAGAAAATTGACTAGAACCAAAAATAGCTATTAAGTCCCACCCCATCCAATGGTCAGACGAAATATCGTTCTGTCCATTTTATTGATTTTATGACAATTGTATGTCCAACATGCCGAATGCAGTTTCCTGCTTGTTAACTTTGTCACCTAGCTGTGAAAAATTCATATCATTGCTGACATTAGGGTTGAATTCAGCTAAGTTTGCTCAATTACGATGGCTAAATTAAGCCAATCACAAGCCTGTATTTTTATAAGCATGTTGCATTTTGCGATATGTAAAAATACAGGCTTTTGATTGCTCAAATTTGCCCATCGTAAATTGCGAAAAGTTAGCTGAATTCCGCCCTAAAAAGTAATGAATTTATAAAATATAGATCGTGTTCGTGCGATAGATTAATGAAGAAGCTAACATAAAACTGACGGATTTTACAGTGTACTCATATTTTGTTTCAAAAAATTTCATTAAAGAAGGAAACGTAAAATAAACTTTCTATTCGATTTTGGGGCCCCCTCTGATGTGTGGGCCCGGGGCTACTGCCCCGTATTCCACTGCCTAAGCCAGGCTCTGAATATCGCCAACTCTTGAAACGACGTTGCACAGTCTCTTTTTTGCTTTCTTTCTTTTTAATAACAATTGTTAACAACACACACATAATAAAAAGTAATAAGAATGAATAAAAATGGTATCTGAAAATAGTAATAAACATTCGTCTTTCTGCTCGCATCCAAAGAAACTCGAAGGAATAATAAATATTGTTTTTTGGAGACGGTTTTCCATTACAGGGAAACAAAAGTAAAAAGAAAATTCTTTATCTCGCATTTGATTTGTAAAAGACATGTCAGCACAAGAATCGCTATTTTTAGTAGTTCAATCAAATCCGATCCTGACGGATTTTACAGTGTACTCATATTTTGTTTCAAAAAATTTCATTAAAGAAGGAAACGTAAAATAAACTTTCTATTCGATTTTGGGGCCCCCTCTGATGTGTGGGCCCGGGGCTACTGCCCCGTATTCCACTGCCTAAGCCAGGCTCTGAATATCGCCAACTCTTGAAACGACGTTGCACAGTCTCTTTTTTGCTTTCTTTCTTTTTAATAACAATTGTTAACAACACACACATAATAAAAAGTAATAAGAATGAATAAAAATGGTATCTGAAAATAGTAATAAACATTCGTCTTTCTGCTCGCATCCAAAGAAACTCGAAGGAATAATAAATATTGTTTTTTGGAGACGGTTTTCCATTACAGGGAAACAAAAGTAAAAAGAAAATTCTTTATCTCGCATTTGATTTGTAAAAGACATGTCAGCACAAGAATCGCTATTTTTAGTAGTTCAATCAAATCCGATCCTCCTATGACGTCATATAGTCGTTATTTCTATTTCAAGAACGAATATTATCCTTATTTATCGAAATATGTCGCCAAGTCTACTATTTAGGCCTAATTGTATAATTTGTAAACGAAATAAAACTATATGCAGTCGCAGATAATTACTTAAATCCTATACCGTCTTTTCTTAACGTAGTGGAGAAGTCGCCATTCTCTGTTCGATCTTGCTCCCCAACTTCTTGGGTGACTTCTTATTCCGCATTGTTTTGTTTTTTTCCCCTTTAAAATCGAACATTTGTTTATGAATTATATAATTTAAGAACTTTTTGCTTATCGTAACGAATTAACGTATATAGGAACTTTAAAAAAAATTTTGTTGGTGCGTTTGAAATCAAACCAAGTGTGAGTTTATAAAACAAAAGTCTCGAAAGAGATAGCAATGGATAAATTGTCAATAATCATTAAGCGAAAATAAATTGGGAACAAAATATTCGCAAAAAAAAAAAACTTTAAATTGTGCTATAATTTTTGAGTTCATATAATACGACATTGAAATAATTAGCTCACAAACATTTTTCATTATAACAAGAGTTAGTTTGAGCCGTGATGGCTCAGGGGATAGAGTGTTCGCCCCTTCCAATGAGGTGAACCGGGTTCGATCCAGCTTGCACAGACCACAGTGCCGACATGAAATATTCTCAGTGGTAGTTGGATCATGAGTTAGAGTCCCTTTGCCGTTAGGCGTTAGGCTAACCGTGGGTGGTTCTCGTGGTCTTCTTCTCCATGTAACGCAAATGCGAGTTAGTTCCATCAAAAAGTCCTCCACGAAGGCAAATTTTTCCCAATACTTGATACAGGAATTCCCTTGTCTTCTAGATTGGGTTCAAAATGACAAGGCTACAGAGTTGAAGATTAGTAGTCGTAAACATGAAAATTGGCTCGGCTGTTCAACGACGGTTATACAATAAAATATAACAAGAGTTAGGCTTTTCTTCCTGTTATCATTTTTGCAACATTTTCATGATGAGCACATGGGTGCTGTCAAAAGTTTAAAATAAAACGTAACCTAGCAGTTTAACCGTAATAAAACATATCCTAACAGTAAATTACTCTTAAAGGAAAACATACAACAGCTGCTATGAAAGTAATATATTGTCCACGATTTTCCGCTTCATGCATCACGAATGCAAGTTAGTTCCACTAAAAGTCCAACAAGGCTAGTTTGTTACCCAATGCTTGATTCAGGAATTTCCTTATCTTCTGGGTTGGGATTAAATCGACAAGTTTACTGAGTTGATCATTGATAGTCGTAAACTCAAAAAAGGACCCACAGTTCAACGTAAGGTTATTAAATAAAGTATCATCTACAAAATAGCGTCACGGAATCTTCGAAGTTAAAGGATAAAGCAAAGTTTATTAAGACACTATTTTTTATTTATTTTTTTATTAAACACAACGACGGGACAAAATTAAAAAAACACTAAATATCTTGTAAAAAAAAATTATTTTTGTTTGAGTATTAATTAAAAAAAAAGCGTTGTATTTTATTAAATCATAAAAGTGTAATAAAATCGAATCTTATTAAATAAAAGAAACCTCTTTAATATCATTTAAATTCGAACAATAATATTCAGCTCAGTTTATGAAACCCAAAACACAAATTGGGTTTTATTATAATAAAATACATTATTCCCACCCACATTAATTTTTTTTAGCGGAACCCAAAAACCAATTATAGACAGGAACGCCTATTTATTTTACGCCTATTTTTTATTCCGGTTAAAATATTTTCATAAATGCGAAAGTAAATAATTCTCGAAAGTAAATAAAAATAATTTTATAAGTAAAAACGCGCGAAAAAGCTTAATTCCGAAAGGGAAACTCATTACTAATATATAAATAAATAAAATTTAATGAAAATTTTACTTGAACCCGGTACTACGGCCATTTTAAAATTTCCGGGAATTACATAAAAATGTTTTAAACTAATCCGCGCGTGTATGCAAGGCAGGAAAAATATTACCGTAATAAAATAAAGACTCTTTTTCGTATAATTCAATTTGGATCACATTTTTTCTCTCTTGCTCCAAAACTAATGAAAGAAAAAAAAAGAGAGAGAGTGATACGGTATAAACATTTGTGCCATTCTTTATCACTGCTTTTTAGCAATTTTGGAATGGCAACAAGAGCTCAGCCATGTCTTGCTTTTTCCAAATCTAATTTACTGTTTGTGTAACAACGAAGTAAGAAGAGAAAGTAATTTTCTCCCTTTTCCAAGAATAGTACGTGTCACTTTTTTCATATTCAAAAATTAGTTTTCAATTTTTTTTTTTTTTTTAAAAAAGGAGGGAAATTTTTTATTTTCTTTATTTCATACTTCAATTTTCGTGCTATGAGCCGAGCATTTAAAATCAAGCTTATTTTTAAACCATGAAGAAGAAAGAGTCTTTTTTTTTTCCTCCAAGAGAAATTTTTCTAAATAAAGGTGATAATGAGATTTGGGCATTAGAAGAAGATGAATAATATCACAAATTAGAAGATGAATTGTTATTTAATTTCAAACAATCATTGAAGGCGTAAGAAGACTAAAGCGATTGTCTGTATCTTTTCACAGAATTGTGCGAGTTATAATTCACATATTTATTTCCAATATTCATTTTCTAAGAATTAGAACGCGCGACATTTGTCGAATATGTTTTTCAAATTTTCTTTTCTTTTTGTGGAAGTTACTTAGCGAAAAAGAGAGGAGTTTTCAACGAAATATTCTTCTCAAGAGTTTTCACCAATTTTAATTTAAGTTGACAATGTTATTTCGATGTTAGGAGAAGATGAATAGTTATTTAATTTTGAAAATTTGTTTAATGAGCATGCAGTAAAATCAATAAAAGCAATTTTTTCCAATAACTAGAAGGAGATAAAAGCCGTGCATTATCCAATCGAGTATAATCAAACTTACAACCTCTGTAATTTTATTTTTATTTTATAATTTTATTTTATTTTTATAACCCGAAATACTAATGTTCAACTCCGTAGCCTTGCAATTTTGAACCAATCCAGAAGACAGGGAAACTCCTATATCAGTACCCCCAGAGGTATGATTTGTTATGGGAACATGTCGTGATTCGACAGATATAACGTGCACCAGTCAGCATTCACTACAGGGGGAGTCTTCGGCCGACGGGGATCGAACCCACGCCCTCTCTAGGACATGGGCCCAGTGCCCTACCAGTCAGGCAATCCTGAACCTTTTGTCCTATTTTATTTTTCATTTTATAAACGTCGTTGAATAGTCGACCCAATTTCGGGTTTACAACTACTAATGTTCAACTCCGAAGCCTTGCAATTTTGAGAAAATCCAGAAGACAAGAAAACTCCTGCTTCAGTACCTCCAGAAGTATGATTTGTTATGGGAACATGGATGACTTTTGACTTCTTCAAATTTAAAATCTTCAAAATAATCTAAAAATTTTTTGTATACTTCTTAAGTTACACTTTATCTTACAGACAGCAGTGTAATTTATTGACGTATGCTCGAGAAAAAAAGAAAAAAAAAAAGAAAAGAAAAAAAATAGAAATTCACCAAATCTTAAATGCCAGGAAAATGCGGATTAGCTTAGAAGTTTAAAAAACAGTCATTTTAAGTTAATAGTAAGTAACTCAACTTAAGCCTTTATGTTAGATAGACCATAAATTGCTGAAATTAATTCTTTTTATCCACTGTAGAAAGAAACAAAAACATTTTTGTTGCTGATATGTACGGAATCAAATTGTGTATAATAACCAATCATTAAATAAATAAATAACTTTGATTAGATCCAAGCATATTACAATTATACAAAAACTTGGTATTAGGTTAATATTTGCTTTCCCTCCTTACAGTATTAGCAGTTAAAAGAAATTTCTGGTAACACTTCAATGTCTTGGCATTCATAAGCCAGGAAAATGACAAATTCGTCATTTTATAGCATATAACTTTACTTTAATTTAATATTTTGGCTTTTAGACGTTTATATTCTGCAGAAAACAACAGGATTTCTTAAAATAACTCAGATAAATCCATGTAGTTTATGTTATTCATGATTTTAAGAAACCAGGAAAATGACAACACAAAAACCTACTCACCTTGAAGAATTTTTTGAAAAACATTTTGAACCAGAAAATTAGTTCTTTATTCATGCAACAAGACATGCTAATATAGGAGGGTATCTAATCAATCTATTAACATAAGAGTTTGATTGCTGGCTCAATCTATTTTGGTTATAAGCCACTAAATAAAAGTAGTCAGGAAAATGACAGATTTTCTTGGGACACACAAATTATTGACGGAAAAAATTATGTTAAACGAAGTTTTTGTAAATAATACCCTCTGCGCATATTCTAGAAATGCTTACAACAGTTGATACAAAAAAAATTTGATATTGAAAAATTTATGGGAAGTTTTGAAGCTAGTTATTATTGGAAACATTGTTTGGGACATGCCAGGGAAATGACATTTTGATATTCAATTAAATTTTTTAAGTATACAAAACAGTCAATGCTAGTGCAAAGTTTTTAAAATGTTAACAGCAATGCTATTTATAAATTTTTTTTAAAAAAAGTTCTTCAGTTAAAGTTCTTTTTAAAAGATCGTGGAGCAAGGGACAGTGAATTGTCACATTTCGTGAGAATCACCCATATAACACATAATTCTGATATACAGTGCGGGAAAAAAAAAAAAAAAAAAAAGAAACGGACCACCCTGAATAACTTTGGTCTAATGATCGGATCTTCACGTTCAAAGACTAAATCATAGTGGGTGGAGGAGGCGACTTACGGAATCAAACAATAAAACGTACTTTCTCTGAATAAACATACCTTCTTTTAGACGGTCTCAGATTTCGGACTCCCAAAAGATAGGTGGTAGCCGCAATTTTTATGGAAAATATGGTCCCCATAGTTTGATCAAGAGAGTTCTCCAATGTTTGGACCCCTTAATGTAAATTTTACTTTTTGTGTAGTTCGTCCTATCTTGAGAACTTTTTAAGCGAATTGAAAAATTTTCGCACACCATTAAAAAATTCGTTTACCCAAATATAATTCCATGCAAAAAGAAAAGCTTTTAGTAAATATTTATTTTATACTACTCTATTTAATAATGATCAAACAATTTTGAATCGTAAGGTACGCAATTTCTTGCATCATTTTAAAGAATATAATTTTACGCGGCAAAATACATAATTTGAGCAAAATCAGTTGAATAGTTCCTGAGAAATTGAATTTCAAAAGAGTTAGATACTTAAAATTCGATTTCTTAGGATCTATCTATTCGACCGCAATCTGAGAAATATGGTCAAGATACTATATAGTTTGATCAGGAGAGCAGGCTAAATTTTGGACCCCTTAATGTTATTTTCACGTTTTGTTCCATACCACAAGAACTAATAAACCACAAGAACAAAAAATAACTTTAAATAATTATTTATCATTTTTTTTTATTATTTTAAACTATTCAAAACGATTTTGAATTGTTACGTATCTAAATTATTACATCATTTAAAAAAGAGAAGCGTAATTTTCAAATATCAATTTATTACATTTGCTCAATTTATTAAAAAAGCTCATGGGAAATCAAATTTTAAATATTCCACTTTCTTAAATATATTACTCGGATAACATTTTATTCCGATGCAGTATATAATTCCGATATATCTATAAGAGCGAATTCCGTAATAATAGTTTATGGAATACTGTCAACAGTATCAACATACCTAAAGAGTAACCTCCACCCATGGCGCTTAGAGGCCATTGATTTCTAAAGTATCGAGTGTACTTTGTACAGGAGTGTAGATAAAGAGGAGAGCCGGAGTTCGATTAATCCGTTTGCAAGTAGAAGGTTTGCTTAGCTTCTTATCGTTCTCTGACAATAGCCGACCCCTTCTCTGGATTTCAGAGGAGGAAAAGACGAAGGGTAATTAAAACAGATGATGTCGCTTTATGGAATACTCTAGAATTCCATTTTACGAGAAGATTATTTGGGTTTTATTCTCATTTGATTCATTTTTTATTGAATATTAATATCGCAATTGGGTACTTTCACTTTATGAAGAAGACCATGTATACCCACGCATGTGACCTATGACGTCAGCACCGACTGATCGTTTATAAGCAAAATGACCTTTTAAAGTCGAACTAAGTTAGTCTAAAAGTCTTTTCACATAAGTCTGAATGATTCAGTCGTGATGGCACTGGGTATAGAGCGTTCGCTTTCCAATGAGGTGAACCAGTTTCGAATCCCAGCAATGGCTTGTCGATATGAATTCCGCATCCGGCTTGCACCTACCACAGTGCTGACGTAAAATTTGGATTTTTTAAAATTAAATTTGGTGCTGTGGATTTGGTTTTTTGACTCTCAAAGTTATGAGGGGCGGGGGTAGATTAGACGCAATATTCAAAACGTGGATTCAAGAGTGTGGAAGAAAGTTTGGGTGTCTTTATATTCCATATTTTCAAGTTTGTGGCTAACCCCCATAATTTTAAGGGTCAAGAATTCAAATCAGTCGTTAAAAAGTTATGTTTTACTGATATAGTAAGTTTTTGTTTCTTATTTCGTAACTTAAGATGTTGTTTGCGTCAATAAATCAGCATATTTAAGGTTAGGTCTTCGAACCATTAAGGTTGAGTCTTAGTACATGAAATTCCGATTGTTATCACATTTTGGAAAAGAGAAAATGAAGCACTTTTAAAAACATCCGTGGAAAAAAGCACCTTTAGGGGTTTTAAAAAACGAAAATAGAAAATAAGCCCCTTTAAGCATTTTTTAAAAACGCTACGCAGCTTAAATATGATGACTCATTCTATGCTTTAAATTAAATGAGAATACTAAGAAATTTTAAAATTACCAAAAAACTGCATCAATCTTTTTATAATAAATAATTTGATATTTTTAATAACCTGCAAAATAAATTTTGTTCTACTAAAGTAAAATTCAGTTGATTAAACTTGTTCAAAATGTAAAAAATAAATAAATAAATAAATAAAATTAAAAAAAATACTATGACAAAAAATATACTTAAAATCTCAATAAGCTAATATGAGTTAATATGAGTCTCAAGTTAATATGAATAAAAAACTTTTTTAAAATGCTCAATAGCAAGAAAACTGTTAAATTTTTTTTATAAAAATGAGAAATTTTCTACAAAACAAATTGCTTCGGCCACTAGAAAGTTACATACCCAGTACTAGGGGCAACTTATATTAATTTGAAATTAGCAATTTCTGATATAAATATAAACGATACATAAATAAAAAATTTATACTTCAAGCTCAAAATCAGTGGGCGGGTAGTTATACGCAAGTAGAGAAAAAAAAATTGAAAACTTTGAAATGTATGCGTGAAGTTTATAACTAAAAAATATATGCACAAGAGAAAATTTGATGCAATTAAATGATATTAATATTTAAAAAAAACATGAAAATCAAAATATTATACTGAAAAATTCAAATTCTACTAGAAGTGAAAAAAGTATTTCGCTTCTAGATATGGAAATAAAAATCATTATCTTCAAGGTCTAATGTCTATGTCTAATGTCTATGTCTAATGTCTAATGTCTATGTCTAATGTCTATGTCTAAGTCTAATGTCTATGTCTAATGTCTATGTCTAATGTCTATATCTAATGTCTATATCTAATGTCTATATCTAATGTCTATATCTAATGTCTAAGTCTAATGTCTAAGTCTAATGTCTAAGTCTAATGTCTAAGTCTAATGTCTAAGTCTAATGTCCGTAATGTTCATTGACGGCAATTTCAATGACAAATTATTTCTGATTTATTTTTGGAAAAGATTGGGAAAAATGCATTATAGCGGATTGGTGTTAAATTTAAGGATATTTAATTAGTGTATTAGTATTTTTAGTGTAATTTAAAATCTTCAGACATGCAGAGGATCTATTCCATGCAGAGGATCTATAGTTACTCCCCCTTCTAAAATACTAATGTTACTGCATTAAAACGCTAAATACAAGAAAGTAGTAAAAATGTTCGAAAAACTGTAAAAACTCTATTAGAATTGTCGACAACAAGGAAATGAACACTATTTAAAAACTCAACAAAAATAGTCAAAAGTAGCAAGAAAAACGATTATTTTTTATGACTGCTCGCCAAACGAATATATTAAAATATTCTACATTCATAAAATTACAAAATACATAATAAATGCAAGTTAGCAACAAAAATGATTAAAAATAAAATATTCAAGCAAGAAAAATGACCGTCAAAGCTCAAACATATAAATCGAACAACGCGTTCTCGATAATAGTCCTAATTCTTTTTAAGGAAATTTACCTTTAATTCTTTATAAACATTTAGGAGAACGTTATACGATAGGAAACGGAAGGGAGGGGGGGGGAAAGAAAGAAATGATTCCTGACGATTTTTAACGAAATGAAGGCAGAATGAAACGCTAGAGGAAAAAAAAGAAGCAATTCTAATGTAAAATGACCCTCGGGGATCCCTTGCAGTTGTAATTTTGAAAAGCACTCTCCCCCTGAATTTCTAGAAGATGAGGATGAAGAGAACCCGGTTTTCCTCTGCAACAGGTGAGAGCGCATGCGCAGGTCCGAAAACGAAACGCAACAGGCGGAATGCAGGGAAGAGGAGATATAGGGGAGAAGGATCTAGAAAGCTGAAAATCTCAATCCATTTCCAAACGAAAAAAATATTCTAAACGCTGATGAATTCTGAGTTATTATCTCTCTTCTCTGTGCAACAACGAGTATTTTTATATTATTATATAAAACGGTCGAAAATGAAATGTTATATTTCCTGCATGATTGAATTCCATTTTCCATTCTTTTATGCATACGCTTTCATTAGAATACATTTTTCTAAATTTGTTTAAGCTTGTACCCTGAACGAGATTAAATTTTATGTATTAAACATATATTTAATTCTTTTTAACAAATTGATATGCAGTCCCCGGCCAAATTTTTAGACGTACTGTAAGATTCTAAGTAAAATCTTAATTATCAGGTGATACTATACAGCTTTATTGTTTTCATGCAACTGAAACCGGTTTTCACTTGTTTACGTTAGTGTATCATATGGTTAAATGAGTCGATATATAATATAAACTCAACGATAGGATAAATGAGTCGATATATTACATAAATATAGAATATTTATTATATCAGGTATTATATTAGTACACTATAATAATTAGATCAAATTATTAGACGCACTGTAGTGTTTTAATAATGACATGATTTGCACGAGTTTATAGGCAATACTTTTATATTTAAACATGCATGTAATGGGTAATTCAGGAGATTTTTTACATACTTATATACTTCCTATTTGTATTTATTTTCAACGTATCGCATTACAATGCTAACCCATTGATACAGGAGCGTAAACAAGTGCAAACCGGTTTCATCCGAGTAAAAGCAATGCCGTATAGTATCACCTTATAATTATAATTTTACATAGAATCTTATAGTGCGTCTAATAATATGGCCAGCAACTGTTTATTGATATGATTATCGAAAACCCAATGCCAATAATTTATAATGCTTTTGATTAATACGCATATGAATAAGGATAAATGTAATAACAATTCATTTTTAAGCTCAATATCCATTAAGTATAATACTCTTTATTAATACGCACATGGATGAGAAGTTTCGTAATGACGATTCATTTTCCCACTAACAATATAATACTCTTTATGAACACGCATGTAAATGAGAACTAAAATTATAATTAATTTTCAAGTCCAATATCAACAATGTATAAATACTCTTTATTTCTATGCATAGGTATGAGAAGAATTGTTTTTACGATTAATATTCAGACGTAATATAAATAATGTATTACTCTTTATTAACGCATGTAGAAATAGGAAAAATTGTAAAGAGAATAACGATTAATTTCAAAATGCAATCTAAATAATATGTTGTAAAAATACATATAGGAATGGAAAGGAATTTAATTACGATTATTTTTCCTACACATTATAAATAATGCATAATATCAGCAATCATCGATAGAATGAGAATATCGATTAATTCAAAAAACAGGCACGATGTAAATATCGTGATAATACTGTTTATTCATATGTTTAGGAATAAGAAGGATTGCTATTGCCATTCATTTTATAACATATAATAATATTCTTTTTATTTTATTTTACCACGTTTATATCAACTTGGCTTCGTTTATGTCTGTTCGGGTGGAATTTTGTAATCGATTTTAAACTAACTTCCCGACTAGCTACAAACTTCAAATTTGGCACATAGTTCAGAATTGGATGACAATGCGTGAAAACGAAGAGAAAAAAGACATACAAAGTAAAATAACATTAAAATAAAATTAAAATTAATATTTTCGCGATTGTCTTTTGTTGTCGATTCAATTATTTCAAATTAGTGTCACATGTCAGTTGAGAAGTATTGTGTGCAGTGAGTGAAAAAATTGAGATTTTGGAATTGAGTACAAAAAAAAAGCAATATTTTTAAAAACCACGTTTTTGTAGTGGAGAATAATAAATTAAAAAACAAAAATTTGAAAAGCGAAAAACGTGTAATGCCTGAAATACATAACAGTACACATACATATACACATTTTCTTACTCATACATATGCACAACCACATCCACATACACAACCACATACACATCCACATTCAGATACAAATACAGATATACATACACATATTCTCATGAGCTGTTATGTATGAGCTCATACTGTTATGTATTTCATGCGCTCCACGTTTTTCGTTTTTCAAATTTTTGTTTTTTAATTATTATTCTCCACTACAAAAACGTGGTTTTTAAAAATATTATTTTTATAATTAATACGAATATGAATGAAGAGTATTGCAAATAAAAAATTAAATTTCCTTCATATTAATAATATTAGAGAAGTATAAACACAGAAAATAAACAAAGAATTTTTAATATTGCTTGCAAACGTGCATTTCGCTAGAAAATGTTTAGTTTTATCCATCTTAACAAAGGCTGTTATTATTAAAAATTAACTAAAATTTATTAATTATTAAATTAATAAATAAGTATTAAAATAATTAATAAAATTATAAAAATAATTATTAAAATTAATTCATTATTTAAAAAAAAAATTGTTTGTGGAATGAGATTTTCTAGTTGGTATGGGTTACAGTTAACTTTAAACGTGTGATTAACAGCTAATTATAATTTTTTTGGGCAGTATATGTCACTTTTCTAAAATTCCACTAGGTATCTTCAGATCTGCACTGCTTCCTTTTAGTTCGATAAACTCCTTAGGAAAATAATTAGAAGGCTTCGTGTATATTGTTCATAGACCAAAGCCTCGTTAAAAAGAGAATCATCAATATAGAGGACAACCTTGACTATACTAGACAAACTAGACGTTTTTTTAAAATTTAGAGTAAAGGAAATATGTTTATCATCAAGAATTCGTTAAATCATCTATTGTTGCACATTATTGGAACCTTGGTTATAAATTTAATTTCAATAATGCCAATATTCTGTCGACCACCTCTGTGAATCTTTATTCTCTTGAATCTTGTTTCACTCATACAAATAATCATTTCTTTATTAATCCTCACCGTTTCTTTCTTCAGCTTGGAAATGTATCCAACGCCTTTTGGCCAATGTCACTTCCCTCAACAACCAGCACATTAATGTCACCACCAGTCGAAGTCCACCATTTCATATGGTAGCTGAAAGGCACTCGCAGGGGTGTGAAGTTATGCCAGCTCCGCTATTGTTACTAGCTGCTGTGGCCCGTTCCCGCAGATTTTCAATTTGGTTTAAGCCCGCCGAGTTTGGTGGCCACAGCCAGGTCAACCCATCCTGTCGCTAATTAAAATCCCGACTACGCTGCGAGTTGCATGGCACATCTTATAGTCACGCTAATAGGCTCCATCGCGCAGAAGCAAAACAATCCAAATGGACTGGTCCAATAGAAAAAGATACATACTTGCATGTGCTCTAGTAGATTCAGATGCACGTTGTCTCCAAGAAGGTTGATTACAGCTAGGGAAAGCCAAATAAATATTCCCAGGGTCAGAGGGGTGTTTCCTGCCTTGTCACCCACATTTATGACAACAAAGCTTTTCCCCTTTCTTTTACTCCTAGTGAAAGGGATAATTTAGTAGATATTTAAGATACGGTAAGTTTATTTACGTTCTTTTCATCCCATTATTTTAGAAATGTCGTTAAACGGCCGACCCAATTTTTGGGTTTACAACTACTGATAACTAGCTTAACCCAGCCTCGCCCCCACAGGGGGGCATCCCGGGACACTCCGAAAGTTCGCAGTGCGCGCAACAGTTCAATCACATAAGCAAACATTCTCAAAATCTTTAAAATTATAGTTTTAACAAATGGGTAAAATATTAAATATGAAATCCAGAAAACAGCGTTACTTAGAAATGAACTAAATACAAACAAACATTACAAAGAAAATAAACAGTAACAATCATAAGAGATATTGATGTCGCATCTTCAGTAGGGGTGCAAAGTTAATAAAAAGAAACGATTTCACGTGGTTAAATATAAGATGTTTGTAACTCAGAATATAATCGCAGCTGGCACATCAGTACTTAAGGTATCGAATTCCAGGAATTTTTTTTAGACAAAAAAAGACATATATATATATATATATATATATATATATATATATATATATATATATATATATATATATATATATATATATATATATATATATATACACACACACTCTAGGAACACAAGTGATTAAAAATTCAAAATGAGGAATCACATAGGGACAAAGATTGACAAAAAGCATGAAATTAAAATGCAAAAAACAATTCAGGAGAAAATTCAAGTAAAAATCAAACCATAACATTGAGAGACTTAAAGTATGTCTTTCCTAACAATAGGCAGCAAGAGTCCATCAGGATTCAGGGATTACGACTACTAATGTTCAACTACGTAGCCTTGTAACTTTGAACCCAATCTAGGGCACAAAGAAACTCCTGGATCAAGTATTGGAAGGAATTTGCCTTCGTGGAGGACTCTTTGATGAAACTAACCCGCGTTTGTGTTACATGAGAGGAAAACCACGAAAATCTCCCATGGTTAGCCATACGTGAAGGAGACTAACCTATAATCCGCCAACCATTGAGGATTATTTCAGGTCAGCACTGTGGTCAGTGCAAGCCGGATGCGGAATTCGTTTCGACCAGCTATCACTGGGATTCGAATCAGGTTCACCTCATTGGGAGGGGAACGCTCTATTCCCTGAGCAATCGCGGCTCTTTTTATCTCATTAGCAATAAATTAGCTTATTTTATTTTACCAAAAGCGTTATCAGGAATATATAGCTCTACCTGAACGTAGCTTTGTAATTTTGAATGCAACCCAAAGGACGAGTCAAACAACTTTGCCACCAAGATGGAAATTTTTAAGAAAATTTATGGTTAAGAGGACCATTTTTACAGCTGGAAACCGGTTAATTAGGATAGAAATTAAGTGCTATTACGACATATCAGGTTATATCATCGTCGATCCTTCTCAAATTAGCCTCTGTCAATGCTTTGCTTCGTAGTCTGCAATTTTGATACCGACCCAGCAGACGAGGGAATTAAACAGTCTTAAAAGAAAACGACTTATGTGGAGGATATTTTGCATAAAGCTAACCCGCATTTGCGTTACATGGTGAGGAAAATCACAATCAACTCTCGCGGTTAGCATGACGGCAAGGGCATTCTGACCAATGGTCAGTCTACCACTGAGGATATTTTACGTAAGAAACATGGCTGAGCCGAGAGTAGAATCTGAAATCGATGAGATTCTGATCTGGCTCACCTCATTGGGGGGGGGGGGGCGAACGTTCTGTCCTCTGACTCACGCGGCTCCTTGTTAAAGTAGTTGGCGTTAGTTTGGTTAGATAATTCAGTATTACAAATTCTATTTGATTAATATATGTTCAGATTTTTTATTTGTACATTACTTCTAGAGTAGAAAAATCTTCGTTCTATTTATTTGGAGGAGCATTTTAAACAGGCTTCATTAAATATTAAATTAAGTGAAATAAGAATTTTTTTTCTCTTCTCATTTTGGCGTAGAAAAATCACGAAAAAATTATTTCATTTGTGGTTCATTCATCTTAAGGTGAACCGAGGATTCATAATTAAGAATATTGTTTCGAACTTAAAGGCAAATCCATTCTACAAAAAGCTAGTTTCAGGAATAGTTTAGATACGAATGAATTTATAAATTAGAAGACACATAACAAATATAGAAATTCCGCTTTTTACCCCAGTTGTCATATGACAGGGGAAGTGATTTGATTTATAAATTATGAAGTTACCTCCAATCATTCCTAAGAAAGAATTTCCTATAGATGGCGCCAGTTACGCTGACGTCACTGATGACGTTGCATTTATTTTCCCTTTCCTAGGGAAGAAGCGAGGTTGCATTTTGCCCAATAAAACTAAAACAGGAACTGGTAGCGGAAAAAAGTACCTACGTCAGAACAATTGATTTTCCATTATCCCTTGGACAGAGAGGCCAATGTAATGGTTTACACTGGCAAAGACTGTGAATAAGATTTTTTTTTCTCTTCTTTTTCTTCTTTCCTCTTTTAATTCTTCCCTTCTGCTCTTTTTTTTTATTTAATATCATACCATTTTTTTTCTCTCTTTTCTTCTTTTTTTGGCGGAGGGCCACGTTTTCAGCGTCTATTGTGTTACCTTATGGGGTTGTATCGTAAAAAGACTTTAGAGATATGTTCTAAACGCCATTTTTGAACATTTAAAGAGTTACGATGAAGGAAAAAAAAAATGGATTTCTTAACTTAAGAAAAAACATCGTCTGGATCTTTTTTTTTTTTTCCGAACAACACATTGACACAGTCTTTTTCCTCCTCCAAGAACAGGATTAGAATATAAATACAAACTTGAACTTGAGCAAGGAATGGAAAAAAGGATAAAGAATTTTTCTCTTCAATTGCACCTTACAATAACTGAAATTTACGTAAGGTAGAGTAATAGTAGTACATACTACTTTATTTAGATTGTAGAGTAATAGTAGTACTACTTTATTTAGATTGTAGAGTAATAGTAGTACTACTTTATTTAGATTGTAGAGTAATAGTAGTACTACAGAACGAGCTATTTTATTTTATAACCGTCGTTGAACAGCCGACTACTAATGTTCAACTTCGTAGCCTTGTAATTTTGAACCCGATACAGAAGACTTAGAAACTCCTGTATCAAGTATAGGGGAAAATTTTGCTCTCGTGGAGGACATTTTGATGGAACTCATTTGCGGATAAGTTAGTTCCATTTGCGGTTGAGATCGCACATGAGGAGGAAAACCACGAAAACATCCCACGGTTTGCCTGACGGAAAGGGGACTCTAACCCATGATCTGTTTACCATTGAGGATATTTTACGTCAGCATTATGGGCGGAGCAAGCCGTATGCAAAATTCGTATCCAGCAGCCATCGCTATAGGATTAAAACCAGGTTCACCTCATTGGATGGCGAACGCTCTATCACCTGAGCCGCGATGGCTCAGGGGATAGAGCGTTCGCCTTCCAATGAGGCGAACCGGGTTCGAATCCCAGTCGATACGAATTCCGCATCCGGCTTGCACTGACCACAGTGCTGACGTGAAATATCCTCAGTGGTAGACGGATCATGGGTTAGAGTCCCCTTGCCGTCAGGCTAACCGTGGGAGGTTCTCGTGGTCTTCCTCTCCATGTAACGCAAATGCGGGTTAGCTCCATCAAAAAGTCCTCCACGAAGGCAAATTTCTCCCAATACTCGATCCAGGAGTTCCCTTGTCTTCTGGATTGGGTTCAAAATTACAAGGCTACGGAGTTGAACATTAGTAGCTGTAAACCCATTAAGTTGGGTCGGCTGTTCAACGACGGTTATAAAATAAAATAAAATATCACCTGAGCCATCACGACTCAAGAATAAGCTTTTGGCCACAATTTTGGAAAGATTCTTTTGGATGATCTGAAATCATGACATCACATTCCACTGCTGAAGGGATGGCTCTCTGGTAGCCCGACAACCTGCGCGCTTTTATTAGAACAGTTTGAAGAGAACTCAGTCCCTACGAAGGTTAAGCAAAGTGATCACCCACTGACCATAGTCAGGGGATAGAGCGTTCACCTTCCAATGAGGTGAACCGGGCTCGAATCCCGGTGATGGCTGGTCGATACGAATTCCTCATCCGGCTTGCACCGACCACAGTGCTGACGTGGTAACAGACCTCGATGGTAAACAGATCAGGGGTTAGAGACCTTTTTCCTTCAGGCCAAGCGTGGGATGTTTTCGTGGTTTTCCTCCTCATGTAACGCAAATGTGGATGAGTTTCATCAAAAAGTCCTCCACGAAGGCAAAATTTCCCCCTATACAGAAGTTTCCTTGTCTTCTGGATTGTGTTCAAAAATACATAGCTACGGAGTTGAACATTTATAGTAGTCATTCCGAAAATTGGGTCGATTGTTCAACGACGGTTATAAAATAAAATAAAATGCTTTGACTGCTGTTTTCGACTAGGAATCGCGTCTTTACTATCAGTCCACTTCGAGACTATTCATAAGTATATGAAGACGTCGTAAGTATTCGTTATTACGACACCTTTCTGAGTTACCCTCAAAATGTTAATATTAAAGGCACAGAAATACTGACGTAAACATTATTCGCTGTACTGACAAATGTATCGAAATACAGTGTTGTGTGCTTTAAATGAGTCAATATCACATGAAAAATGACTAAATGTGAGACATTGTTATTTATTTATGGTAACGAAAACGGACATCTTCACCTTCATTAATTTAAATCTCCTTTTTTTAATAAGCAATGCGTGGGCCAACACCAGCTAACTTATCTTCTCCCTAATAAGAGTCAAGTTCCCGCCTTGCAATTCAAAAGAATTCGCTTTTGTCTAACTTTCTGTAATCTATCTTATTTTCCATTACATGTATATGCATTTGTATATATGTATGTATACATGCATATATGTATGTATATATATACATGAATATATGTATGTAGAGGTTTGTGCAGCATAAGGGTAAAATAACGACGATGATATAACATATAAACTTAACATTTAATAGAAATAAAAGGAAATAGATATTTAACACTGAGTGACATGATACGGGAGGGCTGCCTTCACGCAGTGGTCTCCGAATCGCATGTGAATAAGATATTAAAATGTTCTATGGATTAAGTTCAGAGAGATTCGGGAGTTTCCCATCGGGACTTCCCCGTCAGGTCTCGCTGGCGCCTCTCAATGACAAAAAGGATGATGCAATGTTCTCAGCTATTGCACTATGGTATTGAAACAACAGCTCTACATAATTCGGTCATCCTGCAGTAAAATGTCCGCATTTTTCAACAACTTTCAGACACAGTTACCTGAAAAAAAAGAAAAAAAAACGAGAAAGCAAAGTATAAAAATATAAAACATTTTTTTAATTAACTGACCACGGTTTCATGTGGTCAGCTGAAGATGAAGTGTTTATTGGTCCATCATGATTCCCCACTTTTAGCACATCGTATCGGTCATTCTTCTTCACTTTTGTGATTTTGTATGGACCGAAGAACTTGGGTCTTAATTTGAGACCAGATCCAAACTGAGTTCTTTGGATTGCAACTAAGTCTCCTTCTCGATATTCGTTGGCTTTCTTTCTTTGTTTATTGTATTGCCTGCGGTTCTCTTCTTGGATTTTCAAAATATTCTTTTTAGCTTCTTCTCGAATGTTCTCTCTATCTTGGATAAATGATTCTATGTTCTCTTCCTCCAACATTTTCAGAATTTGTAAGTCCTCTTTTATTCTCATTTTCACTCCGGTTAAAAGTTGAAAGGGTGTCTTCTGAGTGCTTCGAGAAACTGTAGAATTAATGGTACGCTGTACTGCTGGAACAAATTTGTACCACTTAGTAGGATCTTCTATCGCAAGTTTTGCTAGTATCGGTATAAGGATCTTATGCATTATTTCCACTTGTCCGTTACCACGAGGAATGCCTGTTGTTATTTTCACATGTTCGATACCTTCATCTTGGCAATAAGTCTCAAAATCTGTTGAAGTAAACGCTGTACCTCTGTCAGTAATTATTCGTGAAGGATTCCCAAAAGTTATTTGTTGAGCTTTTAACCTATCAATTGCATCTTGACTTGACGTTGATTTAGTTGGGTAGAACCAAACAAACTTGGTAAACGCATCTACCACTGTGAAAATATGTTTATAATTCTTATTAGTTGAAGGCATAGGACCAATGAAATCGATGTGATAAGTATCTAAGGGAATATTATTTTTAGGAATCGGGTTCAAAAACCCTTCTTTTTTTCCTGCCTTCCTATTAACTAATATACACTCAACACAATTATTTATAACATTTTCAACACACTTCTTCATATCTGGAAAATAATAGTTTTGTTTAAGTACATCAAGAGTTTTACCTATACCAAAATGACCATTAGCATGTATAGATTTGATAATGTCAGTTTGCATTTGTTGTGGGACCACTAGTAAATAATTATCATTCTCAAGTTTATATAAAACATTATTTTTTAACACAAAATCGTCAATTGATTTATTTTCCAAAAGTTGTTTAATAGAGTTAATGCATTCATCATTTATCTGGTTAGTAACAATTTTAGAGGTTAATTCGTCACAAGTAATATGCATAATAGGATATCTACTTAAACAATCAACATGTTTCATTTGTTTACCTGGGCGTTGTACAATTTCATAGTCAAAGTCTTCCAAAAATAAAGCCCACCTTGCAATTTTAGGAGTTAATTGTTTTTTACTCATAGTCTTTTGGAAAGCTGAACAGTCTGTTACAAGTTTAAATTTATTTCCTACCAAATAATTTCGAAATTTTTTCAAAGCCTCAATTATAGCCAATACTTCAAGTTCATAACTTGAATAATTCTCCTCTTGAGGAGTCGTTTTTTTACTCATATAGTGTATTGGGTGTAATTTGTTATCATCAGATTGTTGAAAAAGAATAGCACCATACCCAAATTTACTTGCATCGGTACGCAATTCAAGCTTTGCTCCTTGTTTAAAAATGTGTAGCACAGGATTTTCAGAAAGTTTTTGTTTTAAAGTTTGAAACGCTGTTTGTTGTTCTGGGCCAAAATAAAATACACTGTTATCCCGAAGTAAATCACTTAATGGCTTAGCAATTAAAGCATAGTTAAGAATAAACTTCCTAAAATATCCGGTTAATCCAAGAAAGCTCTGCACCTGTTTAGTAGACTTAGGTACAGGAAAATTTTGAACAGCTAATGTTTTTTCGGAAGAGGGTTTAATGGTACCGTTCTCAATAATATAACCCAAAAAGTTAATTTTAGACATCAAAAATTGGCATTTCTTTAAATTAAGTTCTAGTCCATATTCGGATGCAGTTTGTAACACTCTCGTTAATCTGTTTAGTGCGTCTATTTCATTTTCTGCGGGTATAAAAATATCATCCATGAAGATGACAACAACACCTTCTCTTAGAAGATCACGGAACACATAATTTATGTACCTCTGGAATGTACTAGGGCTATTACACAACCCAAATGGCACTTTATTGAACTCATACTGCCCATCAGGTGTTACAAATGAGGTGTACTTTTTACTATCCTCGTCTACGTCTATATGGAAAAACCCATTTCGGAGATCAATTTTGCTACAAATTTTAGAACCCTGTAATTGATCTAACACATCTTCAATTAGAGGTAAGGGGTATCTATCTTTAATTGTTTTGGAATTTAGCTTTCGGTAATCTATGCATAATCTTAGGCTATTATCTTTCTTTTTGCAAAGAACTATTGGGGAACAATAATCAGAACAACTCTCTCTAATTATGTCTGTTTTTAACCATTCTGATATCTGATCATTTACTTTTTGTTTCTCAGAAAAAGATAAACGTCTAGCTCTTTGACATACTGGTATTTCATCTTTTAAAATAATTTTCATGTCTAACTTAGTGACTTTAATTTTGTTTGGTTTGTAATTATCAATCAACACTGACAGTTCGTTTCTGATACAAGAGTCATTAACATGTGATAAATCAAGTTCATCATTACTATACACATTGTTGATATTGAATAAAAAACATTCACAGGAGGAAAAGTCATTAATATTCAAACAAGAACACTTATAAAAATCTTCACTCTTAGAAACTAAAATTTGATTCTTTACACTCGAAGAAAGCTGACCTAGTTTTATTAATTGCTCGTAAATCGTTGGGTTTAGAATCGCTTCTACTTCAAGATTATCGGTAACAGCGGCGCTGACCTTCAACCCTGACTCATTAGGATTTAAAGACATTTGGATCTTTACAAGTTTTGCTTTTTGTTTATCCCCAAAACATGACGTCAGTATTATATTAGAAAACGGCAGATTTCTTATTTTTATTTTATTTGAATTAATTACCGATATTTGAGCTCCAGAATCTATAACGGCATTCAACGGGTGATGATTTCCATTCACATAAATCTGAGCATACTTCAACTCGTGTTTAAAATTATTCTCTCCAGATGGTTTGCAGGAATTTACACTAAAGTTTTTATTTTTTAAGTTTTCACTGGGAGAGGTATTTTTTCTTTCTGATTTATCGCTTCTGGAATCATATGTTTTATTCGATCTTTTCGGACAGTGGCGCGCAAAATGATTAATTTCTCCGCATATATAACATTGTCTCTCCTCTCTATTTTGTTTATCTATCGCTTGTGAAAAACGATCCGGGTGATTTTTTCTGAAATTTCTGTTTTCATTTCGAAAAAAAGTGTTCTGGCTTCGAAAAAAAGAGTTCGCCTCATTTTTATGTGCTTCGCTCTGTTGTATATTTTTCGACGTAATGTAAATATCTAATTCTCGAGCTAACTCGACGGGATTAAACCACTTTTCTCCTTGACGGATTAGGATATGACTCGCCATCTCTTTATTTAATGTCTCAATTATTTTATCGGATATAATTAAGTTGCATAATGATTTAAATGTTTCAACTTTACGTAATTTGCAATAATACTCGAAATGTGAATTTAAGCGAGTAGCAAATTGAATATATGTTTCTTCTTTAAATTTTGAGGCATTTTTAAAGTTATTCAAACATTCTTGGGGAGTTTGTTGAAAATCGCGCAATATTAAAGCTTTTAATTTTTCATAGTTTTTTAAATCATTATCTTCAATGTACAACAAGACGCTGTTTGCTTTTTCACCTAGTATATTAATTAAGATTTCGGCTTTAAGCCCCTCATTTACGTTTTTCGTAGCAAAAGCTCTTTCCAACGATGAAAAAAATTGATTAAAATTTTCTGGTTTCGATGGAACTGGAAGAGACAGAGTTTTGATACTATGAATTAGATTCTCAATGTTTGTTTTGGGCGTATCATTTATTGTTTTGGGAGGGTTAATTTCAAATGCTTTGTTTTTCGCCTCTAATAAAAGCATTTCTTTCTCGAGTCTTTCCAATTTTAATTTTTCTAACTCTACTTGAATTTCGCTTTGTTTAAGTTCCCTGTCCGCTGTTTGTACTCTTTCTTCCACGGCGTTAGTTATTAAATTTTTTACAAATTCTGAATCATTTTTAAATATTTCGGTACATTCAATTTTTTCTTTTAATTTAACGATATTATCGCTGCTGTCTGCGATGCCTCCTATTTCCTCTAATACTTTTACTAGGTCTTCTTTCTTTGAATTTTTATACATTTTTAAAAATGAAAATTTCCTACCTTGATTGAAGAAACTCCGTGTCCAATGGTAATCCAATGTTTCGTTGATTCAAACCAGATTCGTATCCCTTTCGTATCCAATGATTTCACAACTGCACTTCTCCGCTCTTGATCACTTCTGCCCTTCTGATTTGCAGAGAATAATCCAATTATTTCGGTGATGTATCCAGGTGATTCAGATTTCAGAAAGTTTCAGGATCTTTCAGGATGATTCGAAAATTTCAGGAAAGTTTTCTCGCACTTCACGGAAAAGTTGACTGCCCTTCTCGACAGGTTCAGTTTTTGGTGATTTCGGAATGTTCACAGGTTTCTGCTGCTGCTTTTCTCCATTCGCTGATATTTCGCTGCACTTTTCGGAAAATGTATGGATTCCAACTGCCCTACTCGGCAGATTCAAGACGGAATTTAAAACGAAATTCGAGTGAATGTTAATTTCAGTTTCTGCTCCTTCACGAGCGTAGAATTTGGGTGATTCCCCTTCTTGGGATATAAAACAGGAACAAAATCTACGGTTCCTACACGAGCGTAGAATTTCACTTTTTTTTTTCTTAGCTGCACAATTCGATGATTATCCCCTTCGCGGGATTTCAAAAGTTATTTGGCTGATTAATTCCCTGCTCGGGATTTCAAAGTTCAGTTCAGAAATTTTTTCCACATCCCCTACTCGGGATTTCAAAGTTAAAAAATTTATGGCTCGATATTCAAATCCCGGCCGAGCCCCCAATATTTGTAGAGGTTTGTGCAGCATAAGGGTAAAATAACGACGATGATATAACATATAAACTTAACATTTAATAGAAATAAAAGGAAATAGATATTTAACACTGAGTGACATGATACGGGAGGGCTGCCTTCACGCAGTGGTCTCCGAATCGCATGTGAATAAGATATTAAAATGTTCTATGGATTAAGTTCAGAGAGATTCGGGAGTTTCCCATCGGGACTTCCCCGTCAGGTCTCGCTGGCGCCTCTCAATGACAAAAAGGATGATGCAATGTTCTCAGCTATTGCACTATGGTATTGAAACAACAGCTCTACATGTATGTATATATATACATGTATATATGTATGTATATATATACATGTATATATGTATGTATATATATACATGTATATATGTATGTATATATATACATGTATATATGTATGTATATATATACGTGTATATATGTATGTATATATATACATGTATATATGTATGTATATAGGTATATATGTATAGGACATGCTTTGACACGTATGAATAAGTGAACACAGTTGTTCAATGGATTTGCTCACTCTAACAATATATTTTGGTAAAATACTATCCTTTTAACTATTTCACTGAAATAGTTTGTTTAAATTATATAAGAAAGAGAATACTTTCAATACGAATAGTTGGTAATTGCAACGTTTTTAGCTGTAATAGTTGTTAATGAATGTTGCAAAGGATTACAGACAGTTTTGTAAAAAAAAATTGGTTATCAAATAAAACAAAATGTAACATTTTTCAAAAAACGTGTTATTCACAGCAATCAACGGAACACTAAACCAACAGTGATGTGTGAGCTATTGTCTGATTTTCCAAACACTGATGTTTAAGAGGGCGCTGTACCGTGGAAGGAAATTTTTTGTCGCAAATTCTATTTTTCCGTCATTGCTAATTATAAATTTAAACTGTAGAAAAAGTGAGTTCAGAAAAACTTAAAGAAAACCATGAACTTTCAAATACTGAAAAGAAAGTTTTAAAAATATACAAGCTAAAATAAAAAATGATGAGAAGATAACTTAGGATTACGCAAACGGAGAAGTTCTCTTCTAATATTTTATTTGCATTTTAATATTTTGAAGTATTTTCCCCAGAAATTAAAACTTTATTACTTATTGTAGATTTGCCTGAACTTACTTTTTCTTTTATTTTAAATTAGTAATGAAGGAGGAAGAGAATTTGCGACGAATTTTTTTCCCCCGTGGTATGGTGTCTTTATAAGACACTCTCTGTAACTCCCAATACTGTTTTTTCCCAATACTGTGAGGTAAATATTCGGTATTCCCAAAGCTGATTGTTTTTTAAGGTTAAAGGCGAATCACATTTGCCCGATATTCTCTGCACTTACGTTTTTCTGAAAATGTCCTAATCGGGTAAAACTATAATCAAATAAATATTAACTTATTACATGAATATAGTGCAATGAATGACAAGCTGCATTCCATGCCTGATATCAAACCTGATGTAAAAAAATATTTTTCTGAAAAATATGTGATTTCCCACTGAACAAGACAGTGGTGAGTCAATATGAACTATTCATCAACCGTATATTACCGTTTTACCGTATTCACCGTTTTGAAAAAGTATCTTATTGTTCGATGTGTTATTGCATAAAACCTGAATATAAGTTTTTCAAACAAAAAAAAAAATTCACCGGAAAAACAATTTAGGTTTTTCAATAGCTGTGTCAGATAAACGAGAAAAATATTTTGAAGTGAGATATGTCATTCCATTATAATCTAGACATAAAATTCATGTAATGATTAAATTGAGAAGTTTGTACCAGACAGTTAGGCTGTGGCTTATTTGTCGTATTGCTATGTAAAGACATTCATGATTTTAACATTACCGTGGATGACCGAAATCAAGAGAATGTCATCGGTGTGAATGTCCGAAATGTGTCCGATTTGATAATAATTCATTCGTTGGTATTATTATACAGTCGGACCTCTATTTAACGAAGTCGCTAAATGCCGATGATAAGTTCGTTATATGGAAAATTCGTTAAATAGAAAATCCCTCTTGAAATACTTAAACAACACAAAACAGGCTTCAAATTCATAAACAATAAACATAATTAAAATAGCAATTGATACACCTATATCTTGTAAACAAACTAGTATCTACTGTTTATTTTATAAATTTTAACCATATAAGAGAAATCTGCATGGAAAGCAAGAATACTGCAAAACATTATCCAGTGTTACACTATTATGCTACATAGATTTTCAACCAAATAAAGCTACATTTATGTATAAAATTATGGTTGCATTTAATATAACAGTAATTTTAAACATACATTACCACATGTGTTCTTTAGTTTAATGGCTGCAGATAATATACACCAATTTTGTCAGATTTTTTTGTTTGAAATGTAAACAAAAAGGGACTTTATTGCTTTCTCTAAAAGTTAAGTGGTTTCGAAAATCAATTCAAGGTCATTTCCCCCATAAAATGAGTTTAAAATGTTCTGACATATTTTGGGAAATAGGGAAAGTGGATCTCAAAGAAAAGTTCGTTAAATAGAAAATTCACTTCGCTGTTTGGAAGTTATTTTACGAAGAATATTT
Source organism: Parasteatoda lunata (assembly GCA_949128135.1). Taxonomy (NCBI): domain Eukaryota; kingdom Metazoa; phylum Arthropoda; class Arachnida; order Araneae; family Theridiidae; genus Parasteatoda; species Parasteatoda lunata. The sequence goes on from OX421978.1 coordinate 96,184,589, forward strand.
CCAAAATGTTCTTAATTCCTCGAAAAAATTCACAAAATAGAAAAATTCGCAAAACGGAAGTTCGTTAAATAGATGTCTCTCCGGTTGGTAGAAGTGAGCCATAAGCAAACAGTAGGTCTTCTTGCAAACAACCCTCTCTCATGAAGTTGTTTGGAAACAGTCACCCTTCACGGGTTCCTGTGGTGACTTGCACACACACAAGTCACAAGAGAGCTAAGAAGCTGTAGATATAGCCCCTCTGTTTCGCCTCGAAATAATGGACAAATAGCGATCTTCTCTGACTGTCGCGGCTCTTAGACTACCTTTCCCAGGGTTTCTTTGGATGGATCCGGTATCCTGGAACTGTTTCCATAAGTTACACACGACGCTAAATCGAACTCTCTACAAATCTGGACCTTAGATGGAAATCTGGACAAATCTGGATTTGGTCTGCTTCTAGCCTCCCCACAATTCACCTCCTCATTCCAAAATCTAAAACGTTAGTGGTTACTCATTTTTACTGTTACAATTTGAATTTAATCTATTGCTGCAAAATAACACCAAGAAATTTCGCCGAGGTGTGCTAGTGAACGAAATGCGTCTTAACTTACGCGAATTTATAAAGCCTGTTTCTCTACTGGCTCCCACTACACACTCTTGTACGCTTACGTATTTGGTGTACAAGATTTGCATTTTTGTCTAGAAGTAGTAGTTTAACATGAAAATTCTCGGGCATTTACGAAAGCGACTATGTGGTTGTCGCCATTCAACGGCAGAAGTCAACAACCATCGATTTCGGTCATTCACTGTAACATATATAAACTCTGAGAATTGTAAATAACAATTTTATTATATTTTTCTTCACTGTAATCCCATTAGAGAGTCACCATCTTTGTTGGATGAAGATCTAACAGTTGGATGAAGACAAACAGTTCTAACACTAACCTCATTGATTACAAACCTGACACTTCAGTTCTAACGCTAACCTCATTGATTACAAACCTGGCACTTCAGTTCTAATACTAACCACATTGATTACAAACCTGGCACATCAGTTCTAACCCTAATAGCCGAATTTTCTAAATTTCAGCCGACCTTGATTTCATAATGAACCTTATTTTCACATGTGGTCAAAAATGGCGATGGATTCCCAATGTTTTATTGTAAAGAAAGAAAAGACCGTTTTATTATTGATTGTTATTGGCAATCTTTTTAGTTTCCCTCCTCAGAAGATATTATAGAAAGAGAAGAATATGGAGTTTGCTAACAATACATATGCGAATTCATGCTTTTCTGTCGCTTGTTAATGTTTTTTTTTTTTTTTTTTTTTTTTTTTTTTTTTTTTTTTTTTTTTAAAAAGTCAATGGGATCAATGAGTTCTTATGTTTGACAAATAATCATCAATAACTGACTTCTTCAACTCCGTTTAAGATTTTCAGTAAATATATATATATATATATATATATATATATATATATATATATATATAATTAAACTAAATGAACCCTTACACCCTTACATTTCGACTTAAGGAACTTAAAAGATAAGCCCAAAATCAGGAGATAGAACGATTGTCTATCACTTTATACAGTTAGAATTCTTATCATAGGCTTGAAAATTCTCCTGTTAAAATCATTCAAGAATGTTCTTCCTCTACGGACATTGATTTCTGGGAATTATTCCATAATTTAAAAAATTCTATTAATTTGGCTAATGATTAATCTACTATCCCATACTTTCCCACTATTTGGAAATCAATTCTAATTTAGAGTTTCTACACCCTTGAAGCCTGGTGTTCCCACAACTATTTCGTATCTCCCTTCTCTTACTATTCTTGTTCAGGCTTATTTCTATCACCCTAATCCCACTTTGAAAGTATCTCGTTATTTTTTGTACTTTCAATACTTATAGAACTTTATTTGTGCTTTATCCACGTTGTTCTTTATTTAATACATAAGTATTCTCTATTATATATATATATATATATATATATATATATATATATATATATATATATACCGTACATTAATTCATTAATCAAATAATGTTTGATTTCGGAGGGGGTTTCATCCCCTAAACCCTCTTCAAAACTATGCCACTGATTTACAGCTTTGAGTAAATGCGAAAGTAATGAAAGTAAAGAACTTCATTGCTGGAAAAGTACTTTAAAAAATTGTACTGTCGGACTGCTTATGGAACTGATGTTGTTCTAGTTGAGAAATGACTGTTGTCACATTTTACTGTCATAATAACGAATTAATTTAACGGCAATGGTACAAAAATTGCTTTCCTTAAAGGATGCTTTAAAGAAATTCAAACAAAATAACTCTAGAGGAAACTACTACTGTACTGTATATGGTATTGCTGTTGTACTGTTGATAGAATTACTCTTGCACCATTAGTGGAATTACTGTTTCTCTATTTGTAGAATTACTTTTGTACTATTAGAGGAATTATGCTATTTTTACTATTTATAGAATAACGCTAACGCTGTTTGCAGTGTTTGTAGGATTACTGCTGCTCTATTTATGTTGTTTGTGGAACTATTTTACTCTGTATGAAGAATTACTGTTATCTTATTGCCTTAATATACCCAGGAATTTAAAGGTAACGGCATAAAAGTGCTTTGTTGGAAAAATGCCTTTAACAAACTAGAACAATATTGTGTTTATGGAATTATTCTTGTACTATTTGTGAAATAACTGTTTGTCATTATTCACAAATTTAATAATTAATAAATGTATTTGAAATACTAATTTCATTGCTGGCAGGATAATTTTATATTACTGCAGGGATATCTATATATAAATATTATACGAAAAGATGTGTTATGAGGAAGACTTTTGGTTTTTCCCATGAATAGTTTTCTATTTTATATTATTTGTGTTTATATATATATATATATATAAATAGAAGGAGATAACCGATAACGCCCCTCGAACATACATTAAAATTACGCCACTGGCTGTAATAGTACAAAAACCTTCACTTGATAATGGCATTTTTCACTTTTTCACAAATAAGTGGCCGAAAATGGCGAGTGCTTCGCTTGCTTTTTAAATGTTCTCGTAAAAAGGGATCGTGTAAGTTGCCACCTCTGCCAAAGCAGCAGTTCTCTTTTAAAGACTCTTCTTATCATTGATTATTATAGTTTGGTGTTTTATTTCGTAGTGTCAGGAGATGATATTTTATAAAACGCATTTCTAGAAAAATATCTTACCTTCTTTTGCTTGAAGAAAGAAATTGATTCCAGAACATTCCTTTAGAATCTGAGGCGAGGCTATTTCTTCTTTTTTCCTCCCTTTTTCTTTATTTATTCTTTTTACAAATTCCCTTTCCTCTTGTAAGCCATTTCGTGAGACTCATATGCATATATGAATGTAGGCATCTGTAACTCCTTTTTCCCCCCTCTTTTCTGTTTCATTTAAAACTAGGAAGAAGCTGCATTTTCACTATTTTTCTTTTTTAAATTGCCAGTCTTTTTGCCCGAAATTGGAGTACGTTTAGCATGACGATTCACTTAACATAGAAACTAACTCGTTTTATATGAAAAAACAGCTTTTTAAATTTTATTTAACTATATATATATATATATATATATATATATATATATATATATATATATAAAGCACAATAAAGACAAAAAGGATTAAAAAAAAACGAAGAAAATTAATAAGTTTTATTTACTACGCATAAGCTGCAAGTATATAGAACATAAAAAAGTTAAAAATATAGAGAAAACATGGAAAATAATGAAGATTAATGAAAAGAATAAAACAAAAAATAAAATATTTTTGAAAAAAATATTTAAAAAAATTTTTAAAAAGCCGGAAAACAAAATAATGAAAAGATATAATCTCTTCATCAGCTCACACGATTATATCCGCTAAAAGGAGTGCTTTCTAATATTGTATCAATAGAGCCGAGGCAAAATATATCAATTCAATAGTGTGAAAAGCATTAAAATAATTGTAAACGAAAATAAAACACATTAAGTAAAAAAATCAAGCAAAAAACAGAAAAGCAAATGGGAAGAAAATACAGAACAAAACACGAAACGAAATCTATAAAGATTTTGAATTCAAATGAACTTACACGTACCGAAATGTTTCAAGAATTTTCGAAATAAGATTACAAAATATGAAAACAGAAGCGCAAATGGAGTTAGAAGCGTAAAGAGAGGGATCTTTTATGTCCCGTTCTTATTGCAGTACTGAAGCGCGTCTAATCGAATACAGATCGGAAACGGTACAAATTGTAATTGTGGAATTCATTTTCAACAAAAACTTCTTTTATGAGAGAAGAAAAAACCATAAAAATACGTAACAAACAGAACAGAAAGTTGAATATGCAGCTTATCTAAATAGTAGAAATCAATTGTAAGTGTAAAAAAAAAAAATCGTTCATATTTTCTCGTCCTCTTTCATGTTAAATAATAAGTACAGTTCACATAAGAATATTTAATGACAAACATAAATGACATGTTCGACAAAAATTCAAACAGATATCCGGAGTTACATCGAAGAGAAAATAATCACCGGATATTTTTAATCTCCGGAAAAGCGACTCATTGACATCAATATTGTTCAATTATTTTTATATCTCTTAACTAGATTATGCACTTATACTAAGAATAGATCGACATTTTAAGATACAACCTTTTTTTAAATGAAATAAATAACTTTCATTCTGTTAGAAGTATCGGACAATTTTATATAGTGTCTATATTTGCAGAATAAACAGCTTTAGAATATCGGATGTATCGAAAAAAATCTAACAAGGACCTACTTTGGTTGATTAATGGTTTTAAAATATCGGGACAATTCGGCAATTTTAAATAGGGCTCATATTGGCTGAATAATGGCTTTAAAATATCGGATGAATCGAACAATTCTGCGTACAGTCCCTTGCCAAATTATTCGACCCACCATAAGATTCTATATGAGCCGCGATGGCTCAGGGGATAGAGCGTTCACCTTCCAATGCGGCGAACCGGGTTCGAATACCTGTCGATACGAATTCCGCATCCGGCTTGAAACCGATCACAGTGCTGACGTGGAATATCCTCAGTGGTAGACAGATCATGGGTTAGAGTCCTCTTGCCGTCAGGCTAACTGTGGGAGATTCTCGTGGTCTTCCTCTCCATGTAACGCATATGCGGGTTAGCTCCATCAAAAAAAGTCCTCCACGAAGGCAAATTTTTCCCAATACTCGACCCAGGAGTTCCCTTGTCTTCTGGATTGGGTTCAAAATTACAAGGCTACGGAGTTGAGCATTAGTAGTCGTAAACCCATAAAATTGGGTCGGCTGTTCAACAACGCTTATAAAATAAAATTTAAAATAAGATTCTATGTAAAATCTTAATTATCAGGTGATACTATACAACTTTATTGTTTCTACGTGGCTGAAACCCGTCTGCACTTGTTTACGTTTTTGTATTATTTGGTTAAATTCGACGATATGTAATACAAATTCGACGATTGGGTAAATTAAACGATGTATTATATAAATATAGAATATTTAAAATATCATGTACTATATTAGTATATTATAATAACTCGACCTAATTATGAGACGCACTGTAGTTTTTTAATAATGACATGTTTTGCACGAGTTTATATGCGATACTTTTATATTTAAACATACATGTAATGGGTTTTTATTCAGGATATTTTTATACTTCCTATTTGTATTTATTTTAAACATATTGCATTATTACAATGTTAACCAATTGGTACACGAACGTAAACAAGAGCACACCGGTTACAGTCTCATAAAAACAATAAAGCTGCATAGTATCACCCGATAATTAAGATTTTACATAGAATCTTATAGAGCGTTTAATAATTTCCCCAGGGACTGCATGGTCAATATTGGTTGAGTAGCGGCTATAAAATATTGGGTTAATCGAACAATTTTAAATAGGGTCTATATTGATTAATATAGATATTGAAATATTGAACTATATAGCTATAAAATATTGAACGAATCGAAGGCCGAGGTTGGCTATATAACGCTTTAAAATATCGGGTGAATCGTGCAATTTTATCTATGGTCTATATTGGCTGAGTAACAGCTGTAGAATATCGGACAATTCAACAATTTTATGTAAGGTGTACATTGGCTTTATAACGGGTATAAAATGTAGGGTAAACCTTAACAAATCTATATTGGGTAATGAAATATCGGATGAATTTGCCAATGTTATATAAGGGAAACATTGGCTGAATAGTGGCTATAAAATATTGGATGTATCAGACATTTTTATATCGATCCAATATTGGTAAAATAATGACCCTTTAAGGCCTTTTTGAGTCAAGATTAGTGAATATTGGCCCAATGAGTTCCTAAGTTTGTAATGAGTGCTACTAGGGTAATCTTATGATTTTAACGTGTCTCCATATTCATTTATATAAATACCCATTATCGAGTAAAACACTGTACTCGAATATTTTATGTGTTTTAATATTAAATAGATAATTAAGTAATTTTACACAATATTTTATGTATTGAAATACTTGTAAATCTAACATCAGGCCTTCTATATAACTTTAAACAAATCACCCGGAATAACTTATAATCTAAAGATCAGATTTTCATGTACTAGGACTTCATTTTAATGGTTTTAAAGCCTGACTTTAATTATGATAATAAATTAGTGCAGACAATATTTTCAGGTGAAAAATCAGACACAATACTCTGAATAAACACACCTTTTTTTCCGGCAGATTTGGATTCTTGACCCTCAAAATATGGGGATTTGGTTAACTGCAATCTGGAAAACAGGGTTCCCATAGTTTGGTTAGAAAAGCGGTCGAAAGTATGGAGCTCTTAATGTAAATTTTACTTCTTGTGTATTTCACATTATCTCACATTCATACAATTATTAAATTCGTTTGTTGAAAGATAATTCCATGGAAAATATATGTTTTAATATATATATTAATTACTTTATATTATCTTAGTGTATAAGACATCTCGATTCTATCTTGAGTCACCTTTAGATAGATGAAGGTTGGCATTGTCGAAATCATTCTCCTCATATTGGTGACCTGGACGTGATCTGAACACGCCATTTTAGATGGAATCACGCTCACTTCGATGGACGGTCCACATTGAAGACTTGCTATTTGTGACAGTCGTCGTCCTTCTCGCGCTATAACTTCTCTGACTCATTTACAGACAACGGGATCCTGCACAGATTCCAATGTTAATATTAACACAGGAAAGACCACACACACTACCGTGAACTTGATACAGCTCTCACGACAGACGCCCAAAACTCGGTGAACTTAATACAGCTTTCACCACGAGCGCTCAAAATCCGGTGAACGTAATACAGCTTTCCCAATCTTTCGCAAATACGGCAGCGTGGTATCGATTCATCGAATTCTATCCCTGATAAAATTCTGATGGGAGAGTATTGTGGCTTAACTACCACTATAAATATTAAATGAAAATTCACTAATATATAAGACATGTTAACTCGATTTTATCTTGAGGTACCTTTAGAAGGTTAGCATTGACGCAATCACTTCCCACACATGCTTAGTTATTCATTTTTATTTGGAGAATTAATCGGTGTATGTAAATAAAGCAGTTTTTGTTCCAGATTCCTAATTTTTGTTAGCACGAGAGGAAGAAAGAATATTTTTAAACGTATAAACATTTTTGTTAGCTGAAAGGAAAGAAATAATTTTTTTCAACATAAAAAATATTTAAAAAAATCTTTAGTATGTGTCTAAAAATCTTGCATAAAAGTATTTAACTCAAAGATTCTTTATAAGCGGAGCTAAGAAAATTGTTCTCAACAAAAGGACTCAAAAGAATTTTTTTTTTTACCCTAAAAAAAAAAGGGGATAGAACAAATTTTTAACGACAAGGTACATTTTTTTTCCAATACAAAGAAGAATTTTATTCTATACCATAAAAGTTCTAAAAAATTTTTGTTCAGCGTAATAAACATAAATAATCTTTCTCTTTCATGTAAGCAAAATAAATAATTTTTTTCCCTTTACACAAAGAACATAAAAAAACGCTTTTTTTATACGTAGAATCTAAAATTTTAATTCAAAAACATTTTTGAATGAAGCAGCCGCTTTTGGCGATTTGGCTTGTTTACCTTTCAAAATTATAATTATTATTTTACTTAAATGTAAAAAAAAAAGTAGAATATACAGCACCAACGGCATTTAAATATTGTAATTCTTCCACCCCTTCATCAAAACTAATACTTTAATTAGTTTTAAACAATATACTACCCAAATGTTTTCACCGCTTACCTGCTTTGATCCCGATTTCATTGTGAAAAAAGAGATTTCGACAATGCCAACCATCATCTATCAAAAGGTACCTCTAGATTGAATGAAGTTCACCAAGTTTTAAGCGTTGGTTGTGAGAGTTGTATTAAGTTCACAGTTGTGTGAGCGGTCGCTCTTGTATTGCTATTAGCTGTCGAGTGTGAGCAGTATCCCGTTGTGTGAGATAGTGACTGAGTAGCAACAGCGTGAGAAGGACAAGACACAATCGCAGATAGCAAGTTAACTTTTCAATGTATACCATACATCGAAGTAGGTGTGGCGAAGTTAAGGTAGGCGAGTTACCACAGCGCTGACATAAGATATTTTCAGTGGTATCCTCAGTGCTGACATAAAATATCCTAAGATCATGGGTTAAAGTCCCCTTGCCGCTAGGCTAACCATGAAAGGCTTTCATGACTTTCCTCTCCAAGTAACGCAAATGCGCGTTAGTTCCATCAAGAAGTCCTCCACGAAAGCAAAATTTCTCTCTGTACTTAATCCATGAGTTCCCTGTCTTCTGGATTGCGTTCAAAATTACAAGGCAACCGAGTTGAACATTAGTGGTCGTAAATCCAAAAAATTGGGTTAACTATTCAACGACTGTTTAAATATAAAATATATAGAGATACCAAAAAATAGAATCCAGTTAACATGTCTTATCTACTAGTGAATTGATGTTAAATAATTGTAGAGGTAATTACGCCACAATATTTCCCTACCAAAATTTTATGAGGTACAACATTCGATGAACGGGTACCATACCTGCTACCGTATTTGTGAATGACAGGGAGAGCTGTATTATGTTCTCCGGATTTTGAGCGCTCGTGGTAAGAGCCGTATTAAGTTCACCGAGTTTTGGGTGTTTGTCGTGAGAGCTGTATTAAGTTCATCGTAGGGTGAGTGGCCTCTCCTGTGTAGCTATTAGCATTCGAATGTGTGCTGGATACCGTAGTATGTAAATGAGACTGAGAAGCTACAGCCCGAGGAGGACGATGACGCTGTCACAAATGTAATGTCAACCGTTCAATGTGGATCGTCCATCGAAGTAAGCGTGAAATCGAAGGTGGCGTGTTCAGATCACGTCCGGGTCACCAATGTGGTGAAAGATCTTGCGACAATGCCAACCATCATCTATCAAAAGGTACCCCAAGATTGAACGAAGTTAGGATGTCTTATATACTAGTGAATTGATATTTAATAATTGTAGTGGTAGTTAAGCCACACTATTTTCAAGAGATGTCCGTGATATTGTAAAGGTTCCTTATGTGATGAATCTCAATAATAATTTAAAATCAATAGTGTAAATTCCAGACATTTCAACATATAGTAGGCAGCAGAAGTATTAAAACTCTCTACACGGTATTACAATCTATTGTAATTCAAACATACATGGTACTTAAGTGGTACAGTACGAAATGGATCATGCGGCACCATACCGTTTTTACAGCCACATTTTATAAGAGATCAAAAATAAATCGGTATAATTATATCGTAACTAAGTTTATATTTCTATAAAAATACAATATTCTAAATAAATACTTAAATTATAAATAACTTTTCAACACTACTTAAATTATTACCTAAGACAATCTAACAAAATGAATCCAAATAAATACTTAACGCATTACACATTTTTTAAATTTACTCTTATATTATTACTTAATTCATTTAAATAATAACTACGGTGTTGCCAATCGATAGAGAAATACCGGAGTTTAGGGTGTCACATAAGAGAAATACAGTTGATATTTTATTTAACGAACTTCCATTTTGCAAATTTCTCTATTTTGCGATTTCTTTCCAGAAACCAAGTACATTTCGGAAATTTCTGCGTAAAGATAACTTTCGAATAGCGAACAAACTTTTCTTTGAGATCCATTTTCCCTATTTCCCAAAATATTTCAAAACATTTTAAACTTGTTAACGCATTTAATGGGGGAAATGACCTTAAGCTGTTTTTCGAAGCCACTTAACTTACAGATAAAGCAGTAAAATCCCTTTTTGTTAGCATTTCAAATGAAAAACTCAGACAGAATTAAAGGATTTTATCTGTAGTAATTAAACTTAAGGTAATGTATGTTTAAAATTGCTTTTATAATAAATGCAGTTATAATTTAATACATAAATATAGTTTTTTTTAGTTGAAAATGTATGTAGCATGTACTGGATAATGTTTTGGTTTATTCTTGCTTGCCATGCAGATTTCTTTTATGGTTAAGATTTATAAAACAAATAGTAGATACTAGTTTACAACATAAAGGTGTATCAATTGCTATTTTAATTATGTCTAGTGTTTATCAATTTAAAACCTGTTTTGTGCTTTACTTCAAAAGATTTACGATATTTGATAAACGAATTTTCTATATAAGGAACATATTATCGGGATTTAACGTCTTCGTTAAATGGAGGTTTGACTGTATATAAATTCCAGTTAGCACGTCGAATAAAAATAAATTAAATAATAAATATTGTTATGTTTTAGAAAACTAAATTATTTAGAATTGAATAGCTACTTAAAAAAGCTTTCGATCAGTATAATAATTTTCATAGATCTTAGAAAACATTAGTGTTTGCTAAAGATACAGTAATGTTTTCAAACCATTGTGAATAAAATGGAGTGATTCAGCATTAAAAATAAAGATTTGTACAGCTGGAATGATTCAGAAAATATAATTCTAATAAAAAAGCAGAACACCTTTAAAACGACAGTTACGGTTCAACGTTCGTTGATAGAAGATACCGTTTAACGTTAAAAGAAACCTATAAACAATGCTTATGTTCATAATCGACGCAATTTAAAATCAAAAATTAAAATAATAAATGTGAGCATTTTCTTACATCATATCATCTTAAATATGCAGAAATAAGGGTTATTTCCTATCAAGTTAATGTAATTATTTATGAAATCGTGAAATAGTTAGAGTTTCCTCTCTATTGATTGCTAATTTCTGGTTGAGAATAAGATCATTTTACTGCAAAAATCTTCAATATTTTTGCAAATTTGTCACGTTCGTCAAATTTCGAAAACGGCCCATTTAAATGTATAAAACAGAATTCTAAAATAATATAAATATATATATATATATTTAGAATTCTGTTTTAACGAATGAAACGAATATTTTTATTTATTTATCAAAACCACATTCTTTAACTAAAATTAAAATTTCGAATCCCAGCGATGGCTAGTCGATACGAATTCCGCATCCAACTCGCACCGACCACAGTGCTGACGTAAAATGTCCTCAGTGCAGTGGTAGACTGATCATGGGTTAGAGTCCCCTTGCAGTTAGGCTAACCGTCGGAGGTTCTCCTTCTTATGCAACGCAAATGCGAGTTAGTTCCATCAAAAAGTTCCCCACGAAGGCAAATTTCTCCCCAATATTTGATCCAGAAGTTTCTTTGTCTTCTGGATTGGGTTCAAAATTAAAAGGATACGGAGTTGAACATTAGCGGTCGTAAACCTTAAAAATTGGGTCGGTTGTTCAATGACGGTTATAAAATAAAGTTAAAATTATTCACTGAATATATATGTACTAAAAAGAATTCTGTTTGCTTGTTCCTCCACTTCCCACGTCCAAATATCTATTAGTATTATAAATATCGATTGGTGAACAGAAGTAATTTTTCTACGAGGGTTGCTATTTATATTTCTGGCCTTGGCAACAGTAAGTGTTGCTAGGCGACCGCAGACGATTTTAATCGAAAGTTTGATATTTTTAAACATAAATTGAGCAGACGATTTACCATTATAGCTTCATTTGTGTTGCTGACAGTAAATTGAAAAGTTCTTCTCTTTCAAAAAATGGAATTGAATCGTGAACATTTTCGTGCCATTATTTTTCATAACTTTCGACGTGGAGACAAGAGTGCTTCGATGAACTTAATTCTTTATTCAGCGATAAAGCGCCATCCTACAGCACTGTAAAAAATTGATATAACGAATTTAATCGTGGTCGATGTTCGATCCAGGACGAATCCCGTGCCGGTCGTCCAAAATCCGTTGTTGTGCCAGAAAAGATCGATGCTGTGCGTGAACTGATAAAGCAAGATCGTCATGTGACACACCGTGAGATAGAGGCGTCTTTGGACATTAGTATGACTAGCATCAATAAAATATTGCATGAACATTTGAGCGTAAAATTTTTTTTTTCGCGTTGGATCCCGCATAATCTGACAAACGCTCAAAAAAAGACTCGTGTCGATTGGTGCAAGGAAATGTTGGAAAAATACGTTCAAGGTACATCAAAGGCTGTGTATAAATAACATCTACACAGGTGACGAATCATGGATCTATGCATATGAGCCGGAAACAAAACAGCAATCAACTGTATGGGTCTTCCAAGACGAGGCAAAACCAACAAAAGTTGTTCGAGGAAGAAGCACATCGAAACAAATGATTGCCTGTTTCTTCGGCATTAACGGTCATGTGGCAACAGTGGCGTTAGAGCAACGCAGGACGGTCAATTCTGAATGGTACACGACCATTTGTTTGCCAGAAGTCATCGGAGAAATTCGAAAAAAGCAGAAGAACAGGCGAATCATTCTTCATCATGACAATGCAAGCTCTCACGCATCGACTCAAACAAAGGCATTTCTGACGGAGCGAAAGATCGAGCTGATGGGTCATCCGCCGTACAGCCCTGATTTGGCACCCAATGACTTCTTCTTATTCCCACACATCAAAAATAAATTACGTGGACAACGATTTTCGACCCCCGAAGAGGCGGTTGATGAATTCAAAACGCATGTTTAGGTGTTACTTCAATCGGACTGGAAAAAGTGCTTTGAAAATTGGTTCAAACGCATGCAAAAGTGTATTGATCATCATGGAGAATATTTCGAAAAACAATAAAACCAATTTCGATCCTACATATTTGTTTTTTCATTATTAGGCCAGAAATATAAATAGCAACCCTCGTATGTAATGATTTTTTAAAATGTTATTTATATTGTTATAACATTATATTCTCAATAAAAAAAAAAATAAAAAATAAAAAATATTACAAAAAAATTTATGAGTTCACAACTCATTATAATTTAATATTTTCGCTTACCAATTGGGCAGATATATTTAATGCTATTTTTGCTTGCATCTCATTGTGCGTGAAGCTGATCGTTAAGTTCTAAACCATTTAACTGATCTCTTTAACTGTAATTTATAAGAGTTTATCTATGCTATTTGCACAAACATAATAATTTTAAAACGGTTAATAAGATCAGACCGCCATTCTAAATAACTTTATCTTAAAATTTAGGGCAGAGAGAATTGCATTATAATAATAATACATTATACAATACATATGATATAATATGATATAATATGATTTAATAATAATAATAATTACATTATATAATATATAATAATAATAGTAATTACATTATATAATAATAGTAACAGCTATTTTCTTAGTTTCAAACTCTTGGATTAAAAGAGTAATAATACCAGTACAGGAAAATAACTTTAAATTAGGGATACAGAAATATTTATGGAAAATCAATAACTTTATGACTTCTTTATGACTTTGATTAATTTTATGTTGATGACAACCAAACCAATATGGAAATGAATGAGTAAAATCGGGATCCTACCACGTGATTTTCCAGCCAATAAAACTGCTCGGACAACAATGAAAAACTGAGACACCATTATTCGATTTTTATATATACAGTGACCTCTCACTTATTCACCGCCTCTTTTTCATTTATACGACGATTTTTATAGGTACATTAGGTAGGAAAATAATGATAAACATCCTTCGTTTATGCGTCGATCTAAAAATAAAATTTTCAATTATGCTCCGAAATTTTAGGCTAACATTTTAATTTTTTTATCCTTTAAATATTTTTTTCTTTTTCTAAAAATATTTTTTAAATTAAAAATGAAGCAAATAAGCAATCCTTGTTACAGATAAAAAGAAATATATGCTGTTAGATACCATTGAATTTTCTTCCCCCTCCCATAGAACTCAAATTTTTTGTGAAAAACTGTTATTTATATCTAACTAAAACTTGTGGACGATGAGAACGAGGCGGATGATACTGACGAGGATGATAAAGCTCCTCCAAATCACACAGCAGTATTAGAAGTTTTAGACACTATTCGTGACTATTTACAATTTAATTTTGCTTATGAAACTCCCCCTTATCCCATTTATATGAACCGGAAAAAACTGTTTTTGAAATACGTCGGCAAAAACAAATACAAACAAGTATTAAGATTATTTTGTAAGAAAAATTGTCTTAAGTTATGTTAAATTTTTTCTTTGCATAATTATAGTAAATACCAAAACAGTATAAATATTAACATTTTATCTTTAGAAACATATTTATTCTTATTGTCACTGCAATTTACGTTTCGTTTTAGAATTTTGATCGCTTGTGCGCTTTTTACTATTGGCTCCTTACACCGGTGCATAAGTGAGAGTTCACTATAGTTCGAAACATTTTTTTCAACATTTAAAATTTACTCTAGGTTGCTCATCTAATAGCTTTCTCTATATTTTCAAATAAAGTGAAAAGTTTTTCCTGCATTATATAAGTTATATATTATGAGATTTTAAAAGTAGTTATTTTTTTTTCACTTTCGATTTGTTCAAATCTAAATTTTTTTTTCTTCATTCTTTTACAATTTAAAGAAAAATGAAAAGTGCTCTAGAACGGATTATCTTTTTTTATGAGTTAATAATTTTTCACAAGATTATAAAGTTTTTATAAGTTTCTATTAACTGGTATGAATATAAATGCTTATTCCCATTATTAATTAATGTTTATATACCATCATTAATTATCATATTCACTTCTTCAACCTTTTAGGCTTAAGAACTTACTAATTTGCTTACACTTACTTTTTGTCATAACAGCTTTCTCATATTTTTACTCCCCGTCCATCTTGCGAAAAAAAAGTTTTTTTTCTTAAAAGGCAATGATTTACGCTTTGAGGCCTGCATGGCCTAAAAGAGGACGTAATAAAAAAGTGAGAAAAATGGGGAAAAGGGGGGGGGGGGAAGGAATGGAAGGTGCGAAAAATATAAAAAACAATAATTGAGGAATTAGCTTCGCGTGTATGGTTGATTTATGGTGAACATAAAAGATGATGATGTTTTAGGGGGGTTTGAAGAGAGAGGGGGGTGTTCGAACGATTAAAGCGTTCTTTTTTCTTTTTTTTTTTTAAAAGGTAAGAAAGAGAGTGAGGGAGTGTTTATGGAGTCATTTGTGATGACGAAACAAAAAAATTCATCGATGTTAAATTATACGCTGGTTAACACTTTCGTCCATCTATGCTCAGTCGGACAGTACTAAAAAATCTCTCTTTCTTTCGGCGAAATTTTTTTTTTTCAATGGCGTTAGATTGTATACCTTTCGCTTTTATTTCTTAGATTTGCTTCAAAAAATATACATAAAAAATCACCCAAATTTTACAGAACAATTTGAGTGCGACAGACGGGGTGGTTCAGAAGATAAAGCGTTCGCCTTCCAATGAGGTGATACGGATTTGAATCCTAGCGATAGCTGGTGGATGCGAATTCCGCACCCGGCTAGCACCGACTACAGTGCTGACGTAAAATATCCTGAGTGGTGGACGGATCATGGGTTAAAATAACCTTGCCGTCTGACTAACAGTGTGAGGTTTTCATGAATTTCATCTCCCTGTAACGCCCTTGTTCCCTCAAAAAGTTCTCCGCGAAGTCAAATTTCTCCCAATACTTGATCAATGAGTTCTCTCGTTTTCTGGATTAGGTTCAAAATGACAAGGCAACTGAGTTGAACATTAGTAAATGAAATTGTATCTGTTTTCATGGGCTTTGGACAAATTCTGGTACTCTTCATCTTCAAAATATGTTTTTTTTTTTTTTTTTTTTTTTTTGATGCCTCGTCTATTATGTTTGAACACTCAAACTCCTATTTTCTGAGTAATTTTAAGATTTCACTAAATTCTGGTGTTGCCACCAAGCCTACCTTTTTAAATCCTCTTTTCTACTGAGAGGTCACTTAGAGTCTACAGTATTCTCTTGATTAGTTGAAGTAAACCTAGAATTGGGTCGTCTGTTTAACGACCGTTATAAAATAAATCAAGTATTGGGAGTAATTTGCCTTCGTGGAGGACTTTTTGATGGAACTAACTTTGCTTTACATGGAGAGGAAGACCACGACAATCTCCCACGGTTTGCGTCACGGCAAAGGGATTCTAGCCCATGATCCGTCTACCATTGAGGCTATTTCAAGTCACCACTGTGATTTGTGCAAGCCGGATGCTGAATTCGTAACGACCCGCCATTTCTGGGATTCGAGCCTAGTTTATCTCATTAAAGGGCGAATGCTCGATCCCCTGAGCCATCGCGACTCATAGTTACTGTTTAAAAAAAAGGTATACATGTCATAAATAACTATAAGTGGTGTAACCTTTTAAAATAGCACACAAGTCCCAGAATAAATTTCACGAAAATTGTTAACAAAGCTGCAATAATTATTTTCGAAATATACTGAATATATTCGTTGAAAGACCGACTTGCTAACAACTAGGCTAAGAATATTTTCCTAAAAGGAACGAAATCATTAAAAACGGAACTAGCTTGAAGTGGAGAAAGACTTAACTTCCGAATTAATCGGATTGAGCATTTCGGAAAAGAAGAAGACACGCAAACTTGTTCCATAGTTGCCGCCGTTAACGAGTGAAATTTCCCTCGAAAACTTCCCTTTTTTTTCTTCCTTTCCCTACTTAAATCCCTAACATGATTCGAGAAGGGTTTACTAATTATTAAAACAAACCTTTTCGATGTTGTTGGGTATAGAGAATTTTAAAAACAAACAAGGGAAGTCCTCATTATTCATTCATTTTAGCGCCCCCTATATACTTCTTTCAAAAGAATCAACTTGAACTGCTGCTCATTTGCGTTTGTGAAAAACATGCCACAGGAATTGAGATTTAATAAAACATTTTTAAAAGGGTTTTGAAAAGGAAGTGGTGATTAAAAATGTTCGTTTATACACGACTTTTAAGTAAATGGTAATAGACTTTTTTTCAAAACTAAAGTCTTGAAATGAATATGTCTTAATTGGATAATCAGACACTTTGCCACGCGCTAGGCTCATTCTCTAATACTTTCTAATCAGCCTGACACATACTAATGTTTTCTAATCAGCGTGACTGCATTATGCTTAAGAATGAGCCGGGTTCAAATCCCAGCGATGGCCGGCCAATACGAATTCCGCATCCGGCTTGCACCGACCACAGTGCTGATGTGAAATATCCTCAGTAATAGACTGATAATGGGTTAGAGTCCCCTTGCCGTAAGGCTAACCTTGGGAGGTTTTTCATGGTTTTCCTTTCCATGTAACACAAATGTGGGTTAGTTCCATTAAAAAGTCCTCCATAAAGGCAAATTTCCCCGAATAATTGATCCAAGAGTTTCCTTGTCTTCTGGATTGGGTTCAAAATGACAAGGCTACGGAGTGGAACATTGGCAGTCGTGAACCCAAAATTGGGTTCACGACTGTTCGATTATAAAATATGAAATAAAATGCTCATAATTTAGTTTGTGATAATTTACGTTCAAAAATAAAGTTTCTGTTGCTCTTTCATAAAACGGGGTTTACTTAAAAAAATGACCCTCGTATGTTGTACAACATAATTTTGAAAAGTAACCGTCTCCTATTGTGGCTACTTATAAATATCAATCGCAAAATTTTTGTATTCCATGAATATTGTTATCATCATCAATGATCCGAATAATTGATACACCTCCTACGGGTAGTATCGGTAACCGGAGACCTGGTGAAAAAAGGTACCAGAATCTAGTGTTGTGTTGACGAACTGGGCTTCATAATCCCTATGTTGTTGTTGTCTTTGGCCATTAATGGAGGGTGTGTGATTGTTCTTGTTTTCGAGTAGCGCCATCTATGGCCAAGAAATCTACTTCTGCCACACCAGTTTATAGGTTTATAGATGTTCATTCATCCACATATTGTAATTTTGACCTGAACCAGCGAACGATTCATCTCCAATTCAGTAACCCCAGATATAATTTGTTATAGGAACATGGAAGACTTTGTGACCGGACAGATTTAACGTGCACCAGTCACCATTTGCTACACAGCTAGTCTTCGACCGGTTGGATTCGAGCTCCCGTATTCACGAACGTGAGTCCTTCGCCCAGCCAACCAGGCTACCCTGACCTTCATAATCCCTATAAAAGATAGATTAAATTTGGAAAAGAGAAAAACAAAAATAAAAGTTGACAGGATTTTAAAAAAAATGAAGAATAAAATTTTTTTTATTTGGCTACTAAAATCTCTTTAAAGATGCAAATATCTGAATTCATACGTAAATTTTCATTTTAAATAATCAAAACATAATTATATCACAAACTATACTACTTTGAAACATATAAAAAATACCCAAAATCAGATAATTTTCCGCTGCATGTAAAAATCTTTAATTAAAGCCTTAATGAGCAAAGTTAATTAAATTTTTTTGCTTATAGGTGCTATGATGAAATGTGTATAGATCTGTGATTATTTTAATCAATTAGATTTAATCTTTTGCAAGATATTCAGAGAAAAATTATATGAATAATCTACTAAAATCTTTTACGATGGAGGAAGATTTTCATTTTTGCTCCTCGCGAAATCAAGATAATGTAAATAAAGGCTATTTTAATAAAATATGACTTTTTGGAATTACAAAATTAGTTTGAAAATCTAAGACCAGTATTCAAATAATAATCGGAAAAAAATTGCACAAAAGTGTGACAAAAATGGAGTTTGAAAGTTTTAAAGAATGCTCAAAATAATTGTTTGCGAAATTTAATCAGGGTGCGTAGGCAGATTTTTCTACGAAAAATAAGCACACTTTGAGTACTTTTTAAGCACTCAAAAAATATTTTTTAATCATTTTGAAAAAAAAAAACATCATTAGGACCTGTGCTGTAATAAAAATTATTTTTTTCTATCGTTTAAAGTTTTTCATTTATAAACATAAAATCAATAGAATTAAAAAACATTTTAACAAATTTCACATATAGTCATGATAAAATAACTAGTTTCTGAAAAATATTAAATTGTGAAAAATCGTGCATTTTTTTGTCAATCAAGACAAAAAAAATCGACGTCGCAAAGAAATTTTTTTTTTTTTTTTTTAAAGATAGAAAATCAAACACTTTTTACTAACTTCGAATAAAAAAAGCACCTGTAAGGGATTTTAAAAAATGCAAAAAATAAGCACCTTTAAGCACTTCTTAAAAACGCTACGCATCCTGTTATTGCCTAAAGCCTGATTAAATAATAAGAAACACTTTCGACTGAAGAGGCGCCACTTAATCTACTACTCTAAATGTTAACATTTTGAAATTTTATTGTTTAGCCTTCTCTCCATTTATAGAAAAATAATTATCAAAATTTGATATTTAATATGCACTAAGAGTTTTTAAAACATACTAACCAGTAAACGTATATTTTAAATTAAAATTATCGTATGGCCGGGATATAGCCCGGTTGGCAGGGCGCTGGACTCACGTTTGTGAGAGCGGGAGTTCGAATTCAGTCGGCCGAAGACTCTCCGTGTAGTTTATTCGTGACTGGTGCACGCTAAATGTTTCGGGTCACAAAGTTCTCCATGTTCCCATAACAAAGCCGTGATGGTGAGCCATGTTCCCCTGCTCAGGGGATAGAGCGTCCGCCTTCCAATGAGGTGAACTGAGTTCGAATCCCACCAATGGCGCTCTTCACATCGAGAGGGATGAAGTGCATGTATTGCTGTAATATTGCAATTGCGTATGTATTCTCTGTAGTGCTTCTTTCTATAACAAACTGCGCATAAGTTTGCTGTTAAAATGCTAAAATTGCGCCTATGAATACTATTTAAAAATGTATGACTGCCACATTTTAACTAATGTTTGAGCAAACAAAGCGAGCAAGGGTCGAACCGGAAAAAGCTTTAAGATCAATTTGAGGGTTGGTAAGAGATAATAAAAAGGGGATGATAGCTCTCTAAGTGAATAAGAAACGTAGTAAATGATACAAATGAATTTTTTCATAGTTTTAATTGCTATTTGAATTTTTTCGATACAATAAGGATTTTGATGTGTTTATAATTAAAATGGATCATTGTAGATACTATTTAGTAACACAACAAATTTAATAAAACAAAACAAAAGTAAACATTTCCATGCGAGTATAACATAAGCACTCTTCTATCAATCTAAAAAGACAGTTCGTTTTCCCTCTCGGGAAAAAGTCCAATCGTACTCCCTGTCACAAGTTTAATTTTTCCCTTCTTATAGCTCTGAATCTCATTCATACATAATTAATTTATCATGGTGGCTCGGGGAATAGAGCGCTCGCTTCCTAATAGCGTGACTCAGGGTTGAAATTCAGTAATGGCAAGACGATAAGAATTCTGCTTTCGTTTTGCACCGACCTGTGTGCTGACATAAAATATCCTCAGTAGTAGACGATTATGATTTTCATCGTCTATGATAAGTATATGATTTTCATCATCGGACTAATGGGTGAGGTTTTCATGGTTTTCCTCCGCATGTACCGCAAATGCGACTTAGCTCTATCAAAAAGTCCTCAACGAATTCAAAATTTCTACCTATACTTGATCCAAGAGTTCCCTTGTCTTCTGAATTGAATTCAAAATTACAAGGCTGTGGAGTTGTACATTGGTAGTCGTAAACTCAAAAGTTGGGTCGGCTGTTTAACGCCGGTCATAAAAAAAAAAAAATTTAAATTTTTTTTATTTTATTTTATTTTATTTTATTTATTCATTTTTTTCAACCTTAATAGTTTACTTTACGCCTTAATAGTTAATATCACATTTTTCTCTCATAGGATTAGGTTTAAGAGGGAATAATAAAATGAACTGATTTCAGTGCCCTTTAAAAAAACGGCATTGCGAAAAATTATGAAAAGTTGTAATATACAATATGTCAAAATATGCCGATTTAAATAACTTATCTTAAAATGTAACGTAGAATTACATTATTCTAATAACAATCCTCCAAAACTCTTCATTTGGAAATCAAATAAAATCAAAAACGTAATAATAACGGTATAGACAATTTTAACCTTTAAATTAGGGAAAGAAAAATATTTATAAAACACAGACTTCTGCCCCATTCCTTCAGGAAACCACTCATTACTGACTTTGATTGTTCCAGAATCTTAACATCAACAATTACAAGACTAAGAACAAACCACTTTAAAGGGATGAAAATTCTTCCCGACAAAATAAGAACTTATATTCCCCGCAAGTACTGCACCGATATCCAACTTACCCCGGATCACATTCTCGAGTGCGCAGCCCATACCCTATATATTTTACAACTGGGTATGGTGCCACTGGCTTCAGAACTTCGTGAGATCCTCTACAGTAATGATGTATTGTAGCTTGCGGATGCAGTTTTGAAGGCACACGAGGCCATTTAATTGTCCATGGACACGATAAAAAAATATATACATATTTATAGGAAAACAATAACTTTATGACTTATCTCAATTTTTATGCTGATAACAACCCAAACGATGTAAAAATTAGTGTGGGGTGGGAAAACTGGATCCTACCACGTGATTTTCCAGCCAATAACATTGCACGGACAACAATGGAAAACAGCGAGGCTATCCTGAGAATTTCATGTATAGTAAGATTTAAAATTACCACATTCTGGGATAGATGAGATGTTTCATTTAAAAAAAGACCGTTTTCCCCCGTTACTTTTTCTTTATTGAGTTTTTTTTCCCCTTCAAAATCTTATTTTCGCGCTCTTCGAAAGTCGTGCTCAAATGCTTAACAAAAAAAGATCGTTTGATGGAATAAATAAACAAAGATGAATTTGTTTTAATTAGTAACTACGTCAATTAGGCAGATTTATAATGAAAGGCTATTTTTTGCCATTAAGGCAGAAGGTTCTCTGTCTATTATAATATTCACTCAAAAGGAATTTTCTTTTCTTAAAAATCAAGAGAATAAATTCAACGAACAATAGAAATTCCTCGTCAGAATCCCTTTTTTTTTATTTTTCTGTCAAAGTTAAGGTAAAAAAAATAAAAAAAAAGAGAACGTAACGATAATGAAACAGGGAAGAAAAAAAAAATTCCTTTAAGTCATGACATTTTAATAAAAGATGTCGTTTCGGAACTAAGAAATTTGTTTTAACATCTAAGACAAGTCTTTAATCAAAGAAAGGGCTTTCGTTTTACAATATTCTTTTACTCCAACCTTCTTTTTTTTTTTCCTAAGACAATAAAATATTTTACAAAACTGACGACAAAGTTGAAGGGAAAAAAAAAAATAGTAGTAAAAGATTCATTTTTAACACAGCGAGATACCCCGAATTGTGTGAAACTAAAAAAAGAAAAGTGAATGTAATGAGCTTCAGTTGTAAAAATGAAATGAAAAAAAAAAAAAAAGGGTAAAAAGGTGAGAGTATTGGAAATTAGTTAAAAATTATAAACGAGAGAAAAGGCTTTACCAATTTAAGCCCATCTTTGTAGCGCTCAATCGAGTTCGTTTAGTCTCTCTTTCTAGACTTTTAAGAAAAAAAGAGAAGCTTGATTTATGGGTGCTTTCCCGGAAACCGATTAATTTCGTTAAATTTTTTTGTTGTGGGAAATGGCTTTTCTCTTTTCCTACACTTGCTTATTTGAAACTAATGGTTGCAAAATAGCTTCGCTATCAGATGTCGGGCAATTTAAATATAACGAGGGAAAAAAAAAGTTAATATCTTTTAAAACTTTTACAAAATGAGTTAAAATGAATGTCAAATTTCAATTTTGAGATTAAGAACGAATAACTATTACCACCAGGCTGTCCTGAAAATTTCCGTTTTTTTTGTGTGAAGGAACAACGCATGTGTTATTGCTGTTATGTTTAAGATAAATGCGAGGCAGTGGTGGACGTAATTGATTATAAATGTAATTGAGTACAAATATTGGTTACAAATCATTAATAACTTATAATCGTGTCATTGAGTATATAATCGGATTCGAAGTTAGTAAAAAAATTACAAGACTAGTTAGAATAGAGAATATTATAACGTGAGATATAGTAGGTGTCAATGTGATAAGAATATTTAGAAATAGAGGTTATTATAATAAGACATATAAAAGCTTTTATGACAAGAATAGATACAGATCATTATAATAAGACATACAGTCCCTAGCAAAATTACTAGACGCACTATAAGATTCTAAGTAAAATTTTAATTATCAGACGATACTATGCAGCTTCATTGTTCTTACATGACTGAAACCTGTTTGCGTTCGTGAATCAAATAGTTAAAGTAGACGATATTAAATATCAATCCGACGATTGGATAAATTAAACGATATATTATATAAATATAGAATGCTTGTTATTATATCAGGCATTATATTAGTAAATTATAATAATTCGACCAAATTGTTAGACGCACTGTAGTGTTTTAATAATGACATGTTTTGCACGAGTTTATAGGCAATACTTTTATATTTAAACATACATGTAATGGGTTTTTATTCGGACGATTTTTTATATGCTTCCTATTTGTATATATTTTTAACGAATTGCATTATTATGTTAACCAATGGATACACGAACGTAAACAAGTGCAAACCGGTTTCAGCTACGGTTTTAGCATGCAATAAATATTGTTTTGAAAAAAATATGTATTTTTTTTTTACAATTTTTTTTTTAAAAAATTGGATGGGTGCGCCCTATTTGGGAGACTTGTCCCATTTTTTTTAAGACACTCGCAGTGCCAACATTGAATAATTTCAATTTTTTAACTCGAAAAACTTTTTTTCGCATTCAACTGGCTCTTGACGAGTAAAACAGAAAGATTCAATGTTTCAAGCTCGAATGTTTTGAAAACATTTAGAGGGAAAAACAATAATTCTATATGGCATCACCTAATAATGAAGATTTTACATAGAATCTCATAGTTTGTCTAATAATTTGGCCATGGACTGTAGACGATATGGATGGAGAACTTAGATGGAGGTTATAATGAGAAGAAGTTATAGATCAGTTAAGACATAGATAAGAACAGCTAGAATAGAGATTGTTATGGTAAGACATGGGCGCTATTATGATAAGTCAGATCGCGGTCATTATGAGATGATCATGTCATAATATAACTTTTATGCGTCAAGACAATTTAAAATAGTTTTTATAATTACAAGACATAGATGTTAATATGACAAGAATAGTTAAATGAAAGGTTATTATATCATGGCATTGAAATTATGACAATAATAGTTATAGTAGAGGGTTTACTTGTTTGAAAAACTTCATTCGCTTGTAAAATATATACAGTCCGACTTCTTTTTAACGAACTTCCATTTTGCGAATTTCTCGATTTTTTTTTCAAGGAACTAAGAACATTTTAGAAATGTCTTCATAAAATAACTTCCAAACAGCGAAGTTCTATTTAACGAACTTTTCTTCTGGATCCGCTTTCTCTATTTCCCAAAATATTTCAAACTTGTTAACGAATCTTAGTGGGGAAATGACTTTGAATTGATTTTCGAACCCCATTGAACTTTTACAGATAGCAGTAAAATCTCTTTCCCTTTTTGTTAGCATTTCAAACGAAAAACTCAGACAAAATGAACGGATTTTATCAGTAGCAATTAAACTTAAGAACACATGTGGTAATGTATGTTTAAAATTACTTTTAAAGTAAACGCAGCTATAATTTTATACATAAATTTAGCTTTTTGTATTTGAAAGTTTATGTAGCATGATAGTGTATTACTGGATAATGTTTTGCTCTATTCTTTCCTTCCATGCAAATTTCTTTTATGGTTAAGATTTATAAAATAAATAGGAGATACTAGTTTACAAGATAAAGGTGTATCCATTGCTATTTCAATTACATCTAGTGTTTAGGAATTTGAAACCTGTTTTGTGTTGTTTAAATATTTCGAAATGTGAATTTTTATTTAAAGAATTTTTCATATAACAAACTTATCGGGATTTAGTGGCTTCGTTAGAAGTTCGACTGTAATCGTGTATAGTTTCGAAGCGAATGAAATTTTTTATTTAAGTAACATATTACCACTTCAGTTTCTTAGATTTAAAATAATAGTTATTATAGTATAGAAGGTCTTTTCTTTTTTTTTTTTTTGTTTTACCTGCTAATTTATAATTTTTAAAATGAAAACTTTTGTAGAAAATGCATCAGGAGTGAAAAGAAGTTGCACGTGAAATTCTGGATCTTGAATAATTCATTTTATGAACTCCTACTGGCAGGGTAAAGTATGCGTTGGCCGTTCCCTAAATGATCAGTTAAAGAAAGTGGCGGTGTTTGGAGGAAATAATTTAGAGAAAATCTATAACGATTCACCGCTAATGATCGTCTGTTCTGTGTTTGGGAAAAGGGAGGGGGGTTGCGTGATTATGGCTGCACGCGATTTTCTTATTAAAATTCGGACATCTAGCAGTTAACATGATGGTAACGATCGTCTTAACAAATTCATTCTATCACGAGGATATGATGATCCCCCTTTAAGTGGTTCCATCGTCGTACGGTGAGTCATTTTGTTCGAGAACGTCTGCGCACCATTGCATCTAAAAATGAGTGCAATTTCGAGTTTACTGTTTAATGAATTCATTTGTTTTATTATTAATATTGGTATTCTTAAAGAGAGTTTTGCAGAAGTTTTCTTAAGATTTAATGGAATTCTTAGGATATTAACGTGACATTCATTTTTGTATTTGTCTGGAAAGAATTTATTGTATAACTATTTTCATTGATAAGTTTCATAAACTCATTCATTTCCTTCTATCGATTACTACACAATGAAAAGAAAAAAAAATTTTTAAATAACTATTTCATGGCGATTAGATTTTTTGAAAATGGCAAAACATGTTCTCTTCTTTTTCTTGTCCCTTCCTTTTTTTAATAATTTAGGTACAGTAGTTAAGGTACTGTCTGTCACAGAATTGTCAACTTGAAGAACTGGGCTTCGATCCCAGAGGTAGTACTTGAAGCTCAGATCAATGGGTACCAGCTTGGTTGGGAAGTAAAGGCGGCCTATGCACGATGCTGCCCTCATTGCCCAATCACGCCATTGATTGCAAACCTCCTTAACCCCGTGATTGGCAAACGCGGGAATACTTTTTTTTAACATTAATTTATATAAAGCATTTCTGAAATTTAAATATATATTAGAGATGAAGTTTCAACTTTTTATACTGTTCTACTACAAGAAAAATACTTATCAATCAACTATGATATATCTTTTAAAGAAAATCGAAAATTTGTTAAAGTTTATGCCATTAATTTTTTATAAAACTGAACCTATTGAGCTTCAATATTGAAATTTATTTTGAATAAATAAAAATGTCAATATGCCTTGAATTTTTTTATTTTTTATTTTTTTTTTTATAATTTGATTTTATTTTTAGTTAAAAAAGTAACTTAAAATTTGAAAATTGTCTTCGAATTTTTTGAGTGAAGTAAATATATATATATTTCAAGATTCCTGCAGATGTCTTTAATTGGTTGATACAGGTTGAGAGAATTATTTCAAATGTATTTAGAACCAACTAGGGAAAAAATTATTCCAGATGAATGTTGGAATACTTAAGAGTGGAAATTAATTCGAATAAATGCACGATCACTGAGAATATAGAGAATTATTCCAGATTAAAGTGAGATCGGTTAATAGTGAAAATTAATTCGAAGGAATGCAGGAACATTGAGAATTATTCCAGATGAAAGTGAGATCAGTTAATAGTGAATATTAATTCGTAGGAATGTAGGAACACTGAGAATATAGAGAATTATTCCAGATGAAAGTGAGATCAGTTAATAGTGAAAATTAATTCGAATAAATGCAGGATCACTGAGGATATAGTGAATTATTCCAGATGAAAGTGAGATAAGTTAAGAGGGAAAATTAATTTGATTGAATGCAGGATCACTGAAGATTTAAAGAATTATTTTGCGTCAATGTAGGATAAGTTAGGCGGAATAAACCAGAATAATTAGCGAATTTATATCGTATAATTCAAACAATATAAATTTGGAATTAATTTATATCCTTCAAATGATCTTATTTCGCTATTTATATTAAACATTGTCAAGATAAAAAATATTCGTATGAATATAACATAGAATAGGTAACTTCGCCTAATTATTTTTTTTTGTACCGGTTTTTTCCGATTTTTTTTTCAGAATTTCCATATCGAGCATCATTAAAATAACTGCTGCATTTTTATCTACCAGACTTTTATCTACCTCCAATATAAATACATAACTCTTAAAATGAATTTTCTTTTTCTAATTTCAATAGTCATTTAGCTCAAAAAATAAGTGAAAGATAATTTTTAGTAAATGCGTGCCGTACACTAAGTTTCAAATGAGAACTACTAACAGCAGCATTCATAACGCATAAATCTAGAAAAGGGACATTTCTAATAAAAACAACCAAACAATAAAAGGAAGCATCAGTAAATTAAATTGCACTCGCCAATGATTAAACACATCATGGAAGATCATTACTCATAATGAAAACGGAAAGGTCCATTACCTCTTCAGATTTGGCTCTTTTTTTTTTATCGCCAATTAAGGCCTCATCAATGGACCACAATGCAAAGATGAAGCAAATGGGCACCCTGGCAATCAGCCAACTGGAATGTTGTTAAGATAATTCGATAAAAAAAAAAGAGAAAAAGAAATAACCGATGGACCGTTCTTTTTTACTTATTCTATTGCACCGAGGATTGGTTATGGACATTTCGGAGAGGAAGGAGTTAAGTTGTGTCATAATAATCGTACTTAATTTTATGGTAAAGTGCAGATAGGATTTACGACGTTGCGAGCCGGAAGCTCGACAAATCGTTAAACTGACCTTATCGACTCGACTTATAGTTAAATAAATGGCAGGCAATAGCTTTGATGAAGTTAGCTTTATGCACAGCGCCTAATGATTATGCATTGTGTGTTATTATTATAATAAATAAATAAAAAGCATATTTTTTGTGGCCGGAGTATAAATGATGCCTATTTTAGTTATAAGTAATTGTAGGCTATTGTTTCATATCACATCTAATGAAAATTTATGTATGCAAATAGTGTTTTCCTTTTTTGCAATTATTATTTTGTCTTGCAAAATGATGTATAACATTCTGTGCACAAAATATCTTTTGTATTTATTGTTGTTTTGATACAAAATGAATCAATATTAAAAAAAAAAAAGAGTTGGGATTTCCTTATTACGATTACTGGTTACCCATTGGTCACATGCTTTTTCTTTCTAAATTGACTCCATTAAACATTTCAAATCATGGGTTGCAAAAACTGTCTCGATTGATGTTTATCGTCGGATTGATTTTCATATCCTGCCTATGTACGTGTTTCAAGACATCACAAAATACTTTTCCTTCTTCGACATTCTTATTTATATTAAAATCACCGTTAAGCCAATAATTATACGTTAGTAATAAAAAGAATAAAAAAAAAACTTTAAATTATTATTATGTAAATACATTAGAAGCGCCTGCTAGGGAAAATAAAAAGAAAAACAGCAGCGGTCGCCTTAACAACGCATGTAATGACGACGCATGCGCACTGTTTACTGTTACTCTTGAACTTGGCAAACAAAGAGCTCCTTTGGCCAAGCTCTTGAACATAGCTGAAAAGTGTGTGGACGCTATCAAATCTAAATCAAGACCCATTTTGCCAATGGGTAATATATGGATACTTCTATTTTGTTGTTTTAATGATATTTACTACTAACAAAATATAGTTGGATTATTCATGTAGCTTAATGGATATTGATTGTAACTGATTCAATAATTGTTATGACAGCAAATAATAATGATGATGATCTAATAATGAAACTAATAAAGCAGAAGGATATTGCTAGTTACTGTGCACTACCCTTCAATAATGGAAGAAACAGTTTTTGACATGTTCTTTAAATTTCTCAAGAAATACTTTTGTAACTTTATAGTTCATGAGATATTTCATACTTAGCAATAAGATTTAAAGCTTTCAGAGATGAATTACGAAAGAAAACTTTGAACATCCTGTGGCAGAAAACAAAGCAATAAGCTTGTAACTTGCATCGAACACTTTGGTTGTGATTTTTTATTATTGCAGAATATTTCGTAAACATAGAGTAAATATTTATGAAAATATAGACAATTTTATAAAAAAATTTATTTTTTCATTACTTTTGTTTTTGCTATAACTTTATAAATATATAATGAAATCAAACAAAACTTTTGTGCAATTTAAAATTAATTACAAAATTGTCAAAATTTTGAAAATATTCGTTACGAATTGCGTAAGATATAAGTATTTAAGGTAGTTATTTTATACTGTTCACATGCGCAGTAAAAATTTTAAAAAGTTTTTCATAATTTTGTAGTGAATCGTATTTGGCAATTAATGACAAAAATTTTATTTGAATATCAGAAAAACTTAAAAATTTTCTAGCTATGTTCAAAAAAAAATTTTTTTTTTTTTTTCAAAAAAAATTTCAAAACGATCAGGGATTTTCCATAAGTTAAATTTTGCATTTCAAAACAAAATTTAATAATAATCAGGTTAACAATATGGTTATTAAAACATAACAATATTATAAGGTTTAAAATAATGTTATCATAGCATAATTGGGTACTTGCAACTTCAGAAGAAGACGGTCACTGATACCCAGACACATGACTTAAGATCTCAGCTCCAGCTAACCATATAAAAACAAGATGGCGTATTTAAGTCAAGCTAAGTTTCACCACATAAGTTAGAATGTTAATTAACACGAAGTTAATTATATGCAACGTCGCATCTTATCGAATTAGTTAAAATATAATTCTTTCTCGTTTGTGTGTCTTACTTAACTTAGATTTATTATTTGTTCATGTATTTTATTGTAACAGTGATATATTTTTGTTTTATGTTCCTGGCAACATCAATGCATAACATGTTCTACATGGCTTCGTACCTGGCTTTGTGTAATAAAAGAATTGCAATATTTGTGAATGAATTTTTATGAAAAAATATAGAATATGTCACTTTATACTTGACGGGCTTGGCTTGCTCCAAATGGAATGGAAAGAACAGTTGTCAACGTAAACAAATGCCAGGTTTCAACAATCAATCAGGATCGAGATACTCACACTTGCAGGTATTCCCATTGTCAGGCACAACAACCGGATTATCCATGCATAGCATAATCAAAAGACTAAGCTTATCTCAGCATACCAATATCTTGAGTTCAACAATAGGATAACCATAGCATAACAATGCATGATAACCCTATTGTTTCCCATAATATCCTCAGGTCCAAACTACAATTATCGAAGCATAACAATATCGACAGGACAATAAGATTATAATAGCATAACAATACCATCACTACAGTTATTATAGCATAATAATATTGTCAGGCAGCATAATAAAAACGTGACAGTAACTAAAAGTAACTGAAAATAAGTAACATCATTCGAAACAGAATTAAATTTTCAAATTTCATAATATTTAATCTAAAGGGCTGGGATAGCCTGGTTGGTATAGGGCACAAGGCCCATGTCTAATAGGTCGTGGGCTCGATCCCCGTCGGCCGAAGACTCAGGAGTTCCCTTGTCTTCTGAATTGGGTTCAAAATGACAAGGCTACGGAGTTGAACATTGGCAGCCGTAAACTGAAAATTCGGTCGGCTGTTCAACGGCGGTTATAAAATATTTCATCTAACTAACAATGTTGTTTCACTCTTTTTGTCTTTTGACATGTTCAGACACGACAGACAGAGGCGTTGTTCTCATCCTAGCAAATGAAATCTTTCTATGAATAGCAGGTTGTAATCAAATAATATCTGTCCTGGGAGAGAAAATAAGTCCAGGTACAAAACTTCATTACCGGACAATCCCTCTATTCCCTTCCACACTCCCTCAGAGAAGGGACAAATATCAAAATTGAGGGGTCTCCATAGTGACGGTCATTTAATAGCGAAAGAATGGAGGCAATCAAGTACAAACAATAATGTTCTGGGATATGGTTTATCCGGCATATCACTGTCCGGCAGTTCATAAGCAGAGCAGGGGGTGGGAAAATGTTGTCTCAGATGAGGTCATCTGCTCTGTTTTTCTTGACGCATCACATAAAGAGGAGGCAATTACAGACTAGATTAAGCATCGCTTTATCCAAGCGCATTTAGTTAAAGTTGATATCAAAGGAATTAGAAATTCTATCTTCCGCATTTTATCTAAGAAATGTGCTTTAATTAGTTTCGAACTTTTTTCCTATTCTCAAATTCTATGAATTCTTGGATCATTAAATAAAGAGGAGGCACTTATTAAGAGGACCAAATGGATAGCATATACAGTCCCTGGCCGAATTATTAGACGCACTCTAAGATTCTATATAAAATCTTAATTATCAGGTCATACTATACAGCTTTACTGTTTTTACGTGGCTGAAACTTTGCACTTGCTTACGTTCGTGTATCAATGGGTTAAATTTGGCGATAGGATAAATGAGACGATATATATATATAGAATATTTAATTGGATTACTCAATATATTGCAAGCATTATATTGGTATATTATAATAATTAGATGATTATGATTTTAATTCTTGTTTACCAAAACTCATGTTTTTCTAAACTTTTAAAATATCAATGGCAGTAAAAGAGAATTTGCCATGAAAAGTTGCGGTAAAGGCGAGCGCTCTATCCCCTGAGCCATCATCGTTCAAATAAATTTTTAAAAAAAGGAATATAAAAACACAATTTTAATTGCACTAAAAGTAAAGTTCGAAGGAATCGTGAAGTTTGAACTAACGAAGTAAATAAACTACGTAATACATTATTCCAAATACATCACAGAGGGAAAAAATCGCCAAGAGCGATTAACAATTCTCTGAACTAATTGTACCAGAGATTTGCCTTTTCCACATAGAATAAACAGGGTACGCAGCCAGATTTTCAACGAAAAATAAGTACCATTTAAGTACTTTTTAAACATTCAAAAAATATTTTTAATCACTTTAAAAAAAATCATAATTACGATCTGTGCAGTAATAAAAATTATTTTTTTCTATCGCTTAAAGTTCTTAATTTATGAACATAAAATCAATAAAATTCAAAAACATTAGCAAAAACTTTACATAATCATGACAAAATATCTAGTTTCTGATATATATTGCAGAGATAATTGTGAAAAGCATGCTTTTTTGATAATTTAGAACGAAAATCGACATGGCAAAAAAAAAAAAAAAAAAAAAAAAAAAACCTTTTTAAAAGATGGAAAATTAAGCACTTTTAACAAACAACGAAAAAAAAGCACCTTTAGGGTCTTTTAAAAATAGTAAATCAAAAATAAGCCCCTTTAAGCACTTTTTAAAAACGCTACGCACCCTGATCAACATTAGAGCAGAAATATCAATTGCGTTACATATCAAGTTTGTCACATGAGAGTTTTTAGAAGAATTAAGTTCTGAATCAATCGGTTACAATTGTGAACTCAGAGCTTTAAAAACAAAAATTCTTAAAAAATAATAACAAAAAAAAAAAAAAATAAAATAAAGCATAAACTTTTTCAGTAATTTTCTTTCACGGTATTTTTTTTTTTCACTTCTTACTCGAGCATTAATTCCAGACAATAATTACTGTTGATGAAATTCAAAGAAAACTTTGAAAACTATAATTATTAAGCATTTATATCCCAAGAATCGTGATGGGATAAATTCTTTTTTATTTCTGAAATTATTTGTTAGTGATCAGTTAATGATCATATACGAATAATGAAACAAAAGTTTTTTTTAAAAACTTTTTGTATGTTTTTGATAAAGTAATTATCAATAATTCTTTTTTTTTTCATAAATCGATCAATTTAGAAAAAAATAGTTTTGTTTTGAAAAACTATATCGAAGAGGAAAAAAAGCTGAAGTGAAGTTTTATAAATAGCTTCAAAAACTACAGCGCAATTAAAAAAAGATCTAAATTTTTTTTCTTAGTTAAAGGAATAAAAAAGAGCCTTTCGAAATAACAAACCTTTTTATACATATGGTTAAATCATTGAATTAATCTTATTAAATTTAAAATCTTTATATGTTAAAACAATTTAAGGAAAACCAAATTAAAAGCGATCGTGAAATTTACTATTTATATTTTTATATGCCATTAGTTTAAGCATTCAAGAAACAATTTAAGGATTTATAAAAAATTCTTACATGCTATTTAAAGAATATATTCGGCACCTATTGATTTCGATGGAAGTTCCGATCATACAATCACTTGCCATTTTCTTAACTTATTTTCAAACATAAAAATTATGTCTTCTTTTTAAGTTTAAAATTAAAAAAAATATTCATATATATTTCAGGTACATAGCAAAAAAAAAAAAAACACTGTTTATTTCCACTTGCTTGAAACGAAAAATTAAAAAACTGAAATTTTGAATGGATAGTTATTGATAATTTATTAAAAATAATTTATAATTTGTTAAAATTAAACAAAAAAATAAATGAACTATAAATTTGGTAAATAACTAGTTCACTAAAAATAGATGTCCTAATATTTTCATAAATAAAGAAATTAAATCAATAATAGATATAATTATCTTTAACAACACAAGAATTGCTTTATATATATACATTTAATTTACAGTTCAATATGTGATGTTTATGTGTGTTACCGTGAATGACCCAACTCAACTTTCACCGGTGAATGTTATCAATCGCTTTGGTGAATGTCCGAAATATTTGTTATATCCGATTTCATATTAATTTATTCCTTGATATTATTATATTTATGTGGCATAAAGGGGGTGAAGAGAGTGCTTTACAGTTCAATATGTGATGTTTTCTGTTTATGTGTTACCGTGAATGACCCAACTCAACTTTCACCGGTGAATGTTATCAATCGCTTTGGTGAATGTCCGAAATATTTGTTATATCCGATTTCATATTAATTTATTCCTTGATATTATTATATTTATGTGGCATAAAGGGGGTGAAGAGAGTGCTTTACAGTTCAATATGTGATGTTTTCTGTTTATGTGTTACCGTGAATGACCCAACTCAACTTTCACCGGTGAATGTTATCAATCGCTTTGGTGAATGTCCGAAATATTTGTTATATCCGATTTCATATTAATTTATTCCTTGATATTATTATATTTATGTGGCATAAAGGGGGTGAAGAGAGTGCTTTACAGTTCAATATGTGATGTTTTCTGTTTATGTGTTACCGTGAATGACCCAACTCAACTTTCACCGGTGAATGTTATCAATCGCTTTGGTGAATGTCCGAAATATTTGTTATATCCGATTTCATATTAATTTATTCCTTGATATTATTATATTTATGTGGCATAAAGGGGGTGAAGAGAGTGCTTTACAGTTCAATATGTGATGTTTTCTGTTTATGTGTTACCGTGAATGACCCAACTCAACTTTCACCGGTGAATGTTATCAATCGCTTTGGTGAATGTCCGAAATATTTGTTATATCCGATTTCATATTAATTTATTCCTTGATATTATTATATTTATGTGGGACAAAGGGCTTTAAATAAAAGGAGATACGCTAAACTTAACAAAAATAAGACACATATTCTGCTGGCGTTCTACTCGAGCCAGACATTCCAACTGATTTCATATACATGGTGTACAAGTAAGAGTAATGTAAGTGTAGTGTCCTTGATATCACGTGATTGAGATGGTTGATTCGTGGATCTGTATTCCACATTTATTCGATATTTTAATATCTTCTGAGGAGTATCATCAGTGATCAGAGTACCGGTTAAATGCATACTGGGCAGTGGCACTTAACCTTAGAAAAATATTGATGTAGGGCATACCGGGCAGTGGCACTTAACTAGACCTAGTATATATTTCGGACATTTACCAAAGTGACTAAGTGATTGTCAACATTCACCGGTGGAAGTTAACAACCACCCATTTCGGTCATTCACAGTAACATTGATTAAGTTATTGCAAACACTTCATTTTACTAAACATGTATTGGCATTGATTTTTCCTACACTTAGCTACAGAAACATTATTACTTTTTGACCATTAATTATTGTTGCAAAATCAAAAGCTTCTGTTTTCTCTCAAACAACATTTTTACTTATTTCAGATTCGTCGTATTTTTTTTAATTAAGTTTAAAGTTTTCAAAAAAAAATAAAAATAAAACAAACGATGACACAAAAATAAATTTAAAATAATTAAATATTGTTCATACAAAGGATTTAAATTAGGTTAATCTAAACTGAAATTATTTTCATAAAAAAAATTATTTTGCTAAAGCTCAGAACATTCTAATATCTTTTCCAACTATAGAAACAGGAGAATAAAAATGAATGTTATTTCATAAAATAAACTATTTTAATCTTCTAAACTTAAAAAGCAATTCAAAGGGGAATTGGCCTCCCCTCACAACCCTACTGCCAAGCCCACATGCTTTGAAGTAAATTCAGTTTTCTCTAAACAACAAATCCTGTCTCCGAAATTTCTATTCAATCGAATATTGCTGAAGGAGTTTATACGTAGAAAAAAAAAAAAAAAAAAGAAAAAAAAAAAGAGAAAAATAATGAAAAAGACAAACAAATCTCTAATCCTTTTCTTTGGGCTATCTTAAGAGAAACGCATCAACTTAAAACGCTATTCCTTTATTTATCTATTCCTCAGCGACTTTTGTCTTTTTTTCCTTTAAAAATAAAAAAAAGGAAGATCAAATCTGGCAACAAGGCGGAAGAAGAACAATCCAATGTCCTTTCTTTTTCTTCTTGATTTATTTCATGCTATTTCCTTTTAGGTTGGAGCTATATTTTCTTGTTTTGATTTAAGCCTATTTCAGCAACAGTCCTTCAACATTGATATAAGCATTTAGCGTAGAAGATAGTCAAACTTGTTACGGATATCTGTAATCTATTGATACCCTTTTTTTTACATAATTAAAAGCCACGAAAGAAAAATGGCGCTTGTGCATAATCCTGTCGACCATTTTCGCCAACACATCGCCAAAGTCATTTTGGTGTCTTCTAAATTTATAAAGAAATAGACAAAACTCAGGTATAAAATATTGCATGCAAAAAATGGGTCCCTTCCACGATATGGAGCTTTTGGAGCAAGCTCCAAATTTCTGCAACTTATGACAAATTTATCGTTCAACTGTTGAGGTTATTGTTCTTTATTTAATAATAAATCTTTTTATCAATGTTTTAAATACTTCTTTTAGAAAATTAAAGTAGTTAATAAAAAGGCTGAAGTCTTAAAGAATAATAAAATACAATTCACGACTTTTACAATCTAAGGGATGTACTGAATGTAGTTTGGTCGTTCTACTTTGAATACACTAATAAAATTCTCTATTTCTAAATGCATATTTTTTATTAGAATTTTTATTTTGACGAAAAAGTGAGAAAAAATTGTCAAGAAAATACTATTCTTTAAATTTTAAAAAATTTATGTGGGTGAAAAAAATGTCCACCTCACAGCTTTCAATTAGGATTAGGCAGGAACATGCAGATTTTAAAACAGTTTTGATGAATTTTTTTGGAGTGGCATGCAAATTGCGAATCATTTTAATATAATTTTTGGTGCAACGCACAGATCGGAAAGAGATTTCAGTTAACATTTTGCAGACTTTTGCAAAAAATTTTGAAAAATCTTTTAGAACAATATCAGAGGCTGCTCTAAATTATATAGGACATTTTAAAAAGTAGGTCTCTACCCACAGAGTCAGTTCCTAAAATAGTGGTTGCTACTAATTCTATTTCTAAAAGAATGGGCGGCTTCAGGTACTGTTTCCAAAAGCTATGGATTCTGTTTCCAAACAGAAGATGGTGTAAGATTATGTTTCTAAAATAGAGCTGGTTCTATTTCTAAAAAAAGATGGCTTCAAGTACTGTTTCTAAAAGTATGGATTCTGTTTCTAAGCAGACTTTTGTTCTAAACAAAAGATGGCTAAAGATTCTGTTGCCAAAAGAAGGGGTTTACAGATTCTGTTTCTAAGTAATTGTAGCTATAGATTCTGTTTTTGAAAAGAGAGTCACATTGTTTTAGGAATCCCTGCTTTAGTGAAAAGTAAATATTCATCTTGCAAAGCATATTAGAAAAAAAAAATTGTTTAGATTTTTAAATATCTATTGAACGTCCTATTGTTGTAGTTCAAACTTATGAAAAATTTTAGGACATAAAAAAAACAAACATCGATAAATTCTTTGTTGAAAGAACAAAAATAAAGTTTATAATTCCTAATTTTTCTTTTTATTGGTGAGGTGCGCAAGTCTTCTCATATTTCGTTCGATTTCTTTATTAAGCTCAACTTCAGCAAAGAAAAAAAGATAACAATACACCCTATCTTTCACATAAATCTTCCCTCCCCCCCCCCTATCATAGAGGATTGGATTGGGAGAAGCCTATTTGCTTCTGTATGTTCCTTGTTTCTTCTTTCGTCAGTGTGTATCGAACACTGTGTCACTTGCTCTTCTCTTAGAAATCGCTTTTTTTTTCTTTTTCTTCTTTCGATGGTATTGTCTTTCCTTTTCCACCCCCAGCTCTATTCTACCTCTTTTACGATCAACCACCGGAAAGGAAAAAGTCGGACCAACCTTTCCCCCCCCCCTCCCCAAGACTATATTTTTGCTCTTGATTACCAAAGCTGTAAAAAAACGTCGACAAAATATAGATTTCTGTTGGGATTTTTTATGACTTTTCCATTTCTTTGTCTTTCTTGAACGTTTGTTTCTGAGACGTCTTTAGAAGTTAGTAGAGACCAGGGCAAACTGACGACATCATACAATTTACTTGTAATGACGGATCATATAAATAAGACATAAAACAATTAGCTCCCAGAAATCAAGTGACCTTACGGCAACCTTGTGTCGGAATTTTCTTTTTATTGTCACGAAAATGTTTGTTCTGAAAACCTTTTCTCAATCAAGCAAAAATATTGAAGTTTCAAACCTTTCATTCTAAAAGGACTAAAAAATTATTTTTGTTAAAAAGTATTGTCACTTAGGTCCGTAATGACATTTTAGCTGACGTCACTCTAGCAATAGGATCCAATTTCATTGTCCATTAAAATTTAATGACAAGGTGGACTTTAGCTGATCATATTACGAAAAGAAATCTTATAATTACGCTAGATTTAAAATTATTTTCACCTTGAGACTAGCTTCATGAAAGGAACACTTGAAAACTCCAAGTCAACCTCGATTTAATGTTTTTATATAGAACGTTGTTTTCCAAGGATTTGGATTAGGGTAATGGACGCAGAAGATTGTCTCGCTTTAAGGTTAGAAAGCTTATACGTAAACCACATTACAAACCTTTCTAGGTTTTCATTAAAAGGTTTTTGTAGAGTGAAAAAAAAAAACACCTTATTTTGCTATCTGAGGCTGTGTCTTTTTAAAGAAAGTTTTAGCTATTATACAGAATTGTTGACATTTTTAAAATGGTGATAAAAAATACACAATGAAACTTAGGTAAGTTGGCTATTAAAACAGTACACAGTAACTCTTACAATGCACTGCGCAAGTTGATCACTAAAGCAAAGCACTGTGAGTGAAACAATGCACTGGAACTTAAATCGGAAATAATGGGTTTTGCCAACTCAACGACTTTTGGCAATAAAATAAAATAATAACTATGGAATTATTATAAATATTTTAAAATAGTATGAAAATTACTTTATTTTATGCGCTTGTTTCTTTCTGCCTATTAGAAATCAATTTTATAATATGTCAACGGTGTTTTTTAGAAATGTTTCAAAAGAAATGCCTTATTATTTAGATCAACAGTTTCAAGTTTTCACTTTTTCTTTTGAAAATGTGACCACAGGTTTTAAAAAGTGGACACTGGTAAAAGTGCTACTAAACTCTACTCAACTGACTATAACTGTCGTTAAACAGCCAAACCAATTTTGGGTTTACGACAACTAATATTCAATTCCGTATCCTAATAATTTTGAACCCAATCCACAAGACAGGGGAACTCTTGAATCAAGTATTGGGAGATATTTGATAGAAGTAACCCGCATTTGCGTTACATAGAGAGGAAAACTACGAAAACCTTCGACGGTTATCCTGACAGCAAGGGGACTCTTAACTCATGATCCGTCTACCATTGAGTATATTTTTACGTCAGCACTGTGGTGGGTACAAGCCCGTTGCGAAATTCGTATTGACCAGCCATCACTGGGATTCGAACCCGGTTTACCTCATTAGAAGGCGAACGCTCTACTCCCTGAGCCACCATGGCTCACTCAACAGAATAGTAAAATTTTCTATATTGCCCTATACCTTACCTTCCTTTTTATTTACCTAAAATATTTCGCTTTTTAGATAAATTTTGACATGACAAATTACAAAATATCGTCAAGGTCTTCCCCGTTCCAAATCACCCTGGGGATTCTTGGAATTGTTGGCATTTTTAATTCGCAAAGTGCACGGAAAATGAAAATTTAGCTTCGAGGGGGAGTGAATCTCCCCTAAATTCACTAAAGAGTGATTCTAGATTCCTGAAATTCCTCCTCCCCCCCTTTACGTACCGGTGAATCCGTTAATGACAAGGAAAGGGGGGTGCTGCACTTCTTCCTTCTATTAATTAGAAATTTCCAGCGTTCCGCTTGCTGCTCCCTTGTCAACAAGGGGTAGAGGAAGAGGTTTAATGGTACATAACTGGTAACAACCGGAGCGGAACTACGCCTGGCTATGGAACAACATCGACACAATAGCCTGCAACAAAAATTTTAGCCTGAGCTTTTCATTTTAGCTAGACATCGAAGTGTTACCATGATACGACTCAGTAATTTCTGCTCCCCCCCCCCATGGGAATAAGAAATTGTTCCTTTTGTTTTCTTGTCTGCAGCAGTTAAAGTACAATTAAAATGTGATAGAATGGGTGAGATTTGTTTTGAATTGCTTGCTCTTCTCCCCGCTACTCAAGCGCAAATATTTTTTTTTTTTAATTTATTTTATTTATTCTTTTTTTTCTCTCTCTCCTAAAACTGCGTGAAGATATGAAATAGCAAACCCTTCAGAGATGAACAAGTTGAAATTTTTCAATGTCCTTTGCGATTTTTTTTTTATTTTTAAATTTCATTCATAGCTAAAAATTTGTAAAATGCGTAAGGCTTGATATGCATGTTTATTCGTAATCACTTTTGACATATTCTTATCCCCCCCCCCGTATTTTCAGTGAGTAACGTGAATGCCTAGTTTCTTAGGGGCCGCCCTTCAAAATTTAACGTCTCCTCCCCTTGTCAGAAACTCGTCGCACCCTTCATGCTCACGTAAGCCCTCGTTTTTTTTCTTCTTTTTTGGTCTCAAAATTTAATTTTTTTAAAAATCTCATTTCCAAAAATTGAAAATAAAAGGGGTTCAAATAAAAGGGGTCACAAATACTTTCCCATGTTAGGTGCTTACGTGTTAGTTGGACTGCTCTTAATCCTAATTATAGCTCTATGCATTTTTTCAAATGAGCATTTTATGTCAGGTTTTTGAGCTATTCAAAAGAAACAGTTCCATAATGTTTAATGCGATCCAAGTTTTGTATAATTATATTATACCCCTTCTTGAACAGCCGACCCAATTTTGGGCTTACAACTAACAATGTTCAACTCCGTAATCGCGCCATTTTGAATCCAGAAGACAAGAGAACTTCTGGATAAAGTATCTAATCTAGAGAAATTCGCCGTCGTGGAGGACTTTTTGATGGAACTAACCCGCATTTGCGTTACAGGGAAAGGAAAACCCATGATCCGTCTACCACTGAGGATATTTTACGTCAGCACTGTGATTCTTTGCGAGCCTGGTGCTGAATTCGTATCGACCGGGATTCAAACACGGTTCATCTCATTGGAAGGCGAACTTTCTATCTCCAGAGCCATCACGAATATTAAAAGTCATCTAATTTTATAATTAAAAGTCATCCTTTGATTCATAAGTTCCAAATTTGTTGAATTGACCATTTTGTTTACCGCCTTTCAAATACTGTTGTTGTTGTTACTTATCCTCACTGTCTGACTCCGTCAGACAAGATCCACGAGTTCGTTGACTGAAAGGAAGTCGAAGACTATGAGAGGATTGCCAAAGAGATTCTCATTAGAGAGTCCCATGCAATCCAAGAGGTGCTCAGGAGAAGCCTGATGAATTTGGCTCTTGGTGCAGGTGACGAAAGTTTTCCTGCCCTCGTTGAAAGTGAGGCACTTTATGTGACCGCTAGCAAGCCTTGATAGAACAGTCTGGGTACGTCTGTCACACGGGAGGTCAAGGGACAAACCCGGTTTTGATCCCTT
This sequence comes from Parasteatoda lunata, assembly GCA_949128135.1. NCBI lineage: Eukaryota > Metazoa > Arthropoda > Arachnida > Araneae > Theridiidae > Parasteatoda > Parasteatoda lunata. The sequence goes on from OX421978.1 coordinate 96,226,109, forward strand.
GTACCAATTATGGGTTGGGGGTGTTTTCCACATTTTTGATTTTTCTAGAGAGTATAACTCCAAAAAAGTAAGTGTGGAAGAGGGAGTTGTTGTAATCCTGCAACCCTCCTTAGCAAGTATATCGGCCATTTCATTCCCGAGGAGATTTACATGGGAAGGTACCCATTGCAAATGAACATCATGATTAAGTGAAATGAGCTTTAATTTAAGCAGGATAGAGGTGCTGATCCACAAGAGACCAATTACTAAGATGGTGGAAAGAACTACGGCTGTCGGACAAGATCCATATTTCAAATACTATTTAGTATTAATAATAAATTATTTAATTAAATACATAATTTTTTTAAAGTAATAGGACGTATATATATATTACCCCTTATTAACCCATTTTTTTGTTTATTCTTCAACCGCTGTTTCATACCTTCCGACTCCAACGAGTGTTACGCACGATCATGAGTGTATATTACAAATGTTGAATGGGTATTCGTTTTATAGTGTATCCATGTATGTACATACCAAATTTCCTTATAATCGGTCCAGTAGTTCTAAAGATAATCGACCCAATGCAAATTCTCTTCATTTCTTAAAACCAGTGTATATCATGTGATCCCCACGTCGAGATTTTATATATAAGAGATTACTTAAATCATTGTGCCATCATCTAGGTTTGTCTAAAGAAGGTTTCCCATTTTTGGTCTACTAGTAAAATGTTTTTCCCCCCCAATAACCAACCCGATTGACACTCGTCATTCAAGTGTATCAGTAGGGCAGATAGGTTGGCCACTCTTTCTGGGGCACCAATTTAAGTGGGCCAACGTTGCTCCCACAGTAAGGAAGGACAGATAGTAATGAAAGAACATCCATGCCTTGTCCGGGATTCGCACACAGGACCTTTTTAATGTGAGGTCGGCTCCCTCACCGCTACAGAGTCCGGTCAGCTGCTAGTTAAATGTACTTTTTAAACCTTTTGTTTTCTATTTTATACTGTATTTATTTCATTTAGTACTGCTTTTTCTATAGTTTCAAACTACGGCGAAGAATATGTAAAAACGAGCAAATCAGCCTATTTATTATTTGTTTTATCGTTTTCTTCTCTTTTTTTAAAGGCGAAAATGCGATGGATTAGTATTAGAAACCGATTACTGCTTTTTGGAAAGAGAAAAGAATCATTAAAAAAGAGAAAAAGAAGTTCAAAAAGTTATGGACGACAGAAAAAAAAAATCACCATTTGAAAATCATTAAGTAAATCCGAATTCTCGCTTCTGAATAATCCATTAACATTGCTCGAATAGGACGATAATAAAAGAACAACAACAACAACCATTTCAGGTGGAGCATCATTATATAATTCATTCAGGTGCAAACGATCTGCTACAAATATTGCTTTTTGTTTGTGTGAAAGATATCATGGTAAACATTTTGATATCTAATACAGAACGTTTATTTAAATTTTCAAGAATTAATATCTTAAATTTAACTGACAGTTTTTAAAATTTTTTAACAGAAAACGAATGTTTTTTTTTTAAGAAATAATTTTTAAATAAAACAATTTTTATGAAAATTTATGTGACAGGATAGAAATTCCTCGTTTCCCCTCCGTTCCTTGTTTTATTCAAATTTTTTTCAACAGATGGCGCCACAGATAAATAAAGTATAAATCAAAGATAAAGTAACGGAAAAACACACTTCAACGTGTCAAAACACGACATGTTATCATGACTAGTGGAGAATAAATTCGGAAATATTGCAACTCGACACTACAGGTTCGTTTATTTGACAGGCTATGGTAGAGGTAGATATACATTAAGTGTTGGTATGTTAAATGTATTGGTGTTTTTAACTATTAATTTTATATGTGCTGCTCTTAAAAAAAGGGGAAAAAATTGCTATCCATTGAAAAAGCTCGTAACATTCAGTTTTAGATAGAAGAAGGAAAAAAGTCCCTTTGTGGGAAAAGAGCAACATGAGACATAACAACTAGGGGCGTTCTTTTTATGGTCGTTTTAAAAGATATTTTAGACGTCTACAATGGCCTCACGTTAAAGCAAAAGAAATCATTTTTTCCCAAACATTTACTCGCAACTCATTTATAGTAGTTTTTTAAGTAAAAGAAAAAAAGCAATGTCCTTGTTCACAACACTATAAATTTTCAAAGTATCGAATGTCACGAGTGACTAACACTTCAAATGTTTTATTATTATTATTCTGTAAGAGTTTAAAATTGCTTAGAAAGTACATTCTATATTGATTTGCAACATTATTATACTTTTCTGGAAAGCAAGAAACTGCTTTTTGGTTTTGAATACTTTACTATTTTTAAAGCATTTAATTTTTGCTTTAAGGTTCGTCGAATTTAGCAAGTGTTTTTACCCGAAGTGACAAAATCTAATTCGTCTCTGATCTCTCTCTCTCTCTCTCTCTATATATATATATATATATATATATATATAATGGTAAATAAAACAAATGATAAAATATTTCCCTGATAGACTATTTTTGTTTTAATGGGAGATTAATTAGTTTCATTTGTAGTATACGTATAAGAGAATAATGAATTTTCATTCACTATATTTGTTAGGAGTGTATTTTTTTAAACGTTAATTGGGTCCAAATTTAAAGAGTCAATAACTACAATCCGTTAATAAAGCGTACATTAAAGTTCTCATTTTATAGTGATGGCGAATTCCTTTAAATAGAAACTGCTAAAGGTTTCGAAAACGTATGTTTTTTTTATTTGTTTGTTAATATTTCTTTGATTTTGAATAAATTTAATAAATATTTGCTTTTTCTAGAAATAAAATAATACAAAACAGAGTCCTTCTTGGCTTTTATTGATGAATATAAATTGGTAATTACTAAGAAAAGAAAAATTCTTCAGTTTAAGAAAAAAGAAAAGAAATAGGGCACGGTGATAGTGTAACTAAAAGAATAAACATCAAATTAAATCACTTCTTAAAAATTTAAGAAAATTAAAGATTTTTTTAACTGGTTTTTTTTATTGACTTCTAAGAGATACTTATCTTTACAAGAATCACCCTACTTCATCCTTCTCAAGTGAAAGAGGGTTGTTTGAATAAACAGAATAATTCTTTTTTCTAGTTCGGAAAATAAAAGCTCCAGTTCGTATACGTAAGAAACAGTTTTTTATTTTTTTTATTTACTGAATGTAAACACTTTCAACTAAAAACAATATCTGGCATTCAACAAAAATCTTGGAATCGAGTTTAAAAAAATGAATAAAAATCTTCGAAAGCACATCGACGCTGTTGAACGTTTTGTAGAAGTTCATTTTCCGTAGTGCCTGACGTAAAGTTTTTTTTTTTTAGTGCTTTTTGTATTTAGATTTTATTTTATATTTTATAAACGTCGTTGAATAGCCGACCCCGTTTTTGGGTTTACGACTACCCATGTTCAACTCCGAAGCCTTGTCATTTTGAACCCAATCCAGAAAACAAGGGAACTCCAGGATAAAGTATTAGGAGAAATTTGACTTCATGGAGGATTTTTGAACGGAACTAACCCACATTTGCGTTACATGGTACAAGACCCCGAAAACCTCTCACGGTTAGCCTGATAGCAAGAAGACTCCAACCCATGATCCGTCTATCACTGAGGATATTTTACGTCAGAACTGTGGTCGGTGCAAGCCGGATACGGAATTCGTACCGAGCAGCCATCCCTGGGATTCGAACCAAGTTCACCTGATTGGAAGGTGAGCGCTCTATCCCTTTAGCCACCACGGCTCTTTGTATTGAGATTGAAATAAAAAGCACACAAAATAAAATAAGTCTTAGTATGAAGATTAAATGAACGGAGTTCATAAAATCACATTTAACTACTGAGCAGGAGAAATAGTTTTTTTCGTATGCGAATCAATTGGGGTCTCGAAACGCAATAGTAGTAAAAATTTAAACGAGGTATCATTTAAAGGTTGTAAATAAATAAATAAATAAAAATTAAGCGAAGCAGAAAAATAAAAGCTTTCCGTTATTTTTAACTCGGAGAAATATTTCAGCAAGAGCTGTGAGAGGATTAGGAGAGATAAGGCACTCGCGTCCCAATGAGGGGTCCCAAGTTTGAATCCCAGTGGTGGCTGGTCGATACCCACAGCATCAGTTTTGAATAAATCGCCGAAAAAGTCTCTAATTGCCTACCCAGCATGAATCAGCCGTATTGATTGAATCCAGCGGTATTGATTATGCTTATGGATAAGTAAGAAAAAGTAAGCACGAAATTTCTCGTTTAGTTTTTAAATTTGGGTTTAAAACCAACGAGGCGCACTTTTTTTTTTTTTTTTTTTTTTTTGCTGTTCCCATTCTTTTAAATACAAATTTCGAACTGTTCTCGTTTACGTAAACATTCAATTTAAGCCGTGTGTATATTTAAAAACTCGCAGGTGGTATTCAAATGAGTGTCAAAATAATGGTTAAAAAAATCACTTATTGAATTTTCAAATTTAAAATTATTCTTCAATTAAAGAAAATCGAATCAACTTTTTGAAGTCCACATATTTTAAACGTTGTCACAAAGAAGATTCAGACTAACCTTTTCATCCGAATTTAGAACTGATAAAGTAGTTTAAAAAATATATTTCTCACACTGAAAAAAAATATATATAATGTAGACCTCCGCCAATTTTTTTAAAAATTATTTTCTTACGTCATTTAATTTTTTAAACACATAAAAATGAATAAAAAAAATAAATAAAAAAAAGTCCTCCACAAAGGCAAATTTTTCCCAATACTTGATCCAAGAGTTCTCTTGTCTTCTGGATTGGGTTCAAGATTAGAAGGATACGGAATTGAACATTAGTAGTCGTAAATCCAAAAAACTGTATCCGCTGTTCTGTGACGGTTATAATAATTAAAAAAACATATAAAAGTTGTGATCGCCTTATTTCGATCACTGGTTACTGGTCAAATGCTTTTTCTTTCTGGATGGACTCCGTTAAACATTTCAAATAATGGATTGCAAAAAAAACCGTCTTAATAGATGTTTGTCGTCGGATTGATTTTCATATCCGGCCTATGCACGTGATCCAAGACGTCACAAAATACTTTACTTTCTTCAGCATTCATTATTATATTGAAATCACTGTCAAGCCAGTCATTATACGTTAAATATAAAAATAATATAAAAAATACTTCGAATTATTATTATGTAAATACATTAAAAATGCCTGATAGCGAAAATAAAAACAGCAGTGCTCGCCATAGCAACGCATACAATGACGACGCATGCGCACTGTTTACTATTATTCTTGAACACAGTTGAAAAGTGTATGGACACCATCAAATCCAAACCAAGACCCATTTTGCCAATGGGTAATAAATAAATAAAAACAGAACCTTGACTATTATTATTTGAATCACCTACCTACTGTAATTTATTTTAATTATTTATTCAGCAGAATCAACTAAAATGCTCAGTTATTTTAGAGAGACTGAATCAGTGTCAAAATAGTGTTTCATATTCAACTATACTTCATTCTTTCTTTATGCAACAACTCAACGTTAGCGAAATAAATGACGTAAAGAGCGCCAAATGTTCCGCGATTAATGGTGCCAATCAATTATTCCACCGAAATTCAATTCTAATCACCTCTCCAAAAATACTTCCGAAATCGTTAAATGAAGTCATTCGAAGTTTTCTGTTCAGGTGTCCTCCACATTTAATTAGCCGCTGAGAGGTTGACATTTATAACTTTGTCCAAACGGCTCTCACGGAAATGAAGTGGAGGGGAGTTGAGTTAACCCTCGCCTGCCAATCAAGATTTTTTTTTTTTTCTTTCTCATTTTCAAAAGAATTTGTTCTCTTTAAATAGCGTTTAATAAAAAGTACGGATGAGTTGCCTCACCTTAACACCAAATGAAATATTTTCATTAATTTCAACAATTTTCTCTGATTTTAGGAGAATTCTTTCGTTCACTTTTCATTCTTTCCTTCCATTTTCAGTAGAAGAAGCAAACGATTTTTACAGAAATATGAACACATCGCCATCGAGAGTAAATTAAAAAAAAAGTTTTTAACTATGTGGTGCGGGGGAGGGGAAAGTATTTCGACCATTATTAAAAGCAGCGTTTCGCATCTTTTAATTTTCTTGCTTCTCGAACGGAACATGATTGTTATGCTCCGCGAGGAAAATATTTAACTTTCTCGCCAGTAAAGACTAAAATTAGGAAAAAATTTGAATATTTTATATTAAAAAAAATTGGATTACTTTCACACAAACGAAAAACAGTAGGAGCTGAAACGTTTTTTTTTTTATTATTATTAAAGAATGATTTATGGTAATTTGAGAGATGGAGGGGGGGGGCAATATAAATTAAGAAATTTAACAAAATTAAATTTTCGCAAAAGTATGTATTATTCCATTGATTAACGCATGCACGAATAATTTTAAATTATAATTTTATTTACTATGTAATTTACGGTGATTTTGACCACATACGGAAGTATAATTTAGCTGTACGCAAGTAGAAGTTAAGTCTTTAATTTAGTTCACCAGTTTTTTACTTATCTTAGATGTTTTATCAACAACTTCTAAAAGTTTCTAGAAATTCTAACGCAAACTTTATAAACCAAATCTTCCATCTTTATTAAAATGCTCTTTCAATTATTAGTTTCTTTAGAGTTATAAATTGTGTTATTGCACCGACCACAGCGTTGACGTCAACGGTAGACGGATCATGGGCTAGAGTTCCCTTACCGTCAGGCTAACCGTGGAAGGTTTTCATCTCCATGTAACGCGAATGCGGGTTAGTTCATCAAAAAGTCCTCCACGAAGGCAAATTTCTCCCAATACTTGATCTAGGATTTCCTTTGTCTTCTGGATTGGGCTCAAAGCTACAGAGTTGGACATTAACAGGCGTAAACCCAAAACATTGGGTCGGCTGTTCAACGACGAATATAAAATATAAAACAAAACACTTATTGCTAGATAATAAATCAAAGTTTTTTTTTTTAAATCAAAATATGCACACAAGAATATAAATAATCTTTGACATAGAGGTAAAATCTGGTTTCACGAGATTCATTCGATTTATAAAGTACAGTAGCACTTGCTGTAAAGAAAGCTGATTAAGAACCACCCTTCTCTTAAAAGACAATCTTGTTTATTCTGGTCCTTACGAATAGGATCTGTATTTGCTTCTTAATAAGGGACAGTCTATTTTAAGGACCACAGTAAATGGATTTGGAGCTAAACCCAGGTTTTCAAACATGCATTTTTAACAATATTAATTTTTAGACGCGTTTTCTTGAGCTTGGAATAATAATTAATAAATGGTTCACACTAACGTTTCGATAACCCTTTCTCACTCATAAATTTTTTTTCCGAATTTCCAACCCCCCCCCCCCCCCAAAAAAAACAACTTCTTATTGCCAAAAATTAATATATGAGAAATCCTAGAGCCAAAAATTAATATATGAGAATTCGAAAATGCAAAATATTTTTGTTAGCAAGCAGTGTATTGCTAAAGTTATAGGTGGTGAAATATGTGATATGTACTACAATACACCAAAATTTTTATCTTAAAAAATACACTGTGATAACATATTTATTATCTATATTGCCTTAAGGTGTTAAAAGATAAATATAAGCATAAAATAATAATTAAAATTAGATAAAAAAAAACATATTTTGGAAAATAATTTTCCAACATTACCTGAATATTTTTCCAACTTTTACACCATAATTATTTTAACCTGCAACGGTTACACTAATGAAAGAAAAATTACAGAAAAGTACAAAATGATTTAGATTTCAATTCAAGGAGGGAAATCCTACGGAAAAAAGTGGCACTAGTTGCGCCATCTCTGAGCAATATTCAGAAATATAAAAATAATCACGGGATTTCAAGAGACGCGTAAGTAGAGCGGCGAATTCAATTTCAATGATGCAATTTTTCTCTTCATCGCATGGCATGAGACACTGATCATACGGGCACAAAATGGCTGAAGGCATGAAATGCAACACCGACAGAGGGGGGGGGGGGTTAAACTATCCAAGAGGAAGAAGGACGCTTTGTAAATCTATCTCCAAAAACTGAATTTCCAGACATCATGTTTTCAAATACATATACTTCGCGTAACTTTAATAATAAAAAACGTAACACTTTCCATTCCCCACCATTTCCAGGTATAAAATATTTGGCAACCTATATTTATCGCCAAAAAGTATCATAAAAAGTGTTCCATTTGTGCAGATACTCTAGCGTGAGTCAACGCCGCAAACTACTGCACTTAACAACATAAGACAGACGAAAAAGAAGGGGGCATATTTTTATACCCCAATAAACCAAGACTTTTTTTTTCTTCTTTTTACTTCTTAGAGGGGGAAAAGAATCCCCCCTCTATCATCAAAAGCCGGAATCAACCTGTAATCAGAAACTCATGAGCGTAGCCCTTGTAACACTACCTCTAGGGGGTAGAGACAGTTAAAGGACTGCTAAAAATCGATTTTTCTGGAGGAAGTTATAAAAAAGTGGCGGACAAATTTCTTTTGGTAGCCAATTTTGAGATAAGGCTTCTTTCGATATGTTGTGTGGAAGTTAAGGGGGGGGGGGGAATGATCGCTCTCCCCGCTATTCGGTTTTCAACGAATTTCTCTTGAAATTTTTTTTTTCGTTTTGTTTAAAAGATTTTACGGTATTTCTGATTAAAAAGTAAACCATCGCAAGTAAGGAACATAGTGGATAAACACGTTGAAAAAGTTTTTAGTGAATGTTGTAAAATTTGCTTTTGAATATATAAACATTGGGAAGTTCAGAAAACGTTTCTGTTTTTCGATTGAAACTATAGCTTACGCGATTGCATATTAACACGTTGCAAAGCTACGAGCTTAGTCGTAGAATTGTGGAGTTCATATTTTAGAAAATGTTATAAAATTTGCTTTTGAATATAAACATTAGAAAGCAGAATATGTTTCTTAAAATTCTCTTCTTCGATTGAAACTGTAACTTCCTCGATGCTTTATTACTTTCCTGATTGCAAATCAAAGAACTTTGGAAAAGCATGTCGAGTGTCATAATTTTTTTCTGGAACTCTGTGAAATAGAACATTTTTCAGCAATTAAATTGGCATTTCAGGAAACAAAAATAGCAATACGTCAGTTATCTGCTCTAAACGTCTGTTACCTGAATGCGCAAAATAATTTAGAGTTTAGTTCATTTGTTAATGCACCATAATATTTTCTAGGACTACACAAACTCAACTTACCTGTTTTTTTTCCTGATAACTTAAATTTCCAATACTAGATACGAATTAACCTGCAAAGAAAATTGAAATCATTATTGTAAATGCTTTTTAATAAAAGTAAAAACATTTAACTGTTCTTTGCTTTAAAAAAAAAATGGAATTTCACGAAAATACTTAAAAGAAATGTAAGAAATATCTACGAAAGGCCACACATTGAGTATAAAGATGAAGAGGTTTAAAAATAAATTAAAGTTATTTAATGGGGATAACTCAATATTCGCGAGTGAAAGAATAAACGCAACAGCTTTTTAAATTGCTTTCTAAATATTTGTTTACATTAAATAATTAAATTCCGAATTCAATTATAACAGAACAAAATATTTACCTACTACTATACAATTTAAAAATAAAATGTTTTTGCAAAAGAAATAGTTTTATTTATATCTAAGGAGCGCAATTAACATTATTAGTTTGGAATTTTTTAAAGAAAAAATTTAAAATAAATGATTACAAAATAAACATTTGCAGTCTTCAGACTTATGGTTAGGAAAGCTTTAGGAAATGACTTAAAAATAAAATTATTCTATGCTGGCTGATGTAGAGGATAGGAAAGTGTGTGCACAATGCTACAACTTTAATTAGTGTTTTCGAATAATTCAGCATCTGTTGCAATGTTATTTAGCATCCAAAACCGGATTAAGACAAAATATCGTAACAGATTGACTGATGACCATTTGAGCAACCTAATGAGAATAGCTGATGAAAAAGTAGATATAGAACATTTTCCATATGATGATGCAGCAAAAATATTTAATGCTTTAAAAATTAGAAGAGGTTAATGTTTTATAATTAAAGGAATATTTTTTTTTCCAAGTCTATTCGTGTTTTTTTTCTTTTTTTTCTTCTAAATTTTTAGAAATCTCACGGAATTATTTGAAATCTCACCCTGTTTTTGAGAAAGGGTGAGAAATTCTCACCCATTTTTTTTTCTGTAATGAAAACACTGGTACATTATAATTAATGAGTGGTTATTTGTTTTGTATTGTATCAATGTATGTACATATCGAATTTCATAAAAATCGGTCCAGTAGTTCTAGAGATAATCGGCCAACTCTGCAAATTCTCTTAATTTTTTATACCAGTGTATTATGCTGGATAGTTCGAAGATGATAATTGATATAAGGTTGAATTTTAATTTTGATGATTTTTAGAGAAGTTATAAATCTTTATTTAATTTTAGAAGATTGTTAACCGAACCTATTAAATGATTTTACACAAATTAAGTTTGCCTTATTGTTTAAATGATACCTTCCGTACACAGATTAACTTTAATAACTCCTCCAGTTTTTCACATTAAAGATAAACATTAAAGATAAAGTATGATTTTTCACATTAAAGATAAAGATAAAGGATGGAATAAAAACTCTCTTATTAGTGACAAATTATAATGTAAATTTTATTTCTAATAAGGAAAAAAGATTTCAATAAACATTATAATACTTAACCAAGGAAAGATTCTGTTTTCTCCTTAAAGATAATGATATTTATAAAAGACGTCTCTTTACCGTTAGGCTAACCGTGGGAGGTTTCCCCCTCAATGAAACATAAATGCGGGTCAGTTCCATCAAAAAGTTCTCCACGAAGGCAAATTTCTCCCAATACTTAGAGAAGTTCCCTTGTCTTCTGGATTGGGTTAAAAATTACAAATCGTAAACTAAAAAATATTGAGTCGTCCCTTCTTTGACAGTTATAAAATACATCATGTTTATAATAAGTTCATTCATCTGAAAAATCCATTAGTAAAAAAATTCTGGCAAATAAAAAAGCAAAAAAAAAAAAAAAGAGTTTGGAAAATAAAAAAAAAAATGAATAAATAAACTGGAATATTCGACTTTATTAGTCTATAAAACAATTTCGAACTTCTTCATCGCAGACGATTACAAATTGTAAAGTCCTTTTTTTTATGTCAGTGCAATTTTTTTTCGCAAATAAAAAAATTTTTCAGACGATAAAAAAACAATTTTATAAAAAGGAGAAAAAAATGTCAAAAAATTAAAAAAAAGAAATTGTAGGGGTAAGCTCTCGCTAAATCATCTGCAATTCACATCTGCTTTACATTAATCGTGACCGCAGCCTCTTAAAAAGCAGAAGATATCGATTATCATTTAAGGGGGGAAAAAGGAAGGAAAAGTCAATGAGTATAAAACTGGTGTGCGTCGTCAGCCATTTTTTTGCTACCTAATGCTCTTTCTTCCCCCCGCAGGATATCTAACGATTCCCGGAGTTATCTTTCCCCATTAGCCGGACCCTCTTTTAGAAATAAGAGTCCGGACGCTAAGTGGCCGCTTATTTTTACGTCTCCCGGATAAAAAAGAATTTCCAGAAATATATTCATACGGATTGTCATTCTATACTAAGGCGATGATTGTTGTTATCTTCGAAGAGGAAGGTTTTTTTTAGAAGATTCTTTTCTCTGTTTCTTTATCCTCTCATATTCTATATTTGAAGAAACTAAAACGACGCAGTTTTTATTGAATATTAAAAATAGCTTTAATTTTTAGGGATAAAATAATAATAAAGTTTAACGATAAAATAATGATAAATTGAATGTACAGTCCCTGGCCAAATTATTAGACGCACTATAAGATTCTATGTAAAATATTAATTATCATGTGATAAATATACAGCTTTATTGTTTTTACGAGACTGAAGTCAGATTACTCTTGTTTACGTTCGTGTATCAATTAGTTAAAGGAGACGATATATAATATAAATTCGACGATTGGATAAATGCGACTTTATATTACATAAATATGGAATATTTATTATATCAGGTATACAATTAGTATATATCAGGTATAATATTAGTATATCATAATAATTAGACAAAATTATTAGAGGCTCTGTCGTGTTTTAATAATGACATGCACGAGTTTATATGCAATACTTTTATATTTAAACATACATGTAATGGATTTTAATTCAAGAGATTTTTAATGTATTTCCTATTTTTATTTATTTTCGACGTATTGCATTATCATGTTAATCAATTGATACACGAACATAAGCAAGTGTAAACCGGTTTCAGTGTTGTGAAAACAATAAAGCTGTATAGTGTCACCCGATAATTAAGATTTTACATAGAATCTTATAGTGCGTCTAATAATTTGGCCAGGGACTGTAATAATAAAAATGATACTGCATTTTAATGATAGAATTTAAGAATTAAAGCAATGATTAATCTAACGTAATGATAAAAAACAATTTTAACTTAAATAATGATTGATAAAGTGCAATGATAAAAATGATTCTAAATTTTACTGATAATATAGTAAAAAATTATAAACTCTAATGATCATATGTGTTGATACATTAATGAAAAATTAAATATAATGATAAAAAATAACTTTAACTTGTAAGGATAAGAAAGAATATAAATTGATGATAAAGTGTAATGAGAAAAACAACTATTGATAAAATGTCATGATAAAAAACAATGTTTGTTTATCCTCTCATATCCTCTAATATATCACTACACATTTGAAGATATAAAAACGACGCAGTTTTTATTTAATATTAAAAATAGCTTTAACTTGTATGGATAAAATAATAACAAATAAACGATAAATTGAATGTAATAATAAAAATGATTCTACATTTTAAATGATATAATTTAAGGATTAAAACAATGATAAATCGAAAGCAATGATAAAAATAACTTGAAAAGTTAAAATAATGATAAAGTGTAATGATAAAAACATTATAAATTTCATAGATAGTAAAAAATAATGATAAATTAATGATAAAATAAAATGATTCTAAATTCTAATGATGATATTTATACATAAATGAAAAATTAAATATAATGATAAAAAAAAATCTTAACTTGTAAGGATAAAAATGACTATAAATTGATGATAAAAGTGTAATGAGAAAAATAATTGTAGGTATAAAATAAACTTGTAGGGATAAAATAATAATAAATAAAGTTTAACTATAAAATAATGATAAATTGAATGTAATAATCAAAACGATTCTACATTTTAGGTGATAGAATTTCAGGATTAAAACAATGATAAATAGGACGCAATGATAAAAATAACTTTAACTTGTAAGGATAAAAAAATGATTGATGAAGTGCAATGATAAAAATGATTCTACAATTTATTGATAATATATTAAAAAATAATGTTAAATTAATGACAAAAAAAAAAAAAAAAAAAAACGATTCTAAATTCTAATGATGATATATTCCCTAGCAGCAAAATAACTTGGGAACTCATTGGGCCAATATTCGCCAATCTCGACTCAACAAGGTTTTAAATTGCCAATATTGGACAGATATAGAAATGTTTGATTCACCCGATATTTTATAACCACTATTCAGCCGATGTTTACCCTACATTAAATTGTCCAGACATTTAATAGCCATTACGCAGCTAATATAGACCCTATTTAAAATTGTCCAATTGATCCGTTATTTTAAAACCTTTACTCAGCCAATAGAGGTCATTTATAGAGTTGACCGATTTACCCGATACGTTATATCTGATATTTTGCCAATATCGGCCCACAATACTTTAATATAATTTTGAAAAAAACTCTTTTAACTAAATTGTATTAACATCTTTAAAATTATATAAAAATAAATCCAAAAAAGAAAAAAAAAATTACGATTTAAAATAAAATTGACGTTTTTATGAATTTCAAGTGTCAACTCTTTATTGGTTTGCAACGGGAAAATAGTCGACTATAATAATGTTATAATAATAATAATAATGTTATATTATCTACAATGAAGCTAAAAATCATAATCTCGGTGGTGCTAGCCAGTTTCGAATTCCGCACCCGGCTCGCATCGACCAAAGTGCTGACGTAAAATATCCTCAGTGGAAGACGGATCATGCTTTAGAGCAGTGATGCCCAAAGTCGTCTATATAGACCCCCAGGGGTCTGTAAGGGGTCCATGTCAAGAAAAAAAAAATTGGGGTCCATAAAATGAAAATGGGAGGTCAACGATAGTGGATCTCATATAAGCAGGTCGTGACTTTTAATTTTGGCATTTCATGAATGGAATAATCAACATACACTGATGGTACCTATTTACTTACATTATACTACCTTATAATATAAAGATATCTATCTATCTACATTCAACATAATTTATAAAAGTAGCTATGAAGTAAAAATTTTATTCAAATGTAAGTTATTGGGGGGTTAATTTCTGATATATGAAACTGAATTATTATAAACAAGCAGTTGCCTGCAGCTCCGCCAGCGTACGTTTTTATTTTCTTTGCGAGTAAGGTTTTATTTTGTAACAGAAAAATATTTTTCCGCGCTAAAAATTGTAGCGTAGCAAGTGTGTCAACTCTTTAGCTAGCTAGACCTCCAATTTTATCTGCGCACAAGATCACGGAGATTTGTTGCTTATGTTTTTACGTGAAAACGTAATAAACAGACCGACAATACACTACTGCGGTTTTGTATACAGACTTATTTCCGCAATTATAATATTAGTAGCGGAGTACGGATTTTATAGTGCACTATTTTATTCAATTTACATATTAATTAAATAAAAATTGGTTTGAATTTAATTGATAAATGTATAAAATTAACACGAGTTTTTTTCTTATGTTTTTCACACTACACTTCACTACAGTTAGAAATTTAAATCTTTCACAGTGAGTAGCCCTATACCAGCTGTCTAAAATACATTTGAAGTTGATGAATTTACAAAAAATAAAAATCAGGTAAGCAGGGGGTCCACCCAAAACCGTAAAACATGGCAAGAGGTCTACAAGACAAAAAAGTTCAGGAAAAACTGCTTTAGAATGTCCTATTCGTCAGACTAACCGTGGGAGGTTTTCATAGTATACCTCTTCATGTAATGCAAATACCAGTTAGTTCCATCAAAATGTCCTCTAATTAAATTATCTTTAATAATGAATTAGCAAATTCATAATTTTCGATTACACTGCCCCCCAGAGTGTAATAAGAGGAAGGAAAAAAAATAAAGACTGATAAAAATATAAAGAAATAAAAAAAATAAAGACTGATAAAAATATAAATAAATAAAAAAAAATAAATAAATAAATAAAACAAATAGAGATAGAATCAATCTTCATGAAAATGGTACAGATAATTTAGTTATCAACGATACAAATGACCGATACAAGAAATAAAAACTGTTAAAAGGAACGGGGCTGAAAAAAAGCGATGAAAATTTTACTTTAGTAAATTGTGGAGGTTTCATAAATTTAAACAGATTAATATACTGAAAATTATAAAATAATAAATAAAGTAATTGAATTTTTCAATAACCTGAAACTAAATGAAAATTTCAATGTAAAATTTTCAAGAAAATGTCAATTTGCAAAAAAAAAAAATTAGTTAGATATTGAAAAACTTTTATTGTCAGAATATATTTAGAAATCAATTCAACGGTTCTTGGTGGCGCTATTAACTTGAACTGAGCTTTTTAATCTCGAATTTAACGCAGAGTCGCGCCGTCGAAAATCTTCTTCTAAATGACAAAAGTGATATTGAACGACATGCAAGGACCAAAATTGGAAGAGAATTTTCCCTGGGGGTTATATAGAATGAAGTAGGGATGAAATTGTAAGTTTTTTTCCCCCTTGGTCACACGAGATAGGAAATTCATTGCAATTTAGAACCCTTATTCTTTTTCGTCACCGTATGGGAAATGCGTATTTTCCCTTGAAACCTATTATTATATCCTTGCGTCGACCGTTAAAGAAAAAAAAAAAAAAAAAAAAAAAAAAAAAAGAAGAAGAAGAAAAAGGAGAAACTAGAATGAAACTTCCGTAACATTTTACCTGTTGTTTTTCAATGGTATTCCATTCTACTGGAATTATTCAGACACTGCTTATGATTTTCGAAGAATTAAAAGGAAACAGCAATGAATTGTATTAACTCACAAGTGCAAGTCCCTCTTTAGAATCGACTCTTAATCTTAATAGTATGCATGATTTTGAAAGTATGCTGTCCCATTACATGGTTTTCTATTAAATAAAAAAGATCATCCATGCGGATATATTAACCCAGAAGTGCCACACTCCTTTTTACCCATTAGCAAAATGGGTGTTGTTTTGGATGTCAGACTTTTCAACTGTGTACAAGAGTAATAGTAAACAGTGCGCATGTGTCGTCAATGCATGCGTTGCTATGGCGATCCCTGCTGTTTGATTATTTTTTAGAATACTTTTTTAAATAGTGTCTTAAGTTAAAACTTTAAAATGAACTGAACATTTTTTTATCCACTTCAAAACCATAATCCGAAAATTAGAATTGCACAAGTTATACAAAATCAGGCTAACATAAGCACTACTAAAAAATAGACACAATAAGATCAAATAATAAAAAATTTTTTTTAAAAAAAAGCAGACGATAATTTTGGAAATTCTTGGAGTTTTCCCCGCTGAATTCTTTTATTTTCCCTGCGTGTATTTTTAATGTTAATTTATATTAATTTAATATTCTTTCTGTGATTTACTTATTCATAATGAGGCGGTGATATTTTTTAATATAAATATTAATACTGAAGAAGGAAAAGAATTTTATGACGTCTTAAGAAACGTATATTCGGTGGAATTGAAAACCAAATTACAACGATAAGAGGACTAATCAATCGATGTAGTTTTTGCAACTAATGACTAGAATTGTTTTTTCGTTTATGAAAGTCTGTTAAGGGGAAAAAAGAAACATTTGACCAATGGGTAACCAGTGATTGCAATAATACAATCACAATTTTCTTCCTTTCGTAATTATTTTTTTATTATTTTTTTATGGAAAGATTATAAAAAGATATCGCATTCCATGCGATTGAAAATCTTTAAATCTTTCCGTATTTGTTTCTGGTTTCCTTAGAACTTAAAAGGAACATTGCTGTAGTTGCAATAACTTACAAGTGCCGCACTCCCATTTTCAGAGGGGATTCTACAATCTATGCTACTTTAGGTCTTCAATCATCGTTTCTGCTTCTCTTTGAATTGAAAAGGAACACTACTGTGGTTGCAATAACTTACAAGTACCGCAGTCCCATTTTTAGGCGCGATTCTAAATTGTATGATACTCCACTGCTATTGAAAATCGTCAGTCTCTGTGTTTGTACGTTCCTCAGGCTTTAAAAGAAACCCCATTGAAATTATATTTATCCATAAGGGCCGTAGTCCATTTTTTATTGATAATTCTGAAATTGTATCGCAACTCGCGTTATTTAAAATATTAAATCACTTCTCATGCTTTTCTCAGAATTAAAACGGAACTCTTTTCTGGTAGCATAAAACCATAAATCCTGCAGTCCTTTTTTAGGGGACGTGCATTTCTTTTAATGTTAGTATTGCTGTTAAAAATGTTTATTCGCCATTTATGTTTTTTTTTTTTTTTTTCATAATTGAGAGGATTAATTCCAAATGATGAAAAAACCTTTAAGTTCCAAAAATATAATTATTCTAATAAGAGTTTTGCGTTACAAGATTGCAATCTATGGCTATTAGAATAAATTTATTTGAAATTTCGCCCGAGGCTTAGGGCGCAATTTTGCGTCAATTTCAAAAATGATACTGCACCATTGATATTCTTTTGAAGTAAGTTGTTATTTTTGCGAAAGTTTCAAAAAATATGATTGTTATAATATAATTGCTATGCTAAATAATACCCATCTGAACTATATGAGAAGTAAATGCTAGAATTCGTTTTAAGGTGCCATTTTGCATCAAGTTTAAAATTGACGATAAAATGCTACCATTGAAATACTTTAGAAGTTTACTTAAAAATAAATCCAAAATAAGGCATCAAAAAATAAGATTATTTTTGGAACAGTTAAAAAAATATAATCGCCATAATATAATTTCATGTTACAAGGGTAATCAGTCGTTAATTAGTAGCAAATGTTAAAATACGCCAGAAGTTTTTCTGAGCCATATTCCAGCAATTCCAAAACTGAAAATAGCGAGCCATTTATAATCGCGTGAAAAACTTGTTAGTTATTGAAATATTTACAAGATAATGATTGTTAAGAAATGCTTATATGATTTTGCTAAATATGATTGTTATATACTCGCCGACCGAAGACACTCCGTGTAGTAAATGGTGACTGATGCACGTTAAATCTGTCGAGTCTCAAAGTCCTCCATGTTCCCATAACAAATCAATACATCTGGGGGTACTGATCCAGGAGTTTCCTTATCTTCTGTATCGGGTTCAAAAAATGACAAGGCTACGAAATTAAACATTAGTAGTCGTTAACCCATAAAAGATGGGTCGGCTGTTCAACGACGGTTATAAAATATAGAAATAAAATAACTGCTATGCTAAATAATACCCATCTTAACTATGTGAGAAGTAAATGTTAAAATTAGGGCACCATTTTGCATCATTTCAAAATTGAAGACACCATTGAAATACTCCAGTAGTTTTCTTATAAATAAATCCAAAATACATCAAAAAATAAGATATTCTTATTTTTGGAATAGTTAAAAAAAATATAACTGTTATAATATAATCTCACGTTACAAGAGCAATCAGTTGTTAATTAGTAGCAAACGTTAAATAAAATGCTAAAATACGTCACAAGTTTTTCGGCGTCATATTCCAGAAATTCCAAAACTGAAAATAGCGAGCCATTTATAATCGCGTGAAAAACTTGCCAATTTTTTGGAATATTTACATTAATTGTTATAAAATAATTGTTTTGCTAAATAACAATTTGTTGCAGCAAATGCTATAATTCAGTTTCAAAACTGAAAATAAATCAGCGCCATCTTTTAAAAGATTTTTAATTCAAGCTGTCTTTTCTTGTGTACATAAATCGATGGTATCGATACTCCGCCAACGAATTTAAATTATTTCCATCCGTAAACTGTTGCGCCCTGCAGCATTCTGTCAATCTGATGTCAGAATGAATGGTGTTCCTGTTACTAAAATTGTTCGAAGTACATCAAAAGAAGTAACACCGCGGGGCTAAATGTAAAAAGGGGTTATTCAGAACTTAATTTCCAGTTACGCGTTATTGGATATTCTCGTTTTCTGACAGCCTTTAGGCTCCAAGAAAGGGTTTTATTTGTCCCCAGGTTATGCCTTTTAATTTTGTTCCATGTGCAGAACGTTATTATTTTCCTCCCCCTTTCCCTGTTTGTTTCTCTTGCGGTACTATACGACAGATGGTGGAAAGCGAAACGTGCCTTGATTCCACTTTGAAATTTTATAAAATTTATAATTAAAAAGATTTTTTTTTAAAAAATCGAGATCTATTTTGTACGTGATTTTGTTATTGAATATGGTTATTGATTGTTTCAGCCAACCGTGTCTTAACAGTAGATTGTTTTATGAAAAGATTTTTGTTTCTAATTAAAGCATCCATATTATGTAGCAAATAAAAGCTTCTATGCAACATTTTAGAATACTTTAAAAGTTTTAAACAAGTTTACTTAAAATAGCTCGTATTATGTATAAATGTAGCATTTCATGTTATAAAAATAATAGTTATAATATGAATAATAATAGTAATAATAGTTTATATGTCATAGTTCACATAATAATAATTAAATCGTTCATATTATGTAGTAAATAAAACCTTCTAAGCAATATTTTAGATACTTTAAAAGCTTTAAACTAGTTTACTTAGAATAGCTCTCGTATTATGTATAAATGTTACAGTTCATACTATAAAAATAATATGAATAATAATAATAGTTATAATATGAATAATAATAGTTCATATCATAATAATTAAATCGTTCATATTATGCTGTAAATAAAAACTTCTACGCAACATTTTAGAATACTTTATAAGTTTTAAACTAGTTTACTTAAAATAGTTCGTATTATGTATAAATGTAACAGTTCATAAAAAAATAATAATAGTTATAGTATGAATAATAATAGTTCATATGTAATAGTTTATATTATAATAATTAAATCGTTCATATTATGTAGTAAATAATAGCTTCTACGCAACATTTTACACTCAAGAGCCAAAACATTATGACCACCCTTGCATTTTGCAATGAACTCTCCTGGATGACGTGGAAGGCACGTGATCAGGTGGAAGTGGTATTTAACTGTTGCTGGAGAGTTTGAAGAATCATTCTTTCACTTACTTCTGTGTGTGATGGGAAAGGCTGCGGATCTAAGCGACTTTGATAGAGGGCAGATTGTAATGGCTCGGAACAAGTATTTCCGAAACTGCACGACTAGTGGGTTGTTCCAATGTTGTTCGCGATCTACAGTTGTTAGTACTTATGCAAAGTGGATGAATGACGGTGAAACAAGCAGTAGATGACATGGTGTTGGACGTCCACACGTTATCAAACAAAAAGGTCGTCGGAGATTGTCTCGCTTGGTGAAGCAAAATTGGAGCCAGACAGTGGCTCAGATGACAGCCTAATACAATGCAGGGTCAAGTAGAAGTATCAAAGCACACTGTTTAGCGGACACTGTTGGATATGGGGCTACGCTGCAAACGTCCAACTCGTGTGCCTTTGCTGACCAAGCATCATCGCCAACTACGCCTGCGCTGGGCCCGGGAACATCGAGACTGGTTCATGGATTAGTGGGAGAGAGTTGCCTGGTCAGATGAATCACGGTTTGTCATTCATCACGCCGATGGCTGTGTCAGGATACGCCGTCTTCCGGGCGAACAGTTACTCCCTTAATGTACAGTAGGTCATACACCGGCCGGTGGTGGCGGTATTATGCATCGAGGGACGTACTCTTGGGCGTCTCTGGGATCCGTGGTTGTGGTAGAGCAGACCATGAATGCTACAGGGTATCTGAACATCATTGCGGACCAGTTGCACCCTTACATGGACTCTGCTTTTCCAGATGGAAATGTAATTTTCCAACCGGACAACGCCCCGTGTCACAAGGCTAAAATTGTGTTGGAGTGGTTCCAGGAACATGATACTGAATTCCAGTTAATGTCCTGGCCGCCTAACTCACCGGATCTCAATCCAATGGAACACATTTGGGATGTCATGGAACGGTAGTTCAGAGTTCAAACACCACTAAGTCGCAATATCTCGGATTTGCGTGACCGTTGCTTAAACATCTGGTACAATCTGTCTCAGGCCATCTACCAAGGACTTGTGGCATCCATGCCAAGGCGGGTTGAAGTTGTGTTGCGAGCTAAAGGTGGGCCAACTCGTTTTTAAGAGGTGGCCATAATGTTTTGGCTCTTGAGTGTAGGTTGCTTTGAGGATTTTTGCCTAGGAAAATGAAATAGCCTAATGATTTTAATAGTTTTAATTTTGTACCTTTAATTTTTAACTATATATAGAGTGACATCTGTTAGCATCGAATTATGGCAATTCCATAATTTGACCCCATCGAATTTAGGTCGAATTATATTTTTTCTAATATTTTCTGTGGATAGCAGCTCTTGTAAGGCGTGTTTGGCTATTAAAGAATATTCAGATATTGCCCAATTTAGCATTTTGACGATTATTTGAAACTTACGATGATAAATTTTGGTTGTAAATAAAGTATAAGTTGTTTGTTTATTCAATGTTGAAAACTGAATCCGTAAAACTGTAAGAACCTCATTACATTTAGTCATTAGTGTAATAACACAAGTTTAGTATCACTTATTCTGTTCCATGATTTTTGTCGGGTATGTTTGATAAGTTCTCACTAATAGCTTTATTTTGTAGGTCATTTCAGGCAAATTTATAGAAAAAGTGAAGAATGTAAGAAATTACAATTAGAGAGCGCACTTTCAATGCCCAAAAGCACACTAGGAGCTTTCTTGTAATTGGGTACTTGCACTTCAAGAAGAATATCACGATACCAACACAGGCGACCTATGACGTCAATGCCAACCGATGGTCTATAAGCAAAATGGGAATGTTAAAATTAAACTAAGTTTCCCCAAAAGTTAGAATTTAATTAACGTTAGTTAATTAACAGTTAATTAAATACAGCTCCGTATCACACCTGAATTTTGTTGAAATATAATTCTTTCTCGTCTACATCTTTAATTTAACTTAGATTTATTATTTATGTATTTTATTGTAACCGTGATATATTTTTGTTTGTGAATCTGGCAACTTCGATACATAATTAGTTTGTTTATTTTCTACATAGTTTCGTGTCTGTCTATGTGTTACGTAAGAAATATATAGTGAAAGAATAGAAATCTTTGTAAAGGAATATAAAATGTGTCACCTAAGAGAATTGATACTTGACAGGCTTGTCGTAATCGAAACAGAATGGAAAGGACAGTTGCTAACGTAAACAAAAGCCACGTTTGAACAACCAATCAGGATCGAGATACCCACACTACGTCACTTGCAGGCATTCCATTAGGGGAACTCGCAAAGTGCCCTGAAAAGATTTTTCTCAATATTTGAGAGTTCATCTAAAATCACGTGATGTCATAGCAAAGAAGAATCGTACTGTCTCTGACCAAATTGTAAGACACGCTATAAGATTATTCATAAAACCTTAATTATTAGGTGATACTGTACAGTTTTATTGTTTTTACGCGACTGTTTGCAGTTGTTTACGTTTGTGTATTCAATGATTAAATTAGACGATATATAAATTCGACGATTGGATACATTCGACGATAAGTTATATAAATATAGAATATTTATAATATCTGGTATTATATTAGTATAATATAATAATTAAATTAAGTTATTAGACAGACTGTAGTTTTTTGATAATTACATGCTTTGCACGCGTTTATAGGCAATACTTTTATAATTAAACATACATGTAATGGGTTTTTATTCAGGAGATTTTTCATATACTTCCTATTTGTATTTATTTTTAACGTATTGCATTACAATGTTAACCAATGGATACACGAACGCAAACCGGTTTCAGTCGTATAAAAACATAAAGCTGTATATTATCAACTAATAATTAAGATTTCACATAAAATATTTCCTGCGTCTAATAATTTGGATAAGGACTGTAGATTATAGAAGTGAATCATCTGCAAATTACTTTATTCCTCTAAATATCTTTTTTTTTGAGCCTCCTACACACCACTTTCCCCGATAGATCAGTTGCATATATCATAGATAAACTGATTAACTTAAACGAAATTACTTTAGTGCGCAATAACATTTCTGGAAAAACAACCTTTTTTACTTTACATATTTTCATATACTTACTGATGGTTTCAGTCGTATAAAAACATAAAGCTGTATATTATCAACTAATAATTAAGATTTCACATAAAATATTTCCTGCGTCTAATAATTTGGATAAGGACTGTACATTATAGAAGTGAATCATCTGCAAATTACTTTATTCCTCTAAATATCTTTTTTTTTGAGCCTCCTACACACCACTTTCCCCGATAGATCAGTTGCATATATCATAGATAAACTGATTAACTTAAACGAAATTACCTTAGTGCGCAATAACATTTCTGGAAAAACAACCTTTTTTACTTTACATATTCTCATATACTTACTGATGGTTTCAGTCGTATAAAAACATAAAGCTGTATATTATCAACTAATAATTAAGATTTCACATAAAATATTTCCTGCGTCTAATAATTTGGATAAGGACTGTACATTATAGAAGTGAATCATCTGCAAATTACTTTATTCCTCTAAATATCTTTTTTTTTGAGCCTCCTACACACCACTTTCCCCGATAGATCAGTTGCATATATCATAGATAAACTGATTAACTTAAACGAAATTACTTTAGTGCGCAATAACATTTCTGGAAAAACAACCTTTTTTACTTTACATATTTTCATATACTTACTGATGGTTTCAGTCGTATAAAAACATAAAGCTGTATATTATCAACTAATAATTAAGATTTCACATAAAATATTTCCTGCGTCTAATAATTTGGATAAGGACTGTACATTATAGAAGTGAATCATCTGCAAATTACTATATTCCTCTAAATATCTTTTTTTTTTAGCCTCCTACACACCACTTTCCCCGATAGATCAGTTGCATATATCATAGATAAACTGATTAACTTAAACGAAATTACTTTAGTGCGCAATAACATTTCTGGAAAAACAACCTTTTTTACTTTACATATTTTCATATACTTACTGATGGTTTCAGTCGTATAAAAACATAAAGCTGTATATTATCAACTAATAATTAAGATTTCACATAAAATATTTCCTGCGTCTAATAATTTGGATAAGGACTGTACATTATAGAAGTGAATCATCTGCAAATTACTTTATTCCTCTAAATATCTTTTTTTTTGAGCCTCCTACACACCACTTTCCCCGATAGATCAGTTGCATATATCATAGATAAACTGATTAACTTAAACGAAATTACTTTAGTGCGCAATAACATTTCTGGAAAAACAACCTTTTTTACTTTACATATTTTCATATACTTACTGATGGTTTCAGTCGTATAAAAACATAAAGCTGTATATTATCAACTAATAATTAAGATTTCACATAAAATATTTCCTGCGTCTAATAATTTGGATAAGGACTGTACATTATAGAAGTGAATCATCTGCAAATTACTTTATTCCTCTAAATATCTTTTTTTTGAGCCTCCTACACACCACTTTCCCCGATAGATCAGTTGCATATATCATAGATAAACTGATTAACTTAAGCGAAATTACTTTAGTGCGTAATAACATTTCTGGAAAAACAACCTTTTTTACTTTACATATTTTCATATACTTACTGATGGTTTCAGTCGTATAAAAACATAAAGCTGTATATTATCAACTAATAATTAAGATTTCACATAAAATATTTCCTGCGTCTAATAATTTGGATAAGGACTGTAGATTATAGAAGTGAATCATCTGCAAATTACTTTATTCCTCTAAATATCTTTTTTTTGAGCCTCCTACACACCACTTTCCCCGATAGATCAGTTGCATATATCATAGATAAACTGATTAACTTAAGCGAAATTACTTTAGTGCGTAATAACATTTCTGGAAAAACAACCTTTTTTACTTTACATATACTTATCATTTACTGATCTGTTCTTTTTAGGATTTGATGGGTTATCTGCCGTACCTAATTTAGGCTTTTGACGAACCAGCAGATTATTCTTTGGATACCCCCCCAAATTCAATCACGATCTGAAAGAAGCCAGCTTGATGACGTGTTTTAAGCCAACAATTTAAAACATCTTGCATTTGAATATACAAGTGAAAGGCATATTTGAATACAACAAAAATAATTGCAATAAAAAAGGGGATATATTTTTGCAGTATTTTATTTAACTAAAACACATAACAATAAGAAAGATGCATATTTCCGATGTATTTGAATATACCAAAAATAATTGCAATAAAATAAAGGGGATATATTTTTGCAGTATTTGATTTTACTAAAACACAGCGATAAAAATGAGGCATATTTCCGGTTCATTTGAATATACTAAAACCAATTGCAATAAGAAAAGGGGATATATTTTTGCAGTGTTTGATTTTACTAAAACATATTACAATAAGAAAGATGCATATTTCCGATGCATTTGAATATACCAAAAATAATTGCAATAAAAAAGGGGATATTTTTTTGCAGTATTTCATTTTACTAAAACTTAATTTTAATTCAATTTAATTACTTGAAGGATCCCGTTATAAAGCTGAGGGAAGTATACCACCATTTTAATTCATTATTAAAGTCAAAGGGAAGATAGTTTCTTGAAAGCTTTAGAAAAAAGAAGAAGAAAAAATACCAATGAAGAGCTTTGATTGTTTGAATACCAGTAAAGGTTGCACGTGGTCAAGAAAAGAATGCCGACACTGGGAAAATATTTATCTTGTTGTTTATGCGATCGTTCATTTCTAATCAAGTTTATTCGTGGTTACAAACACTGAATTTAAAAATGTGTTTATGTATAGGCACAAAAGTCAAGTTCATGGTCAATTATTTACGGTAGGTAAAATATTGAAAATCTCGTCTGCTTTTTAAAGCTCTAGACTAACAATCAACGAATAAAAACGACCAGCTACCTGATTCAGTAAAAATGGTAGTGAATTTTATCATTATTCCCCCCCCCCCTTTAAATCATTATTCATCTGAAAGTAATCGGACAAGACTATTTGAATACATACAATTTTCATTCAAATACTCAATCATAGCAGTTTTATGAACTAGTTTGAAATCCGTAAAATTTTATCTCTTTCGAAAAAGTGATGAAATCGTCACGAATAGAGTACCAAAAAGTGATTACTCTAAAACGAGGTTCGCGTGTTGTATTATCGTATCTAAATTATCGGGATTTTAAAAAGCTCGTGAAAATTGGTAGAAAAGATTAGCCGGAAAAACTATTTCCTTCTTTTACCTATGGCATGGCCGTCTGTTATGGCTGATCGCCGTATTCTATATAATGGCTAATATACTCCTTCCCGCACCAAACTAGGCTACAGTGGAATCTTAATAAGTTTTTCTTAAAAAATAATGTTACATTGCTGAAACTTGCAGAGATTGTTTATAGTTAGATAGAAAATATAAAAAAAATAATAATTTGATACATAATTCATGATATAACATGAAAATTTAAAAAAAATTAAAATAAATTGTCGATTTATTTTGAAGTTAAAATAAGCTCTTTGCGCAAAATTTTTCCGTAAATTCAAAGATTATTTGTTAATTTCAACTCTATTTACAATTCTCTTCAAATTGTAGGGAAAAAATTACACATTTTTCTACTAATTTCCATTCGGAGTAGAAAAAGCAAGTTTCGGGGAAAAAAAAACAAGAAAAAAAAAAAACATGAAAATCGTCCCTTTATGAACGTTTTTGAACATTGAAATGACTATGTTGTGACACCTTATTTTGAAGTTTTTTATTTTTATTAGAGAGAGTCAAAAAAGCTTCATGAGTCAAAAAGTCATCAAAATTGTAGCGCATGGAACTATTTCAATTTTCAGTTCGATGCAAAATTTTTGTTTTGAGAAACACTACACAAGAAACTCCCAAAAATCAGTTTTTGTAATAAAAAATACAAAATAACAATAATAGTGTCAAATATTTTACCAAATCTTATGATTTTAATAATTAACATGATTTTTCATATTATTTAATTAATATAAAATGGTCAAAATTAGAAAATCGATTTTACGAGGGATTTTCACGATTTTCGGTGCAGACTAAATCAAACTATTAAATAATGAACTCCATTTTATAAATTAATTTAAATCCCAAAGATATTTTAATGCAACATTTCTCGAAAAAAATAGTCACATAAAGGGTTTAGATGTAAAAAGTATTCCAAGGTCAGCGTCCCCCTTATCGGAAATTGCC
Source organism: Parasteatoda lunata (assembly GCA_949128135.1). NCBI lineage: Eukaryota > Metazoa > Arthropoda > Arachnida > Araneae > Theridiidae > Parasteatoda > Parasteatoda lunata. The sequence continues at coordinate 96,253,563 of OX421978.1, forward strand.
TCGGGGGTGGGGGGAGGGAAGAAACTGTAAGTTCTTTTTCAATTTACTATTCTTACAAACCAGCGATGATAATCAACATCGGTAGTAAATAACAAAAAGTCCATCAAGTTTTTTTTTTTTTTCCTTCCTTTGGTTTATACCAATGTTCTCTCACTGTAAACTTTTTTTTTCTGTTAAGCACTCTTTAATCCAATGGTTGAATAGAACCAAATCAAAAAGACAAAAAATCGAATGTTTCGCCCCTCATGTACTAACTCTCCTTTTTTTCCTCCATATCACTGAACGATATCCCACACTGAAGGGACCGACTCTATTGTCTCCTCCACCCTATAATATGCCAGACTTCCGAAGGGAAAAGGGGTGTCGCATTCCAGCTGACGGGCAAAGCAACACCCTTTCAATCAGCAGAAGTACAGACCAATGAGTTTTTCGGGGGGGGGGGGGATATAATCTCCATCTTGTTGAGATACATGGAAAACCAAATGAGTTTTCAATGAAATTCGAAAGAGAGAACGTGGGATCTATAACGGGTGCTATTTTTTTTTTTTTTTTTTTTTTACTTTTTACAATTCTCGAATCGAATGTCAGGATTAGGGGGTATTCGCGTCAGTGGTCTATTTGGGACATCCGCGGTGAATTACCTGATATAAAATTAACTCCCTTTCCCATTAAAAATAAATAAATAAGCATTATCATCAGAGACTACGCAAACAAAATGTCAAATTGAAAGTTTCAAGAGTAAGGTAAATCCATACTTATTAATTGTTGTTGGGGCAAAAATATAGTTAAAAAGATAACAGGACTTGATACAAGAATAAAGCAAATGAAGTGATAGGCCGGGATAGCCTGGTTGGTAGGGCAACTGGCCCAAGTCCTAGAGGGCATGGGTTCGATCCCCATCGGCCGAAGCTCCCAGTGTAGTAAATGGCGACTGATGCACGTTAAATCTGTCGATTTACAAAGTCCTCCATGTTCAAATAACAAATCACACGTCTGGGGGTACTGATCCAGGAGTTTTCTTGTCTTCTGGATTGGTTCAAAATTACAAGTCTACGGAGTTGTACATTAGTAGTCGTAAACCCAAAATTGGGACGGTTGTTCAACGACGGTTATGAAATGAAGTGATAGAAAATAAAATAGGACTAGCTGCAAGACCAAGGTGAGTCCAGATTTAAGAATTGATTCTTCCTAGATTACGTCACGATCCTAACTAGTGACCAGCTTCTCCTAGAAATTATAAAAAAGCAATAATTTAAATGAATTGTAACTAAACCATCATTTTTAAATTTAAAGAAAATTTTAATTAAATTATGCACTTTATTCAAGGTAAATATATATATTTCTATTCATTAAAAAATTAACATGAATAATATCTTTCCCCTCACATCATATATTAACATAACTACTTTTGTTATTTAAAAATGTCGACATATCTTTTCGTATTAGATAAATTGCGATTTTGTTCGTTAAAAGTTTGACTTTTCGTTCTGCTAAACATAATTAACTCGATAAAATACCTAAAAAAGAGATATCCTCACGATGATTGCTATTTAGCTCATTTTTTCTTCTTATACCATATTGTAAACGATAAGAACATTGATAATATCTTTCTTCGGATAGAATAAAACGTTTTTACTAGTTAACATTAATAGTCATCTTCAATTATACCAAATGAATTTAAAATGTTTTTAAAAGTTAAAACAACTAGTAACATTTATATCGTTACTCTTATACCATGTGGGATATTTTTTTTTATATTTAAAATTTTACAATTCTTTTCTATAACAGTCGTTGAACAGAAGACCCGATTTTTTGGTTTTACGACTACTTATGCTCAACTCCGTAGCCTTGTCACTTCGAACCCAATTCAGAAGACAAGGGAACTTAATGGATCAAGTATTGGGAGAAATTTGTCTTCGTGAAGCCCTTTTTGATGGAAATAACCAACATTTGCGTAACATGGAGAGAACACCACGAGAACCTCCCACGGTTAGCCAGATGGGAAGCCGACTCTAACCCATGATCCGTCTACCGCTTAGGATATTTCCTGTCAACACTGTGGTCTGTGAAAGCCGGATGTGAAATTCGTGTCAACCAGCCACCGCTGGTACTCGAGCCCGGTCCACCTCATTGGATGGCGAAGGCTCCATTCCCTGAGCCACCACATCTCACCATGCCTGATTAAAGTAATAAAGTTTGTTTTAACTTTAGTTTCTCGTTTCCCTTAACATATTTTTCAGCAATCCTGGTTAACACTAGATTCCCCAAGGAAGTCATTTCGTCTTCTTTTGAGTTTCAATTAGAAATACAATGATGTGTAGAATGGCACAATTTCTTGGAATTGTGTGACTTTTTGTACAACATTTAATTTTTTTTTTGTTGCTGTTAATATTTACTAATAACTTGCTACATAACTGTAAATGATGATAAAAATTTCTTTACACAAGAGTTATATTTTCACAATGCAGTCATTTCGACTGCTTTTTGGGCAATGTACTAAGTTTCAGTCTTTCTAGTGTTAAAGGAGAGGCTGAACACGATCTAGTTTATGTCCATTTCGATCGATGTCTTCATATTGTACTAAAATAACACGAGCAACCATTTATCTCAATATTTTTCACTTCATATCATATTGGATATCGCCTTACATACATTTTTTTTAATATAGCACGATGAAAGAAAAATATCTATTTTCTTTAAAGTAGTTCTTTTCTTGAAATTTTAATAGCGCCCCTTCACGCTCTGAGTGAACGTATATTGTTTATCTTTTATCCCTCCCCCTCTTAGTTCCCTCCTCTTAAATCCCCTTTTCATCCAGTGGTGAATCCCCCTTCACCATTGTCTGTCAATGTCACCTGCGGGGACCACTATATTCCTTCTTATTCTCCCATCTATCATTTAACTCTTCCCTCTCTTTCGAGGGGAAATAAAATAACTTTTTTCCCTATTATTTTCCCCTTTTAATCTTATATGACTTCTTTCATGTTTATATGGAATTAAATAAATAAAGTCAGTTGTATTTTGGAGTTTGCTCACTATATCTTACTCAATAGTATCGAATGTATATCGAAAGTTGAATTTAATTCGTAAGAAAATGTCTTTTTAGTAAAAGAAATGTTAACCAATTCTATTTTTAAATTCTATTAGTTCACACTCTCCCTATATCTTGTTCAAATTTTCAATCGTTCATAAAAGACTTTTCATTCAAGTTGAAATGCATTTTTTTCAACCTGTAGTGAACGACACTTGTGAATACAGTCTCTTCAAATCCAAACCAGGACCATCAAATCCAAACCAGGACCCATTTTGCCAATCGGTAAAAAATAAATTAAAATTTAAAAACTATGAGGTTAAAGTAGTCTAAAAAATGAAAAACAATTCCAATTTTAATAAGATTCAAAATCTCAGGAACATCACCTTCGAAATAAACTTCTATCATCACCTAAAGTCACCACGTCTTTTAGTCCATTACAAAAACGTAGTTTTTAAATATTTTATAAAAAACTAGATTTCTAATCAATGATGAAGACAACAAAAGATTCTATCGCATCAAACTAGTGAATTCCCACGCTCTATCATTTCGAGATTAAACACACTATGAAAGGCACTATCAAAATTATCCTACCTTTTTCTAAGAGCATGATTATAATGTTTACAAATTTTTTCCTCCATTGAAAATACAAAATGACGCCAATCAAGAGTATTTGTCTATTGAAAACATCATAATGAGCCAACGCTCCAATGAAGAGAATAATCATCTTCCTTTATTCATTTTTTATTTTTTTATTTTTATTTATTTATTTTATTTTTTTTTTTTTGAAACAGAAAGTTTATAAGAGACGAAACTAAGAGACGAAAAAAAAAAAAAAAAAAACACCCAACTCGATCGAAATTTGTATAATTTTTTTCACACTTATTCCCGTTACATCGTAAATTGCCTATTATTTTTTCCCCATCTATTTTAATATATACAGTCCCTGGTCAAATTATTAGACTCACTATAAGATTCTATGTAAAATCTTAATTATTAGGTGATACTATACAGCTTTATTGTTTTTACGCTACTGTTTGCTCTTGTTTACGCTCGTCTATCAATTGGTTCAATGAGACGATATATTATATAAATTCGAGAATTGGATAAATGAGACGATATCTATACATCTATATACATAATAATAAACGCGGCTGTGTGTGTGTCTGTAATCACAATATATCGCCCCAGAAGCCTCGCCCAGGCACGAAACTCGGCACATAATTGTGTTTTGACATAATGAAGAAGTACATTTTTTCTTTTTCAAAAATTTGGATTAGTTTTTTAGTTATCAGTCATTTTGTAAGAAAATCTATGCTTTTTCGTCTTCAAAGAGCCATATTCAAAAAACTATTGAAAAATGCATATACTTTTCTCCACTCAAATAAATGTATGCTAATGCGAACCTTACAATTGAAATATTAATTTTCACATTTGAAATATTAACTTAAACCAATAATATACGAAGGAATTAATAATTTAATTGTAAGGTTCGAATTAGTTTACATTTATCAAAGTGGAGAAAAGTTTAACTTTTGTATTAAAAATGTGGCAACATATTCGATACGTAAATAGAACGCTTCGCTTTGATATATTTGTCGCTGTTCATAATTGTTATAATAAGTTTTTCTTCTTCTTTCCACGCTCTATTTTCTTTTTCTTAAGCGAAGACGATAATTTTTGTAGCGATATAAAAATAGAAATTGATACCATTAAAAATTATATAGAAATAGAAATTGATACCATAAAAAATTAATTCGTTTTCGTGTTCTTTTCATGTATTTATCATTTTAGTTTTTTTTTCTTAAGCGTTGTAGCTATATAATATATAAAATAGGAATTTAATTGTTTTTGAAGGAACGATCACACTTACCTTGGATCTCTTTGGTTTTTCTATTCTTTATTTTAACAGTTTTTATTTAATGTAATTAGTTATTTTCAGAAAGTTTAAGTTTGCAGGTAAGCACTTAGATTTTAATATTGAAGTTTCATGATTTGCTTTCATAGTAATTGTTGTTCTAAAGTATTCGTTGACTTCTTAAAAACCCGATTACTGACATTAAAGAACCGCCTTCAAAAAAACTTTGTATTTTGTCAAAGAAAAAGATATTAAGAGATTCTCAAAGAAGAAGAAGGACCCAAGAAACGTCTGTGGAACGTCAAAGAAGGATGGAACATGACCGAATTTCGACAAGCAATTCTAGAGCCCAAGAAGTATCAGAGAAACGTCAAAGAAGATTAGAAGAGGATCGTGTCTCAACTAGCAGTGTTAGGGCCCGAGAAACACCTGAGGAACGTCAAAGAAGATTAGAAGAGGTTCGTGTCTCAATTAGCAGTGCTAGGTTCGAGAAACACCTGAGAAACGTCAAAGAAGATTGGAAGAGGATCGTGTCTCTACTAGCAGTGCTAGGGCCCAAGAAACATCTGAAGAACGCGGAAGAATTGTCCACTAATCTTCAGATTTCCTGCTATGTTTTAAAAAACTTTATTTGTGAAAACCTTTAGCGTGGCGGACAGCTGGCCGCCTTAAGCGGCTAGTATTACATAAATATAGAATATTTATTGTATCAGGTATTATATTAGTATATTATAATAATTAGACCAAATTATGAGACGCACTGTAGGCTTTTAATAATTACATGTTTTACACGAATTTATGTGCAATACTTTTATATTTAAACATACATGCAACGGGTTTTTAATCAGATCTTTTATCCTATTTGTATCTATTTTTAACGTATTACATTAAAATGCTAACCAAATGATAGCCGAAAGTAAACAAGTGCAAACAGCCGCGTAAAAACAATAGAGTATCACCTGATAAGTAAGATTTTACGTACAATCTTATAGTGAGTCTAATAATATGACTGTATACGTACACAAGTCCGGTGTTTTAAGCATATCAAAAAGATATTATTTAAATCAAAGTTTGGTTACTTTATGACTATGAAGATGTTTGCAAATAAATAATCAGAGATGTTTTTTTAAAAAAACTATTCACAAGAGCGATTTAAATAGTCAAATTAAACGTCGTATCTTAATTAGCTTTTTAAAAAGTATTTCGAAAATTATTTTGAACTTCGAGGGCTGTTTTTTAAGTAAGGGCCGTTTTGCTCTGTATACTAAAGAATGACACGTGCGTCGTGTCCTAGCATTCCCTTTTTTTACATCCGTCATGGAACAGTCGACCTAATTTTTGGGTTTACGACTACTAATGTTCTACTCCGCAGCCTCGTAATTTTGCATCCAATTCAGAAGACTAGGACACTCCTGGATCAAGTATTGGGAGAAATTTGCCTTCGTGGAGGACTTTCTTGATGGAATTAACATGCATTTGTGTTACATGGAGAAGACCACGAGAATCTTCCACGGTTAGCCTGATGCAAGGGGATTCGGATCCAAGACCCATCTTCACAGAGGATATTTCACGTCAACACTGTGGTCGGTGCAAGCCGGATGCGAATCTCGTATCTATCAGCCATCGCTGGTATTCGAATCCGTTTCACCTTATTAGAAGGCGAACGCTCTACTCCCTGAGCCACCCAACACCTCCTAGAAAGAGTAGGCCTCAGCACGGGTTACCATAAATATCCTTTAGTAGTCCAAACGTAATGACATATTTAGTATTTTCAACCACTGCGCAGCTTAGTACCCCGAACGTAATGACATCTTTCTTATTTTTCATCAACTGCGCAGTTAACTTCGTCATATCGGACTACTAAATTTATCCGTGCTGAGGCCTTCCTTCTTCTAGGAGGTGTTGAGCCACCGCGGCTCTGGCAACTATTTTGAAAAAAGAGAGAGAGAAGCGTATGTAAAATAAAATATAAATTTGCTTCATGTAAATTTTCTTTTGTTTGGTTTTTATTTTCTAACATCAAGTAAAAAATAAAAAAACAGCCTTCGTACATTCCTTTTAGGTTCAAGGGCTCGAATCGAATCGGACGTTAAATTTATGTTACAGTTAATTAAGGTTTTTTCCAGTGTTTTTTTCCGGTGCTTTTTTATTCCGCGATTCGGCTATCCATGATTTACAGGAATACTTGTTTCATAATTTTTTTTTTTTTTTTTTTACAACTCTGCTTTAATTTTTCTGAAATTTGTTTATAATTTTAATACGAGTTGATTTGTATTAAAACCCTAGCAACAATTATACATTGGCCCTAGTCGGGCTCGAAACTGGCTCATTATAGGTCCTATGTGAACATGTTCCGTGGAACCCATACTGGGATGTCTGAATATTTTAAATATCGGTGTCATTATCGGCCTATATAGGGCTTATATTGGCTGAATAATAATTATAAAATATCGGGTGCATCGGAAAATATCGGCCCTCTGTGTGACTAATTAGGGGGGTTATTTTGCTACTAGGGAAACGATAAGAATTTCTTTTATAAATGGTTTAGGGGATAGAGCTTTCTTTTATGGCTTAGGGGATAGAGCAATCGCCTTCCAATGAGGCGAACCGGGTTCGAATCACAGTCGATACGAATTCCGCATCCGGCTTGCACCGACCACAGTGCTGACGTGAAGTATCCTCAGTGGTAGACGGATCATGGGTTAGAGTTCCTTTGCCGTGAGGCTCTCTGTGGGAGGTTTTCATGGTTTTCCTCTCTACGTAACGCAAATGTGGGTTAGCTCCATCAAAAAGCTCTCCTCGAAAGCAAAATTTCTCCCAATACTCGATCCAGGAGTTCCCTTATCTACTGGATTGGGTTCAAAATGACAAGGCTACGGAGTTGAACATGAGTAGTGGTAAACCCATAAGATTGGGTCGGCTGTTCAACGACGGTTATAAAACAGAAGAAAAAAAATGAGTCGTGATATTACAGAAAAAATGCTGATAATTATAACGTTCGTATAATAGTTAACATTAAAAATTCAATAATACTGCACCATTTATTCATTCTACTCAATTTTTCTCCTTTACTTGAGTATAGAAATGAGTACACGTAAGAAACGATGTTACTGACCCATCCAAATTATTCAAATGAGTTTCTTCAAAAACTTATCACGTACTTCGAATGAATTAAAAGTCTGAACGTTGTGACATCAAACGTTGGCACGCAAATGGTTTCTCACGTTGGTTTATTTCAATTAACAAAAGTCGACTGGAATGTAATTTTTTTATTTCACCTTCATAAAAATTAAAAGAAGAGTTTTTGAAGCATAGGCATTATTTTCTTCTCTCAAAATGGTATTTAAAATAATGAACGGTTAAAAATTTTACTTAACAAAACACGAAATTTTTTTTTTTAATTAAATTTCTTTATGATTTCTGAAGTGATAATTATCTTGTTTGAGTTACGGAGTTGAACATTAGTAGTCGCAAACCCAAAATTAGGTCTGCTATTCAACGACGGTTAGAAAATGAAATTGCAAATATGAGAAAAAGTTCGATAAAAATAATTTTAGCCACCATAAGCATAGTATTCAACCCTAAAAGTGCCAGACCTCTTAAAGGGTGGATTTTCTTTTTTCGTTAAGTAAAATAATCGAAATACTTGGTTCAGACACAGATTGAAGGATATTTTAACTAATTCAAAAAAGAAAAGAAAATAAAAGACAGAAAAAAAGAATATCCAGAATAATATAAATATTACTCGGGACATTACTGAAATGTCTACAGTTTCCTTAACATTTACATTTCGTGAATGTCTGAAATGCTTATAATTACTGTGAATGAAATTATAAATAGCAAATCGGTGGTTGTTGACAGTCGCTTTGGTAAATGTCCGAAATATACACTCGGTTAAGTTAAGTCTGCCCGGTATACATTCCCCACCCCCTATCTAATCCCTAAAATATAGGGGGTAGCCGCTAAATTGGAAAATAGGGTCTCAATAGTTTGATCAGGAGAGCGGTCCGAAGTTTGGACCCCTTAATGTTAATCTCGATTTTTGAGAAATTTTCTTGAACACAATTATAAAATTCATTTATCCAAAGATAATTCCATGAAAAAAAAAAAAAAAGCAAAAAATTTTTTTATATAGTAAGTATCATTTTTTTTAATTATTTTATTTAATATTAGTTGAATAAATTTTAAATTGTAAGGTATACAATTGTTTACACCATTATAAAGGATACAATTTTGCATGGTAAATTACAAAGTTTGAGTGAAATCGGTCAAAAAGTCTCTGAAAAATATAATTTTTAAAATACGACCTTTTTGAAATTCGAATTCTCAAGAACTATTTAAACGATTACACTTAAATTTTGTGCTATAGTTATAGTCTATAGTTATAGTCTTTGTGTTAAAGTTATAGTCTTTAAAAGTGGTGTAAAAAATTCGGCATTTCAAAATTTTTTTGACTAATATTAAATTAAACAATAAAGAATGAAAAATATTTATTAAACTTTATCTTTTCGATACGCAAAAAGTAAAATTAACATTAAGGGGCCCAAACTTTGAGCCGCTCTCCTGACCAAACTATTGGGACTCTTGCGGCCATCCCCTATGTTTTGGGGGTCAGAAATCCGAATCCGTCGGGGAAAAAAATGTTGATTTAGAGAAACTCGTTTTTGTGTCCAATTTCGTAACTTAAAATATCGTCGGCACTAATTACTTAACATATTTGAGTTTACCGCTTCGAAATTTTAAGTTCTAGAATACGAAGATCTAATCATTAAGATCAAAAGTGATTCAGTTCGTTTTTTATTCTGCGCTCTTTACAATTTATGAAATGTTTTAGTCAATAATATTACTATGTGAAAAATTTTAAATCTTTTTGTGCCATGATATCGTTCAAATTGGGTGCAACCTTAATAAGGTGCTGAGTTGAGTAATATTAAGTTACTTCTTAATGATACAATGTTATGGTTCAATTTACACGAAATCATAATTTACGAAGATAACATTTTAACACGATTGCAGTAAATTTGTTTCATGTTATGGTTCAAGGTACCGATATTATTGGTTCAGATTACCACGATTAGTGTTTCAGGGTACCTACATTATTGCCTCAAGGTACCTATATTGTTGCTTCAAGCTATCGATATTTTATTTTATTTTATAACATTTATTTTATTTTATAATTTATTTTATTATCGATATTTTATATAATTTATAACGGTGAACAGCCGACCCATTTTTTGGGTTTACGAATACTAATGTATAACTCCGTAGCCTTGTCATTTTGAACCTAATCCAGAAGACAAGGGGACTCTTGGATCAAGCATTGGGAGAAATTTACCTTCGTGGAGGACTTTTTGATGGAACTAACCCGAATTTGCATCACATGGAGAGGCACGAGACCACGAGAACTTCCCACGGTTAGCCAGACGGGAAGGGGACTCTAACCCATGATCCGACTGCCACTGAGGATATTTCACGTCAGCACTGTGGTCGGTGCAAGCCGGAAGCGGAATTTGTATCGACCAGCTGTAGCCGGAATCGAACCCCGGTTCACCTCATTGGAAGGCGAACGCTCTATCCCCTGAGCCATCGCGGCTCAAACTATCGATATTATCGACTCAAAGTATCGAGATTATTGCTACAAGCTACCGATAGCACGATTCAACGTTGAACCTGAGAATGTACTGACGGTCTTCAATTTCAAAATCATGTTACACAATTCGTGTTCAGAATTATTTTTTCTTCTATCTGCGGTGTGAATTTCTTGGAGGTTTAACAGGTGCCCCAGCAGTCACGTGATACAAAGAGGGGGGAGGTAATATTATTCAAAATGAGGTCTCACAGGAAATAACGTTCCAGCCAGGAGTAGGGAAGGGGGAGGCTCTGTTTAAATCGCCCGACTTCCATTAGACCGAGGCCCCGACATTCCCCGGGGATGGTCGGTAAGCAGTGATAAGAACTATACTGAAATTATCATTAAACATTCTGCGCCCCAGCAAAGATCTACAAAGGACGGGGTTGCATTAATTGCACTCGCAGGAATATACGGGTCCAAAATAATGCACGAAAATAATGCGTTTTTGTTACGGGAAAAAGCCGGACTCGAGAGCAAACAAAAGCACTTTCTGAGATAAAACGCATTAGCTTAAATTATTCCTTGTGATTAGAACTACAAGTTATATGATTGTTTTGTATGTTATACGCATAAGTATGCATTAGTGTGATATTAGACATGTATATGATACACTAATGTGTGTCACAATTTTAGTGAAAGTGGCATGATTTTTGTTAGTTCGTGTTACAATAGAAGAAAATATAGTAATGTAAGTTCTAACAATTCCGGCTAAAAGTAATCGAGTAATTTTGTTTGGCAAATAACGCGCTATATGCACACGGTGTTACATTCCTATGGAAACAGTATTTTCTTTCACAACAATAATACAAGAATATATTATTTTTCAAAAATTAAGAAATTTTGAAAAGCCATTTATTTATTGATTGAAAATGTAAATATATTTCGAGAGGTCGTTGATTTTTCGATTGAAATGAAAGATTATTGGTTTATCGATTGAAATTATTAACATATTTTAAAAGGCTATTTTTTTATTGTAATAAATATATGCCGATAAGCCAATGCTTTATTGATTGAAATTGTTAATATATTTTTAAAGGTTATTGATTTATTTATCAAAATTTTTTAACATATTTTGAAAGACCATTTATTTATTGATAGAAATTGTTTACGTATCTTGAAAGGCTATTGATTTATTGAAATTGTTATCATATATTGATTTTATTGAAATTAAGATATTTTGTAAAGCAGTTGATTGATAGATTGAAATTTTTACGATATTTTGATAGTCTGAATGATTGCTTAAAATTAAGAAATTTTGATAGACAATGACTTAATTAAAATAATAAGGCAATAATATTAATAAAAAAATCCCTTAATTGCTTAAAATGCAGTTGTTACTACTTGTTTAAATATTTCCTTATTTGATTGATATATAAATTTAATTTTATTACTTTATACATGTCCATTCATTGTACAAAAGCGATTTACCTTCGGAAAGCACATTTATTCATGCAGAAATGTACTCAATCGGACGTGAAACCTACCTTTTTTTTATCATCAATTTAGTTACAGTTTAAAGAATTGGAATATTAAGCAACAAGGAATAGAAATATGAAGCAGCAAGGAATTGAAATATTAAAAATGAATAAAATTTAAAGCATGCATAAAAAAAGACAAGGAAACTCCTGTATCAGGGTTTGGGAGAAATTTGCCTTCGTGGAGGACTTTCTGATGGAACTAACCCGCATTTGCGTTAGATGAAGAGGAAAATCACGAAAACCTCTACGGTTAGCCAGACGGCTAAGGAACTCCTACCCATGATCCCGTTTACCACTTAGGATATTTCACGTCAGCACAGTTGTCGGTGAGAGCCAGATGCGGAATTCGTATCGACCAGTCATCGTTGGGATTGGAAACCGTTCACCTCATTGGAAGGTGAATACTTAATCCCCTGAACTATCACGGCTCAAAATTAAATTAATTATAATTAATCAATATTGGACTAGAAATACTGCATATAAATGTTTATTATCTTCCGATCCTGACAGAGAGAAATTTCTTCTCAAAAAGCGACGTTGGGATTTAAGCATCCCTAAAAATAGATAAAGGAAATAATCGTTCCCAACAACACTTTTATATTTCAAAAAAGGTGACTGAATAGATTGAAAGGTGAAGATTCGAAATTTCCTTCGAAACGGAATCGTTTTCAAAACGTTTGGAAGTGGGGAGTTTTGGAGAGGAGAACAATTCTAAGATCGATACTAATTATCCTCTTCCCAATGGATTCTCCCTCCTCCTTCCCGCTGACACGGGCACACTCCATGTCACTCAATTTAATTCTTGAAAACAAGCGATATCCAATTGCCTCTTTTGTTTATTTATATTTTTGAAGAGGTTTTAGTTGAATATTTATAAAAGAGATATTCAACACATGGTAAATACCAACCAATGATAATTCTACCTTTTAAAAAATCTTCAAAAGGACACAGCGTTTCGATATTTCTATGGTTTATTTTGATATTTCTTTATATTTTTGAGTTACTGAATAGATTTCAGTTGAATATTTGTAAAAAAAAGATATCGGCACTTAGTCAAATTCAACAATTATTAAAGTATATTTGAATTCTTTCCATTTTAAAGCCTAGGCAATGACGAAATGTCTTGATATTGTTTTTCTTAATTTATATTTCTGCATAACTTCCCAAGTCGAAATTCTTGATGGTCCATTCAAAACAGTTTGATGGTTTATGTTGGTTTTAGTCCGATTCATGATGGTTCAACATCATTAGATAGTCATCGTTATCCAACATTTTCCATTATGCGTTCATGGTTTTTGATATGCCAACAAACTTCCATCCATCCATGATGGAAAATGCTACTTTAATGCTATGATCGTTAACCATTAGAGAAGTTTGATTCTCACGGACCCACAATCCATGATAATCCGTGAGCGTTCCAAGTATACATTTCCATGATGGTTTAATGGGAATTCTTGTTGGTTCTCAGGAATATACCATCAAAACAATTTTTTTTTTTTTTTAAGTTTAGACCATCAAAAATCAGTCCTAATTCCTACATTGAAGTGATGGTGGTTCATGATCGTTCCATCATTTGATTTCTAAGAAACTTTGATGGTAATTTTTGATGGTTCAACATGAACAAACCACCAAAACAAGTTGCTATTCTTATGTTGGACCATCATAAATCAGTCCGAATTCCTACCTTGGAGTGATAGTTACTTATGCTGGTTACCATCAAAAAATATAATGGTTCATGGTGGAATAATTGATGTTTACCATCAAGATTATGTTGGTCCATCCATGAAAAACCATCAAAACTTTTGACTTTGGTGGATATATTTCAGTTAAATAATTGTATAAAAGGTATCAACACTTAGTCAAACTGTCCGATTATAAAGATATATTTGAATTCTCTCTATTTAAAAGCCTAGGAACTGACGAATTGTCTTGATATCTTTTTTGGTAATTTATATTTTGTCTGGATTTCAGCTGAATAGTTGTAAAAATGATAACATTTATTAAAATTCATTCTTGTTGTTGTTTTGTTTATGGTAGTGCTGAATATTTTCAAAATTTTGGAGAATGAATTTTGGAAGTTTTCGCGCTTGAAGACTGTGTAGGATGCCTTCTGGTGGTGAGACGGGTTCAAAATGTGTAGCCAGAATGACTTGACAGTGGAAAATGTGTGCTGCCGTTCATTGGGTTTGGGGGTCAATGTCTGCATACGGGGTATAATCTGGTCTTGTCTGAAGAAATCTTTATGTTCTTGAAATGGCTATTGCGGATGAGAAGTTTCTAGTATCCAGAATGGAATGTTTTTTGGAAGTTGATTCTTCTTTTAAAAACACTTAATATATCGACAAGACCTATTTCTTTGGATTTGTGTTTATTTTTTAGTATCTGAGTGGATGAAACGATTTGAAATGTTGAAAGAAAACGGAAAGAGATAGAAATGCACTATCGAGGAAACCAGGTCTTTTATTTACACCCAGTTTCAAAATTACGAACAAAGCTCATCAACAGATGGCGCTACTGATTGTGAGAAATTATGCAACCACAAAATAACTACAAACAGCAACGCGGTACAGTGTGAGAACAAAATGAAGCAGAGTCCACGTAATTTTTCAAGCTGGAACGATCTGATATACAAAAAGATACATTGTTTTTTTAAATTAACTTTGTCAAGAGCGTCTGTTGATGAACTGATTTTGAAACGAGGCGGGAATGAATTCTATGTTTTCCTGAGTAGAATACATAACAATCCGTACATATTTTTTAAATCATCGATCATTTTGAGAAGAACTGTTATCGATACTTATGATCTACTAGATGAAGTTTCTTTTGACGATTAGTATTGTAACGAATTCGAAACTTTGTTGTTTCTAAGAAAACATTTCACGCTTTAAATATTACCGCTAAAGTAAAGGAAAAAATCTCCTGAATAAAAACCCATAGCATGTGTGATGCCACAATTGGCATTACATATTTATTTCCTATCTTTTAAAATATCTTTGATTACTTAGACTTATTTTTATTTATAAAATTATATTTAAAATAAATCAAAGACTTAATCTTTTAATACGAACATAAAATATTTATGCAACGGAAACTTTTTATTTCATTACTTTGCAGACTTATTAATTCACTGTCGCCTCTAATCGAAAACAAAATTCTATTTATAACTTTTTATTCTAAATTTCTAACCGCTAAAATGTTCCAGTTGCATGGTTGTAATAATTCTCATAAATTTGTTGGCGACTCGTGATCGCCAAGGTATTTTTTTTAACCCAATGTTGATATACTGGTTGGCTTTGTTTTGGCAATGTAATATTTTGATATTCGCCAATTTTGAATCTCCTACCCATACTTTCTATGTCCGTTAGGAATAAATATATTCACTTTTAATTCAAAATTTGTGGAGACTGGGAGTGCCCTTCTGGGCCTCCCCAGTCGCAATTTTTTTTAACGGTCAGAAATGATATTCTGGCGTTACGATGGAGAGTATTCTGATTTGATGCTTTTTTTGTTAAGAAATGGCCATTCTCTATCATGCAAAATTATGCTTAATAAAATAAATTTTTCTTGAAACGATTTATGTACATATTGTTTTCTGGACATCATCATTTTTTAATATTGTCATAATCAAGATGTATTTTTGAACGGCTAATTATAATCCACTATACTATTATGGCGGCCACTGATGGTGAATAAACCTCCACCATAGCATGCATGTTTAAAGACAAAAGTATTTCATATAAACTCGTGCAAATCATTTCATTATTAAAAAACTACAGTGCGTCTAATAATTCGGTCTAACTATTATTATATACTAATATCATACCTGGTAATAAATATTCTGTATTTTATATATCGTCTAATTTAACAAATTGTCGAATTTATATTATATATCGTTTAATTTATCCAAATGATGCACGAACGTAAACAAGTGCAAACCGGTCACGTAAAAACAATAAAGTATCACCTGATAATTTAGATTTTGCATAGAATCTTATACTGCGTCTGATAATTAGGCCAGGGACTGTAGACCCAAATTTGTTCAATTTATGATTATTTTATGCCAAGCATACTTTATGCGCATTAGGACACATTTATAAATACGACACTCAAAACACTTCTTTCACGACAATCCCCCATGAATGTCAGACTTTTTAAATTCAAAAGACTTATCTAAGGGTCGAAGGAAAAAAGCGGTGTTTTGTACATGTATTTATGACGCCACGGAAAGTGCCCATTTCTATATAGAGTAAGTAAGCGTATTTGATGGTTGGTGAATTATTGGCGGCCTTATTTTTTGCCAAGCTCATTTTTTTGCGCATCGAATTTTATGGGGTTGAGAATTCCCACTCTTTAAAGTTATGTGCCAGAGGGGGGTAAAGAACTTGCATTAAAAAAAGGGAAGGGTTGGGATAAGGTGATGCCTTTATATTTACCGCATATCGTTTGGTTTCGAATATTTTTCCCGTCCCTATCATTTTCTGGAAGGGTTTTCGGCGGCTTATTTTGTTCTATGACATTTCGTGGAAATGGAATTCGGTGCACTGCCCCGGATGATATGGAATTCCTATTTCATGTTGAGTTGAGATTGAATGTTCTCTTCGAAATTCGAATTAAATTTTTTTCTTCCCTTTTGCATTCCAAGAATGTATTCTGCAGCTTCCAAATAAACTCAAGCATCTAATCATTTATTTTTATTGGTAGTAGCCATAAGGAAGATTTCAATTAACCAAAACGAAAATAAAAAGTTGACAATTCAAACCGTCAGCAGCGATTAAGTTTTAGAACAGATTGGACATTTTGAAAATAGTAGAGTGTGGGAGCTTTTAAACGTCCCAATCCTTTTAAATTAGCCTGGTTAATAGAGCGTTCGCTTTCCAATGAGGTGAACTGGGTTCGATCCCGGCGATGGCTGGTCGATATGAATTCCGTAACCGGCTTGCATCAACCACAGTGCTGACATGAAATATTCTCAGTAGTAGACGGATCATGAGTCCCATTTATGGCCTCACAGTTAACAATTACTTTGAGCCGTAACTTCCAGTTCTGGTGGAATGAAAGCTATTTTTCGAATACTTTATCGACAAATGAAATTGTTTTGTCTTCATAATAAAATTGTGATTCTTCCTAACTTGTTTTGTCCATCGAACCACATTAACAGTAATCTAAGTGGGTTTCGTGCTCTTCATATGTTTTGAGAAAACAATTGGTATGTCCCTCAAACATTCCAAAATTTTTAAGGAACTTTTCAACATGTCTGCTACGAGTTTTAGGCCTAAGAATTTTCTCTTCCAAATAGGATGAAGCACGAAAAATCGAATTTTTGCTATTATTAATAGGGGAAGCGCGGGCAAAACGTGACATCGCTTTTCTTCTACGCGTATCACGGTAACGACATCTAAAGTGCGTTTTCGGTAAGAAAATATTGTTGTTCTCAATACACACAAGTGTTTTCGTCAGTTCACAAGGTGTTATCGAGATGTTTTGTTCTTCTTAAAGGGAAGAGTTAAAGAAGCTCTAGTCTTATTTCCCTTGTACCAATGGTGGGTGGGGGGAACCAGCGTCTCTGAGAAGTTGGGACTTTTATGTTAAGTTATTATTATTGAACTTTATTATTTATTTATTTTCTGTATGAGATATGTAAGAGCAACGTTCCCACTATATGTTTACAATATAAAAGATATAAAATTGCTCTAGTTTACTATTTTTTCTACCAAGTTTCCTTAAGCGGTCCAACTTGCCCGGGCTTAACCTCCTAATAATATTACTAAATTCTTCAAAATTTTTTTTTTAACGTGAAACCAAAACAATTCAGAAAAAAAACAAAAACAAATTCAACAATTTGATAATCTAAAACATTTGAAACAAATAGTTTATTCCAACAGTCACTTAGAAAGTGTATTTCGAACAATCGAACTTTCTTCTTCTTTTTTTTTTTTGCCAAGCTTCACTTTCTCCAGCCGTTAGAATAAAAATAAATCGGGTAAATCCATTTAACCAGCATAGAAATACCAAAAGCACGCCATATTTACCAGAACGTTATCTCACCCAACATTCTACGGGGGGTGGGGGGGGGATTCCAAGCATCCCTTTCGCATACACAAATAGCTGCTTCATTGAATGTTCTATCGAAGGGAAAACACCTTCCCCACACAACCATAGAAAGACATGGTCCAGTATTTTCTTCCGAAGAAGCAACGTCCCGTGAAATGACATTTACTCTAACCCCCCCTCTTTACTACACCCTCCCTTTTTTTATTCAAATTTCTTTTTTTTGTTCCATAAAATATTCTATATTTTGTTAAATGAGATAGGGGACTGTAACAAAAATAAAGAGGTTTGGACTAATTAGATAAGACCGTCAAATTCAGCGAAATACATAGCAATAATACAGAATAAATGACAGCTATCTACAATAACTACTGACGAAGCCGCGATGGCTCAGATGATAGAGCGCTCGCCTTCCAATGAGGCGAACCGGGTTCGAATCCCAGTCGATACGAATTCTGCGCCCGGCTTGCACCGACCACAGTAATGACGTAAGATACCCTTAGTGGTAGACGAATCATGGGTTAGAGTCCCCTTTCCGCCAGGCTAAGCGTGGGAGGTTCTCGTGGTATGTAACGCAAATGTGGGTTAGTTCCATCAGAAAGTCCTCCACAAAGGCAAATACTTAATACTTTTGTCTTCTGGATCAGGTTCAAAATTTCATGGCCACGGAGTTGAACATTAGTGGTCGTAAACCCAAAAACTGTAGTGCAATACATTAAAAATAAATACAAATAGGAAGTATATAAAAAATCTGCCGAATACATGGTATATTTAAATATAAAAGTATTGCCTATAAACACGTGCAAAACATATTACAACACTACAGTGCGCCTCATAATTTGGTCTAATTATTGTAATGGACTTATACAATATCCGATATAATAAATATTCTTATTTATACAATATATCGTCTAATTTATCCAATCGTCGAATTTATATATCGTCTCATTTAACCAACTGATACACGAACGTAAACAAGTACAAGCCGGTTTCAGTCTCGTAAAAACAATAAAGTTGTATAGTTATCACCTGATATTTAAGATTTTACATAGAATCTTAGAGTGCATCTAATCATTTGAGCAGAGAGCCTGTATCTTAAACTGCAATTTTGTTGTCATCTTGATAAGGAGCTAAATTGAAGAATTATATCGTATAAATTATAGATATATATTATATATAGAATTATATATATTATTCTAAGCTGAAGGAGCTTATAATGCAAATCTGAACGATATAATGCTTCCTCAAAACTTTCTAATCCTGTACTGTGATTCAGTGAGATAATTTCCACAAAAAAAATTTTTTTAGATTTTTTTTCACTCCATTTTTTTTATAGTTATTAATTTTTAAACGACTACAACCCCAACAACTCAACATAATGTATCCATCTATCTCAATATTATAACTGAACAATGGCAACAAGTCTTTGGATGTCTATCAACTATGTGATAAATATATTGCACTAAACGGAGGGGGAGCAAACCCCAAAACAGGCTGTGAATAGTTTCACCTGTAATAGACATTCTCCATTATAATAATAGAGGGATGCTTTCCTTCATACCCGAACCAGAACATGAGAGTTCATTATAAGTTGACATTCACAGCGGTGAATGTCTCATTTGATATTATGACTATTATTTGAATTATTGATATATTTTTTCAATGTCAGATTTGATATTTTAATATTTATTTTATATTAATAATATACGATTAGAATAGATAAGGAAAAAGTCAGTGTAGAGTATACCAAGCAATGGTACGAAAAAAACATCAGTGTAAGGAATACCGAGCAATGATTCTCAACCTTAAACATGAATGTAGGAATACAGGACAATGTTTGTTTTTTTTAAAAATGGGCTTAAAAAGCATTAGCTATAAATATTCAACTCTCCTGTGAGCTCAACTTAAGCCAAGGTTACTCAAGGGATAGACCGTTCGCCTTCCACTGGGTACGAATCTCAGAGATGGCTGGTTAATACGAATTCCGCACCAGGCTCGCACCAACAACGGTGCTGATATTAGTGGTAGACGGATCATGTGTTAGAGTCCCCTTGCCGTGATGCTAACCGTGGAAGGTTTTCGTGGTTTTCCTCTCCATGTAACTCAAATGTGGGTTAGTTCCATCAAAAAGTCCTCCACGAAGGCAATATTGTCTGCACATTTTTATTGGCCGGAAAATCACGTGGTAGGATCCAGTTTTTCCTCATTCATTTCCATATTGTTTTGGTTGTCATAAGCATAAAATTGATGGAAGTTATAAAGGTATTCTTTTTTTTTATCCCTAATTTAAAGGTATTTTCCTGTATTGCTATTATTAAGCTTTTGTTTTATGAGTTTAAAACTAAGAGATTGTTCTTTTATTATTATTATTATTATAACGTAATTCTGCGCTACATTACAGCGTGTTTCATTTAAATATGTATCTTACTATTTATAAAAATCTGGTGTTGCAGTTTTCCATTGTTGTCCGTGCATTTTTATCGGCCAGAAAATCACGTGGTAGGATCCTCATTCATTTCCAGATTGTTTTGGTTGTCATCAGCATAAAAAATATTTTTGTAACCCTAATTTAAAGTTAGTCTCCTGTACAGCTATTATTACGATTTTAATTCAAGAATTTAAAACTAATAGAATTGTTTTTTTTTTCTTCAATTATTATTATAATGTAATTATGCGCTATATTTTAAGATAAAGTTATTTAGAAAGGTCTAATCTTATTAACAGAATTGTAATTGTTATTTTTCTGCTAATAACATTAATGTACTGTTAAAAATTACATTTAAAGAGCTCTGTTAAATACACTGGTGGACAAAATTAAGAGATGGAAGACATTTTCCCAAATATCTCAAAAAATACTGAATATAAATAAATGAAATTTGGTATGGATATAACTTATTCCATGATAATAAAGTATGCAAAATAAAAATGAAAGTGCCATTCACTGGTAAGACCTATTGCCAATAAATCCAATGTAGTCTGAACTAAAGGATAAAAGATGACAATAAAAGTGAGGCTTGTACAGTGTGTGTGACCTCTAGTATGGTGTATGGTCACCCCTGACAGACAGATAGCATGCAAAACGAGTATGCATGCTGTTAATAAGGGAGTTAAGGAGGACTTGTGGAAGACCCTCCCATTCTTCCACCAGAGCAATTTTTAACTCCAGAATGGTTCTGGGGGGAGGTTGGCGCATCGCAAAAGCTCTCCCAAGAGCAACCCAAGCATGTTCAATAGGATTCAGGTCAGGGGATTTGGCTGGCCAATCCATTCGTTGAATATCCTCGCTTTCCAGATACTCATCAACCATGAGAGCCCTATGTGGTCGCGCATTGCGTCCATAAAAATAAACTCAGGGCCAACAGCGCCCCTGAAAAGACGCACATAGGGCTCTAGGACCTCCTGCCTGTACCTCTGGGCATTCACGGAACCATTGTCAAACACATGGAGCGGTGTGCGGGTATCTTGCATGATCCCTGTCCAAACCATGAGTCCTCCACCAGCATAATGGTCCCTTTCGATAATGTTGCTGGGATGGTATCGGGTTCCAGGTTTCTTGCATATCAATAACCGTCCAGAATCAGGTTGTAGACTGGACTCATCGGTGAAGAGCCCATTGAAGCTGTGTAAAATGTGCGAAAATGCTTTCCATCTCTTAATTTTGTCCACTAGTGTAGTTCATAAAGTAAGGCAGAAGAATTCCTTTCAGTACATATGTCAAGTGAATAATTTTAACTGTTTACTGCCAAGAAACAACAAGTATTGCGAAGTTGGAGTTCCTTAGCCTCCTAGTTAAATACTAAAAAAGAATTTTTATCTCCATGTTTGGTTAAACGAGCTCTATATTAGTGTGAAAAAATTTATTTATCTTATATAGTTCAAAAAATATGGTGATGTACGCAAAACAAAAACTATAGTTATTTAGTTTTCTAAATGGCAGGCTAAGTTTTTGAATCCACCCGTTTCGTAATATTAATATTAAATTACAGTTGTGAACTCATCCAATTTGTTTGAATAATATAATATTTTATAATGTTATGACAATATAAATGTTATTTAAAAAAAATGATTATTTGAAAAAATTACTTCCGTGCACCAAAAAATATAAATATTAATAAAACTAATAAATAATAATATTTGGATGTGAGAAATGGAGGCACAAGCGTAAGGAAAAAAAAAAAAAATTCTTTTTAGTGCATATATTTTGTTAAGTGAATAATTTCAACTTTTGCAAAAAGGAAAAAAAAATTGTTTTCTACTAAGAAACAATAATTATTGCGAAGGGGGTTGGTGAGCGCGGTAGCGAACATGGGGCTTAGACCCCTAGTCCTGTTAATTATGAAACTTTAAATTATGAATGGAATGTATTATTCCGCATCATTTAGAAACTTGATTTGAACGCAAACCTCATGTCCTAATTATTAATATACTTAAGAAGCTGCGAATGGAAATTAGAAAATGTTTTCTTAGCAGTGCCTAAAGGAAGAAAAAGAGAAAAACACAGTTAATTTTCAAGAATAGGGGGAAGGGGGGTTGATGATTCCACCCGCGGCCATCTCCCCCTCCTCCATGACTACATCATTCCCCCCCCCATCCATTATTATTAATCTTCATTATTTTCTATTTATGCTTCGATGAAAGACTCTGTCCATTGTTTTTCACACTCACTGAGGCGTCGAACCGAAAAAGAGATAGAGCGGGTGAGTATAGGGGGTGAGTGGGAACTTCTCCTGGTTTTTAATTACACCTTCTCATTTTGCTCTTCAACAGATTTTTGTAGAGGTGAAATTCATTTATAAGCAGTTGCATGGGGGTATATTGAAAAAAAAAAAAAAAATGTAATCGGAGGAAAATTTTTACACGCCCGGAGACCTAAACACCTTCGACCGAAATTAATAAATTTTTGGATTGCCAAACAGTGTGTTGAATGCCGGAAGGTGCCTTTATTCATCAAGGACACACACACACAGAGAGAGAGAGAGAGAGAGGGGAAAAAAATCAGAAATTAAAAGAAAATTAAATGTTTTTTTCCTCCTTTTCCTATTTGTGGTTGAAGTCTTTCGTTGAATTTGTTTTTTTTTTTTAAAAAAAATACATTCTTAATTGCTTTCTAACAAAAATTGGTTGTTTTAACGTTTAACTTCTTAACACATGAGACGCTTTTTTTTTAATAATATACTCTATGATGTTATATTATTTTTTGAATATTTTCTGTAGATAAATAAAATATTTCGTAAAATATTTTCTATATATAAAGAAAATATTATTTTTTATAATAGTTTCTATTTCTGGATGAAATCTTTCGTTCAATTTTTTTCAATGTATATTCTTAATTGCTTTCTAACAAAAAAATGATTGTTTTAACGTTTAACCTCTTAACACATGAGACGCCATTTTTTATAATTTATTCTATGATGTTGCATTATTTTTTGAATATTTTCTGTATATGAACATAGAAAATATATTTTATAATATTTTCTATGATGTTATTAAATGGAAAATATTTTTTCTTGAATATTTTCTGTATATGAACATAGAAAATATATTTTATAATATTTCCTATGATGTCATTAAATAGAAAATATTTTTTTTCATATTTTTTTATAACATAAAAAATATTTTTTATAATATTTTCTATGATGTTATTAAATGGAAAATGTTTTTTTTTTTCATATTTTCTTTATATGAACATAAAAAATATTATTTCTCATAATATTTTCCATGATGTTATTAAATGGAAAAAAAAATATATTTTTGAATATTTTCTATATAAGAATATAGAAAACATTATTTTTTAAAAATAATATTTTCTTGAAGTCTTTCGTTGAATATTTTTTAAAACATTCTTAATTGCTTTCTAACAAAAAATGGTTGTTTTAACGTTTAACCTCTTAACACATGAGACGCCTTTTTTATAATATCTTCTATGACGATATTAAATGCTGTGTATTCAGCTGGAAAAAAAGTAAAAAGTCCCGCATCGTTAAATAAATAATAGCAAAAATAAAAACGTAGTCCTTAGGGGAATAATGCAAAATATTTAAAGAAAATAAAAATATGGAATCTTAAAAAATAAATAGAATACTTAAAAATAAAAAGTAATAAAAAAAAAAAGAAAATAAATCTAAAACTATAGAAATGTTGGTAAAAAACAAATGTATTTAGCTTAATAGAAACACCTGGCTTAATATTTATGTGTTAATGAAGTAACATTTGTAATCAAACATCGGTGCCTAACTATCCTCAATATAAGTATTTGAAATACTAAAAAATTCGAGTAACCAGGAATATACGTCATATGTTAAATCATAAAATTTACAACAAATTTAAATACAAGCGAAAAAACAAACTAAAAAAGGTGACAGGCCTGTTATAATTAGTGCTGGAATTTTGATGACTTCAAAATTCTTGAAAATTTTTTTCAAAAAATGAAGAAAAGACCCTAAAATTCATGAAAATGACCTAAAAATTAAACTTAATGCTTTTAAACTATTGATCATCACATTTTACACTAGCTTATTTTAAAAAAATATTAAAATCTTAACCTGTATTTATAAATTTAATATAAAAAAAAACAGTTATGAAAATGAATAAGCAAATAACGAATAAAATAAACAGAATTGATTGAGCTTTGGTTATAAAACTATCAGAATTGCATTGCAGTATCAAACGTTTTTTTGGTATCCTTAAAATCGTGAGAACATCTTTCGTCCAAAAGCAGGTGCGCTTACATCTTGAAAAATATCAGCCCCTGTTACTATAGTATATTTAAATTTCAATGCAAAATTTACACTAAATTATAAATAAAAAAAGTCTACAAGTAAAACGTTTTTAAAACAAACAAAAATAACGATTAAATATAAAAAAATATTACAAAGAGGCAAAAAAATCTAAAAAATTATTTAAAAAAAAAAAAAAAAAAGAAAAAAAAGACCAAGAACCAAAAAGACCAATTTTTCCGAATCTATTATATCTTATCAGTATTCCTATCTATTCTTTATGTAAAATGACCTTTTAAATCTAAAATTGATTTCAGATTTCATCTCATCACCATCCTCAGTTAATCCCCCCCCCCCTGTTCAGCTTATTTTACTATCACGAAATTGATTCAGGAGAGAGTAAAGGATCTATCAAAAAATTAAAAAAAAAAAAAAAAAAAAAACAGTTGTATAATAATAAAATGAAGAGTTTACATGCCTGTATGCGCCTACGTATGAACTCAGTTTGTTGTATTATCCTGAAATATGGACAGCTGTTGCAAAGGACAAATTCACGCGAAATTTTAATTTAGTTTATTCGGAAAAATCGTTTGCAAAATGAAATTTTTTCATTGACTTAGAAATCGCTATTGATATATATGAGACTGCTGCAGACGATTTCAAATCGACGATTGCTGGCAGATGATATAAACTGCTGCAGACGATTTTATTTAAAATATTTCAAGGATTACATTAATGATTCGCGATCGCAACGAACTATAGGGGGCGTTGTTGTATGTGCCGAATCCCTGCGATTTCCATATGAACAGTCATTCAGTTACACTGGAGACGTCTTTAATGTAGCATTGTAACGTTCAATCTTTATTGTGGCTGATTAAATTTAAAAAAGAAAAATGTTTGTTTTCTTTCTTATGCAAACGAAAACAAAATGAACACAAATGGAACATCCAGAACACATCGGAAAAATATTTATAAATAAAGAGAAAAAAATAGGTATATTCTTATAAGAGTACTTTGAACCTAATGCCTGAGAAATAGTTTTACTAAATTTAATGGTATAACATGAAAGGCCCATTTAAATTTTAACGTAAAATAAAGAATGCTTACGAAACAAAAACAAAACAAAAAAAGAACTATTCTTTTTTTGTCGCCATTTTTAGTGTTACGAAAATGCGTCTTTGGGACTTGCCAAAAACAAAACAAGATGCAATTTTATTTTTTTAAGAGCGAAATATTTTATGGAGTGAAATATAACGAAAATGTACCAATGCCCATAACATGAAACTTTATCTTAGTAAAAGTCTGTTTTGGAAATGTTATTTCATTTTGAATCTTATTTATTAGAGTTCATAATGGCTATTGAATCAGGTGAGAGAAAAGTTTGTTTTGAATCTATGCTAAACTCTATATCGGCCCATTTTCCACTGAAATCCGATTGACTACTTTGATTTTAAACAAAGTGTTTCATTTTAAGATTTTTTCCAAAAATTTTAAGTGTAGATTGGCGGCACTTAAAAATCTGCAGCTGTGGTTAATACGCAAGTACCGAATTTTTCTTCCAAACTTTTCTGAATCATATTACTTCAAATATTAGAATATGCAAGAAGTATACATAAACACATAATTTAATACCATTTAATTTTTCTAAAAAAGTATTTTGACAGCAATTTTATCAAAAAATTATAAACTAAAAAACGTAAAATAAAGAATTCTTAGGATAAAAACGATTTTAAAAATTCCTCATTTTTCAATAAAAACTTTCGTTTTGTTTCTTTTTTTTAATTCGTATAGTATTTAATCAGACGTAAAAAAACCATTTTGTAGAGAACGATCATCAAGTAAGAAAAAAAATTATTTACAAGCAAATTTTTTATTATAAAAATCATAACACTTACCTGATTTAAAATTCCGGAGAATTCCAAAATGATATGTTCTTTGTTTGAAAACTTTATTCTCAAATAATATATACATAGTTTATCCCTTCATTACTTTTAGGTAACATACCACACATCAAAATTTTATAATTGTAAGATCTCGATATGAATTTTAATATGTAGCTTAAAAACAGAATAGCTGAATTCTAGTTGAAATTCCTTAAAAACTAAAATACACTTACCAAGAAAACGATAAAAAATTTATTATTTATAATCAGCACAAAAGATACTTTTTCAAGTAATTCGGATTATTCTTCATTGTTGTTTTCTGAGTTATGTAGATACAGAAATATATACTATTCTATGAAGAAGAAGAATATTCTATAACTATTACAGTTCTGTATGGAATTCATTGGAACACATTTATTCATTGGAATGACGAAAGCAATGTTGATTTCATTTTAACTTGTAATGAATTGAAGACAGAAAATTTTTTTACCGCAATACACACATCTGTAACAGCAAGTGATCATGAAATCATGTTATGTTGTTGGTAATAGAAAGGTAAAAAATATTGAGAAGTTGTTCTTCAAATGCTTGGCGTGTTCTGCTTCAATGTTTGGCATGTTCTGATTAGTTTTTTCAAGAAGTTTTACCTTTTCTTTAGGGAAATTTTGCTTCTTTTTTTATGCTAAGAAAATGGCGTCCGTCATTGCCAATGGTTATGTGGGAACTAATGCACGATATTTACAGTCTCCCGCTAGATGGCGTATCGAGTGTTGCGATTGCGAATTTGTAATAAGTACCTAAAATAAGGAGTTTTTGGCACGTTTTTTAATTATTTTTCATTCATTATGCCAAAAAAACTCAATAACATGATAGTATTGGTGGATTATGTAACCAAATTAGTATTGCTAAAGTTAATTTCAAATTACGTGTTTGTTTTGTTTATAGTTATGCGTTTAAAACTTGAATCTATAAAACAAAATTTAAAACCAACAGTAATAGAAACAAAATAATATTAAGTGAAAAATATTAATTAACTTTCTAACTTATGTGGAGAAACTTAGCCCAACTTTAATACGCCATTTTGCTGATAAAGATTAGCTGGCACTGACGTCATAGGTTACATATGTGGGTATGGAAGGTCTTCTTGAAGTGCAAGTACCCAGTTGACCATTATAGTCTTAAAATAAGCAACAATATAAAGACCATGTTGAAAACGTCAAAGCATAGGGCAGTGCAGTCTGTAAACATACGAGTAAAAAAACTTCCCATCCATGATTAAGAAGAGAATGTCATATCTTGTTATGACGTCATTTCCAATTTTCTCGCAAAAGATTCAAAACTTTCTCTCAAGAGGAAGATCAAAAACATATCCGCTGATTTTTCTCTGACACCCGCCTTATTTGTATGTAGATAATTTAAGAAAAATATTTTAAAAAATAAGGCCTGAAAAGAGCTCGAGAGCTTCGTCCCAAGATTATGACAAGGTATGTAAAATGAATTATAAAAATAAAAGCAAACGATATTTTAAAAGCTTTGAAGCAAACGATAATTAATCTGAAAGTTGCGAACGGATGAGAAAATAATAGTTGCACTCATTTTTAAGATTTTTTATTGACTTCATTCTCAACAGGGTTTCGTGTTCTCAACGGTTGGGGGTGGTACTTGCAGAGGTTGTTTCAACTTTTGGTAGAGGATTCGGTTGAACTGATCATGTTTTTTTTTTTTTTTTTTTAATTTTTTTGTTTTGTTTTTTTTAATATTTTTTTTTTTTATCATCTTTCGACTTATTTAATAATATAATTATTTGTTTTTGTTAGCGAGAAATTCCTACACAAGTGGCGGAAGTTGTTCTGCTTTTGGGTGCACTAGGTTTCGAAGCATTAAAGTGTTATCTAATTTTAAGATGTTTAAATTCCCAAAATATCCGTATCGCCAAATTTAATAAAGTAATGCATTAGAATGGTTCGCCTTTCAATGACGTGAGCTGGGTTCGAATCCCAGCGATGGCTGGTCGATATGAATTCCGCACCCGGCTCGCACCGATCCAGTGTTGTCGCAAAATATCCTTATTGGTTGACCAATTATGGGTTAGAGTTCCCTTGCCCTCATGCTAACCGTGGGAGGTTTCCGTGGTTTTCCTCTCCTTGTAATGCAAATAGGGTTAGTTCCATCAAAACGTCCTCCACGGAGACAAATTTCTTCCAATACTTGATCTAGGAGTTCTCTTGTCTTCTGAATTGGGTTCAGAATTACGAGGCTGCGGAGTTGAGCATTAGTAGTCGTAAACCCAAAAAATTAAGTCGGCTCTTCAACGACGGTTATGAAATAAAATTTAAAAGAGGAAAGATTGGAAAAAATAAATAGTTACATTCTGTTATGACGTCATATCAATAGTATGAAATTGACAGGAAAAATACTAAAAATCCTGTTTAAGTTTTTCTTTATTCGGAAAATTATGCAAAATAATAAATTAAACTAAACTTGTAATGAGATTTCAAAATGATCATAATAACGCATTTACTTGTAAGGATGTTTATGACATATCAAAGATCAGTATCAAACGCTTTAATCAGGAAGTGCTTATTATAAGATTAAAAATCAATATCAAACGCTTGATAGCTGAAATCCCCTCTAATCTCTCCTTTAAGTCCTGATAGATTAGTTAGGAGAGGAGTCAAAAAATTACAAACATATGCAAAACTGGTTCATCACAAGATTATTTAATGTAAAAAATAAAAGTTAAAATTTTTTATTATTATTCAATAACACTTTATTTTTTTCTCTTTTAATTTACGCAATTCCTATTTAATTTTAAAGTGCTTAATTTGAAACAGCAAAGTAAAAAGAAATATGTGCGAAATCGTCCTGAATGGTTTAGGTTAAAATCGTTTGAACAAATCGTTTGAATCGTTTTAAACAAATCGTATTTTTCAATTCTGTAGAGCTATTCAATTTATTTAGTTCAAATTGTCTTTAAAATGACATTGTTTAAAGTGATATTTACCAGACATTTATAACAAATGAAAATAATAATTACAAGAAAAAGAAAAGTCTTTTATGCATAAAATTATCTTTGAACATTTACAATTTTACAATGAAAATATTTGATTCTTTAAAAAAGTTCCAAACGCAGAAAAAGAAATTTACGTTAAAAAAAACCTAATTTCCACAGCTTTCTTGTTTATCTATTTAAACCATATATCCTAGATTTCGGCCACCCCACCCCATTACCACGTTGTTATATATTTATACAAAAGGCATGTTTATTCAAAGGAAAAACATATAGTTTCATGTATATATAGTTTCATGTATTTTTTATTTATCTTTTTCTCTTAATTTCTATTTTAAATTTATTGTATCACCTTACGTTGTCGCTTGGACAGGATTTTCCTCTTGGCGACGAATATACATTTTTAGTATTTATGTATTTGCTTTTGTTCCCAATAAAGTTTGTTTGTTTGTTAAAAACGTTTTTATTTCATATTTCGTAAAAAATATCGTCTGCATACATAAATTTGCATACATAATTATTAGCCATTCAAACTATTAAAATTGCAATGTAGCACGTGATCCATCTACCACTGAGGATATTTTTAGGTCAGCACTGTGGTTGGTTCAAGCCGGATGTGGAATTCGCATCGACCAACCATCGCTGGGATTCGAACTCGGGTCACCTCATTGAAAGGCGAACAGTCTGCATCACGGCTAATCCAATCATTACATCAAATGTTAGTTTTAATAGGTTTTTTTCTTCTTTTTTAGCACTGTATAGTTTGTCTAAAGTAAGAACTCCCCTAGCCATTCGTCTGGACCAGTTGCGGTGACTATGGTAACGAGGTATAACTCATTCAAGTAGGGGTATTGGGTTATTGTGTAGGACAGGTTTTCTTCTATCCAATTGTGTTAGCCCTAGAGTAAAGAGAAACTACCCTCCCTGAAATGCGCTAGTCTTGTTTCCATAGCAACAGACGGCTTTAGACTTTACGAATGAATGTTTTACGAATGAAATTAAGTACTCATCGCATGTTCTTCCGCTAATGTTAAACTATTAGGTACAGCATACTAGTTAACTGTAAAATCATAACTAACTCAAACCATTTCACCAGTGTTTTATTAAATCAACATCTATTAACACGATGAACAATTATTAAACTTTTCACTCTACATTTATATAACAACGTTCTAAATTCAATGAGCGCTTTCTTAAAATTGCATGTTTTGAAAAAAAAAAAAAAAAAAAAAAAAAAAAAGGCGTAAGGAAACAGAGTAGAAATATACGTGCAAAACATCTTCGCCGCTGTAAATTTTTTCGATCTTTTCTCTCTAGTACAACGCTACTACAGGGCGTTTATAATTCACAAGAACGGCCCTACGGTAATGAATAACATAAACTGTAACTTTGCATTAAGTAACCGCTCCGTAAGCATCACTCATTTTTTTTCTTCCCTTCCACGAAGGGGGTCCGGAGGTGGGAAGGGGTGGCTGGAGGAAAAGGGGCGTTCTGCAAACACGTTCCGTCGACCAACGGGTAAGTTACAAGTCGCCGCTTATGAATACTAATGCGGGCACATTCTTTTACCCGGGCTGACAAGGCCTGGAATGAAAAAGGTATTTGATGGGAGAAAACACCAAGAATATTTTTATTTTTTTTATTAGAGTCCCTTTTAGGAGTCCTGAGAGGGGTGCTAAATCTATTATCCTCAAAGCAGTAGATGGAAGTCGAATAAATGGCTCAAATAATAAGTGGTTCTGGTAGATCAGCACTCAATTATATGAAAAGACAAAAGTTGGATATTGTTTACACTATAGTTCGAAAACCATCCATGTGCACATTACGTATTTAATCTACAAATTAACTAGGATAATCAGTTAAAGAGCGGAATCAAGTGTTTTCGGCATTTCAACTCCAGGTGAATGCAGCTTTTGCAAGGTAAATGTGAAACGATTTCTGTATCGTTCAAGTTCAAAAGAGTCTTAGCCAAAAGAGATCAAAAGCGTTCGCCTAGCAATGAAGTCCCCAATCCCAGTGATGGCTGGTCGATACGAGTTCCGCATCTGGCTTGCACAAACCACAATGCTGACGTAAAATATCCTCAGAGGTAGATGGATCACGGGTTAGAGTCTCCTTGCCTTCAGGCTATCCATGGGAGGTTTCTGTGGTTTTCCTCTCCATGTAACGCAAATGCGGATTAGTTTCATCAAAAAGTCCTCCGCGGAGACAAATTTCTCCCAATACTTGATCCAGGAGTTCCCTTGTCTTCTGGATTAGGTTCAAAATGAAAAGGCTACGGAGTTGAACATTCGTAGTCGTAAACCCTAAAAAATGGGTCAGCTGTTCAACAACAGTTATGAAATATAACACAAACTATGCTATGTAAATAATTCGTACAAACGATAAGACACAGATTTCCTTTGAATAAACGTGCATTTGTTTTGGTAGATATGGATTCTTGACCCTTAAAGTATGAGAAGCGTTCAAATACAAAATAATATCCCAATAGTTTAGGCTGGAGATCAGTCAAAGGTTTGAACGTAATTGAAATTTACAACAATTTGAATAATCGCTCGGTGTTATGGTACAGCAGAAACACGGTTTTATATACATTGAGGTTTCATCAAATTTACACGGCTTTACGTTTGAAATTACTGTTACAACTATTATATATATATATATATATATGGTGATTGGTTACTTCCACAGGTGAATGTTGTCAATTTGGTATTTGATTTGGTAAATGTACGAAATATATACTAGGTCTAGATAAGTGCTACTGTCCGGTACTCTGAACACTGATGTTTCTCCTAATCTATCGTCAACAGATATTAAAATATTCAATAAATTTAATAATATCAACGAATAAATTAATATAAAATTAATATAAATAGGATATAACAAACATTTCAGACATTTACTAGGGCAACTTTGTGATTGTTGACATTTATCGGTGAAAATCGACTTTCTCTCGATTTCGGTAATTACGGCAAATATTCAACTTTGAGGGGAAACAAGGTTTAATATAACACGTTGGTTGAAATTAAATGACAAAGTGTTATGATGTACGGTATTATTATGGTTCAACTTAGAACAGAAACATGGATTAATGTAAAATATTATTAAGGTAGATTCAAATCGACGCGCTATTTTAGTTCAAGGTACCTTAGCAATAATATGGTTTTGTATGGTGTTGCTTTATGCTGTTTTAAATTGTGATTGTAACAAAAAATAAAATTCAATCAAATACCCTCTATTTAATTTACCTGTTACGTATATTAAGTAAGGTACGAAGTACAGAGTTTACTTTCCAATTTCGGGTAAATGTTTTGCCGTTGCCAATTTACAGCAGTTTTATGCAAAATTAATTTCATTAACTCGTAGGGAAAATGGTGTCGGAATTTACTTTATAAGAAGTGGAAACTGTAACTCTGCCTGACTTCCCTGAATAACCCTTTAATGATGTCCCAGTGATTAATCATATTTCATGCTGGGAGTTGGCAACAGTTGCAGCATCCACTCATCTATCACCACTGCCTCATTTGCATGTCACGTGACACTTCCCCCTTCACCTTCTGTCCGTCTCTGACAGGTAAGGGGAACAGGATCAAGATATTATTGCTTCAAAATGGAAGGAAAAAAATTCTGATTTTTTTTTTCTTCTTAAATTATCTATGTTTATTTGATTTAAAACAAATAGATATTTAAACTCAATTCAAATGTATTGTGCGAGTTTTCTTTTTTTTTTTCCCCATTCTTTTTTTTTAATATTTTTTTTTTTATCTTGTTTTTATAATACAATAAAAACAACACACATTTAGTTTTTTTCCAAAGCCACGCAAAACAAATTAAAAATCACATGGCTGTGATTTTTTGTGAGCTTTTGTACTATTTAATAAATTTTCTTTGATGTAATATTTAAAAGAAAAAAAATTCAAATTTCAAAATTTCAAAAAATTTTCTTTTTTACAATTTTTGACGTAACTGAAAAAATTATGCCGAAATAATTCAAATTTTTTGAGTTACTTAAAGCAAAAATATTCGTACTTTTCAGAATTTTGGTTATTAGCATTTAAGTTTTTTTTTTTTTAATTAATGTAATAATTGTACATTTTTCCTATTTATATTTTTAAAATCATAAAGTAAAGAAAACATTTTAAATTAAATAAACTAATTTATAACTATTTTTATAATTATTATTATTTACAAGAACAGAAACAAACTGACAAATATTTCATTTACTTGATATTGCATGGACCATAATGCTAGCAATAAAACTATTAATATTAAATTAAGACAAAGAAATGTAAATACCAAACATAAAACTGAATATACAAAAGTACTATGCATGCAACATAATCTATATAGTAGCTTAATCTATATAGTGGCTAAGTTACGTTACTATGCATACAACATAATCTATATAGTAGTAGCAAAGAATGTCGTCTCGTTTTTTGTTGTTGTTGTTGTTTTTTTGTGAAAAATACAGAGAAAAAAATTAAGTTAAAACATATTTTCATTATCATTAATTGTAATTATTTCAAATCTTTTTTTTAAAAATAAACTTATGTTCTGGACTATTAATTTATGTTTTAGTACGCAACAAAAGGCGATTTTTTTCTGTGGCATGTTTAGACTCATCATTTTCTTTCCGATAAAAAAAAAAAAAAAAATCGTGATTAGTTGTGTCAGAATGACGTTTGTCATGTGTAGATGCATTCTTCACTGCAGGACATTAATTATTACGTCACAATTAATGATGTCATAATCAAATTAATGACGTCATAATCATATTAATGACGTCATAATCATATTTTTTTGATTTTATAACTGTTCGGGTAGGTGATCGCGCTCCTACATTCATCGTAATTCATTGGAATCGATTCCTAAGCAAGTAACTGAATAGTTTATTTTATAAACGTAGTTGAACAGCTGACCCAATTTTGAGTTTAGAGCTACCATGTTCAACTCCGTAGCCTTGTCATTTAGAACCCAATTCAGAAGACAAGGGAACTCTTGGATCAAGTATAGAAATTTTGCCTTGGTAGAGGTATTAGCGTTACATGAAGAGGAAAACCACGGAAACCTCCTACAGTTAGCCTGACAAGAGGACTCCAACCCATGATCCGTCTTCCACTGAGGATATTTTCCGTCAGCATTGGGGTCGGTGCAAGTCGGGAGCGGAATTCGTATTGACCAGCCATCATCGCGGGTATTTAATCGCGAGTCACCTCATTGAGAGGCGAGCTCTCTCAGCTACCACGGCTCAGTGATTGATTATACTAAATTTTGAAATTGTTTGAATTGTAGATGTTTTTATCCTTTATAAAGAATATACCATGAAGCCAAAATCCAATACAAATCAAATACGAAATTATCGCTGTTATTTATAACTATAACGATAGCAAACAATCATACCGCGATCATTATCGATAATGTAACAAATCAAAAAGATAATCGCGAATTTTAAACATAACGATAACTATTAAGTGCGATATTATTGTGAGGGTTGAGAAAATTTATTTAGATTATTAAGATATTGCTCAATTAAAGTATAATATAAATGAGTTAACATTGAAAAATACCTCGATTTATTCTTAAATATCGATATATTTTAACAATGCATCAGCATTTACCGACTATTAGGGGCTCATCTAGGAGGCAGCACGGTAAACACAATGATCCATATAAACGATAAATACCTTTTTTTAAAAAAAAATTTCCAAACTTAGTGAAAAAATATATATTTCAATAACTGAGCCGTAGTGGCCGAGGGGATAGAGCATTCGCATTCCAATGAGGTGAAACGGGTTAGAAGCCCAGCGATGGTTGGTCAATATGAATTCCGCACCCGGCTTTCACCGACCACAGTGCTGACGTAAAATATCATCAATAGTAGACGGATCATGGGTTAGAGTCCCCTTGTCGACAAGCTAACGGCGGGAGGTTTTCCTATCCATGTAAACCGTTACTCAGCCAATATAGGTCATTTATAGAATGGTCCGATTTAGCCGATATATTATAGCTCATATCTTGCCAATATCGGCCTACAAGACTTAAATATAATTTTGAAAATAACGCTTTTAACTAAATTGTATTACCATCTTTAAAATTATATAAAAAAAAAGAAGAAAAAAAATTACGATTTAAAATAAAATTGACGTTTTTATGAATTTCAAGTGTCAACTCTTTATTGGTTTGTAACGGGAAAATAGTCGACTATAATAATGTTAAAATAATAATAATAATGTTATATTATCTACAATGAAGCTAAAAATCATAAACTCGGTAGTGCTAGCCAATTTCGAATTCCTCCCCCGGCTCACACTGATCAAAGTGCTGACGCAAAATATCCTCAGTGGTACGTATAGGGATTTCGTGGTTTTCCTTTCCATGTAACGCGAATGCGGGTTAGATCGATCAAAATGTCCTCCACGAAGGCAAAATTTCACCCTATACTTGATAGAGGAGTTCCGTTGTCTTCTGAATTGGATTCAAAATTTCAATATGAACATTAGTAGTCTTAAACCCGAAATTGGGTCGGCTGTTCAACGACGGTTATAAAATAAAATAAAATCCTGAACACTTGGATAAAACAGACTGAAAGAGCCTTTATTAATCTTGTAGTTTAAAACGATAATCATCTTTCGAATACACGTTGATGTACACGTTGTGTTAACTGAATTCATCCTCAAAATTGACGTCTTCCCTTTAAACTGCACTTGTTATTAATTAATTAGTGAATGGGAAGCCGAAAAGAGGGAAGTCTGCTATGCTGAAATCCCTTCAAAGTGGCCTTATTAGGGAATAAATTTACGATCTTCCCTATCTCCTGTCAGGAGGAGGAGGGGTGGATCTTATGATTTAGAACTCATAAATTTCTCTAACGAAATCCATTTTCCACTCTTAACAAGACCACTTCATCAATTATCATCTGCTTATCCTTTCTTAGAACAAAGACGGAAAAAAAAAATTTATGCATTTTTTTTCCAATAAGTGTTTTTGACAAATGTGAGATTTTAAATTGATGATTTTCATGATTTCATGAATCATGAACATTGTTTTCTTGTTTTAAAATCAACGCGGTATTTCTAATTAGGTTCCAGAGATTCTTACAGTTCAACAGGCAAATTTCAATGTTTCAAACAAGTTTCAATGTTCAAACAAGTTTTAATGTACAGTCCTTGGTCATATTATTAGACGCACTATAAGATTCTAGGTAAAAATCTTAATTATCAGGTGATACTATACAGCTGTATTGTTTTCACGCGATTTACACTTGTTTACGTTCGTGTATCAATTGGTAAAATCAGATGATATTATAATATAAATTTGATGATTTTGATAATTATATGATTTGTACGGGTTTATACGCAATACTTTTGTATTTAAACATACAATGTAATGGGTTTTTATTTATTAGATTTTTTTTAATATACTTCCTGTTTGTATTTATTCTTAGCGTATTGCAATACAATGTTAACCCATTGATACACGAACGTAAACAAGTGTAAACATGTTTTAATAGCGTAAAAACAATAAAGCTGTATAGTATCACCTGATAATTATAGTTTTACATAGAATCTTATAGTGCGTCTAATAATATGGCCAGGGTCTGTATTATCTGCAAATCAATGAGTATCAGCTGATTTTTTAATTTCATGGGATATTTAGTAAAGATATTTAGTAAAATTTAGTAATATTTATATCTTTACTCCTATACCATGTTGGATATATTTTTTAATATTTTATTTTATAATTTTCTAATTTTTTTTATAGCCGTCGTTGAACGGCCTACCCAATTTTTTAGGTTTACCACTATTAATGTTCAACTCCGTAGTCTTGTCATTTTAAATCCAATCCAGAAGACAAGAAAACTCCTGGATCAAGTATTGGGTGAAATTTGTCTCCGTAGAGGACTTTTATAATAGAACTAACCCGCATTTGCGTTACAAGAAGGGGAGAACCACGAAAACCTTTAATTCTTATCCTGACGGCAAGCAGACTCTAACCTGTGAGGATATTTTACGTTAGCATTGTGGTCGGATGCAGGAATTCGTGTCGATCGGATTCGAACTCAGTTCACTTCATTAGAAGGTGAACGCTCTATCCCCTGAGCTATCACGGCTAAAACTAGCTTCTTTATCAAATTTATGTGACTCTTATTCTTATTTTCAGCAGTTAGCATTTTAAAATTCGTGCCATTTTAACCATTATTTTCAGCAATTAGCATTCTAAAATTCGTGCCATTCTAACCATTATCTTCAGCAATTAGCATTCTAAAATTCGTGCCATTATAAATATTATTTTCAGCATGTTAAAACTCAAGCAATAATCTTCAAAAATTAAAATTTGTAAATTCACTCTATTCTGTGCAAAATTGTTATTTATTTAATTATTTAATAAATATGTGATTTTATTATTTGCATTTAAGTTCCACTAAACAATAAACGGGTTTAAGAAGAATTAAATTCGTCCTTTGTGTTCTTGGCCAAATTGGAATATTTTTACAAAACTACGGATCCTTCTTCAATAATCACGAGAAAAAGAGGAAAGGAATCGGGAGAAAAGGAATCGGGAGATAAAGAAGCAGGAGTAAAGGAATCGGGAGAAAAGGAATCGAGAGAAAAAGAACCGGAAGAAAAAAAAACCAGAAAAAAAAAACACAGAAGAAAAATAAACGGGAGAAAAGGAATCGCGGGAAAAAGAAAGGGGAAAAAAGGAATTGGGAGAAAAAGAATCGGGAGATAAGGAATCGGGAGATAAAGAACATTCCGAACTTCATATTATTTAACAAAATTACTCTTTAGCAGTTTTAAACTGTTTAAAATTTCAATAATTATATTATTATGTAACAATAATAGTTTTCCAAGAAGTTATTATTAATGATTGCATTCAATTCAAATATTTTCTTATTTTTGTTAATATTTTAACTTATCAAAAGAATTGAGTGATTTTTGTTAATTAATACATTATTTACAGCATACCATTATATATTATATATTTGCATTAAAAGTCCATAAAATATTATAAGTTTATTTCTGTATATTTAAAATTATATTTTATACACTGCTGTAAGAAATTAAGAGAATTTGCAGACTAGGTCAATTATCTCTAGAGTTACTGATCCGATTTTTATGAAATTCGATATGTACATACATTGATACAATACAAAACAAAACAAATAACCATTCAACAACTGTAATACACACTCATGATAGTGCGTGGCACTCGTTGGAGTCAGAAGGTATGAAATTGCCACAGGACAATTCAAGCCAATTGCCACAGGAAATGATAAACGGCCTCATTTCAAGTATGAAATCACACTGCAAGGCCTGCATATCTGTAAGAGGAGACCCTACCCCCAATTAACTCATTTTGTTTTGTTTTTGTTTTGTTTATTCTGCAACCGCTGTTTCATACCTTCCGACTTCATTGAGTGTTGCGCACGACCATGAGTGTGTATTACAATTGTTGAATAGTTACTTTTTTTGTATTGTACCAACGTATGCCCATATCTAATTTCATTAAAATTAGTCCAGTAGTTCCAGAGATAATCAACCAAGTCTGCAAATTCTCTTAATTCTTTACACCAGTGTATATTATTTATTACCCATTGGCAAAATGGGTCTTTGTTTGGATTTGATGGCGTCCTCACTTTTCAACTACAATAATTAAGATTAATAGTAAACATTGCGCATGCATCTTCATTGCATACGTTGCTGTGGCGACCGCTGCTGTTTGATAATTTTTTTAGAATTCTTTTTATCACTTTTAATTTTGTTATGCATTAAGTTGGTGAGCTTATTTTTGAGATATGGGACCAGAGAGATCCCATAAATACTTCTTGAGTTGTAAATAAAAGAAAATTTCATAATTAGAACGATATTTTTGTTTTCATTGTTTTAATTAAGAATCAGTCCAAATTGGATCGTTTTCAATATTAATTCAGGTGAATATCACAAATAAAGAGGGTCCAAACTGATGGACACTGTCCGAAATATTTAGAGTTGAAGGAAAAAAAAAAGCGATGCCAAAGCCTGAACTTACCGAGGCTGAAAAAGCCAAAGCCAAAAATCGTAGACGGGAACACCTTAAGCATTACACACAAACGGAAAAACGAAAGGATTTCGCTCGCAACCGCAAGCATCACGAACCCGTCCCTCCCAAAAGTACCAAAGTGGTTGAAAGAATTTAAACCTACCGAAGGGCGCTTGGTGGCTCTCCGAAAACCATTCACGCACACTACGAAAATTGGGTGTTGATCACCAATTAGAGATATAAGGATCCATTGTCAACGTACCCAATGACTTGCACAAGACCGTAGGCAATACAAATGATTAATTTACTATTCATGTAAAATTGAAAAAAAGTCTAGCTTTCAAATCATATTTCATGTTTGAACTTGTGAACGGGAGTATGATGCAGCTTACAATCTCCATCAAACACCATTGTACCAATCCGAAAATGTTAATATTGATCTCGATTGGCTGTTCAATATCCTATCAGTCATCAATAGAATTTACACAGAATGTGCTTGACCTGCATTCAAATATGTCTGCGAAATTGTGAACCGAGCAGTTCAGGATTAACAGTTAAAGATGCCCAATATGAAAACACAAAAAAAATTTCTTTTCTAAAAAAATTAGACAACCATTTTGCCAATGGGTAACCTGTAATCGCAATTTTGCGGCGATCACAATTTTTTTAAATTATCTAATTATGCTAAAATAATCGAATTGATCGATTGAATCGAATCACCTTAAAATTCGGGTTTAAAGGCCCGAATTGAGTCGGATATTAAATTTATATAATAAATAATAAGTTGCCTCCTTTTTTTTTCTCCATGATTTGATAGAACCATCAATATCGAGAATTTTTTTTATCTATACTTATTCTGTAACAAAACTGATCTACATTCAGTCGTATTTGAATTAGATTAATATAACCCTTTATTGAGGTATTGCTTCGAAATGTATTTTTAAAGTAATTCCTAATGAAGCGACACAAAATAATTACTTTTTAGAATAATTTCTTCGAAATTTGGTATTATTAGCAAAGAAAAACAAGATGGAAAAAAAAAGACACGATTTTCCTCCCCTTTTTAATTTCCCTGCAGGGAGGAAAATGCGAATATTAATCCCCCACAAAACAAAAGAATAAGTAGACGAAAGCGGGGAAAATCCCTTTAGGGAAAAGCCTAATAACTACTGCTTTCCTCGTAATTAAAATATTTCCCTTATCCCGAAATAAACACTGTCACAAAGACAGCCCCCCCCCCTCCCCCCCCAAAAAAAAAGATAAAACAGAAAAACAAAAATGAGTTATGAAGATATGAAAAAACAACCTTTAAAAAATAATGCTGTCTTTTAAAGTTGGAAAAAAATATTTTTTCTTAAAAAAAAATTTAAACAGAAAGGAAAATAATTAAAACGCAGGTATAAGTCTACTTTTTCCCCAGCAGAGGGAAAACTAAGAAGAATTGACTTACAAAAGAGGGAAAAGAGAATGAAAACAAAAGAAATGGCGGTCCAGGTTTTAAGATTCTTGCGAAAATAGGATTAAAGGAGAATTGTTAAGAGGGGGTACGCAATCCTTATTAGGCTCTTTTGGGATGTCTTCCTAATTAACGTTCACTAAGAATATTTTGACGTATATATTTGGAAAGATAACTCCGCCTTGTTTGGGAAGCGAGCCCCTGACTTAAAAAACACGAGATTTGAAAGAATATTTTTTTTTGGAGGAAAAAAGAAAACAGAAAGAGCAGGACGTGTAAGTAAGGATCAGACAGTATTTTATGCGGAATTTAAAAAATTAATGGTAAAAAAACAGCTTATTATTACGCGATTTTCAGCTAAAAAATTAATAACATTAATTATAAGAAATATATTAATTTGCTAGTCGAATGTTTAGTATTCTTTTTTCGTAACAAGGCGTAAAACCTTTCAAAAAATGCATACCAAATGTTTTTTGAACAAATTATACATTATTTATAAGTTCATAATACAATTATATACTAAAGCAATTTGGAAACTTAACCAAAATCTGTGCCAAATTCTTTTTCAATATCAATAACTTCTGAAAATTTGTTACTTTACACTGGTGTAAGTAATTAAGAGAATTTGCAGATTTGGTTGATTATCTGTAGAGCTTCTGGACTGATTTTCATGAAATTTGATATGTACATTGATACAATACAAAAACAAATAACCATTCAACAATTGTAATACGCACGCATGATCGTGCGTAACACTCGTTGGAGTCGGAAGGTATGAAAGTGCCACAGGACAATTCAGGCCGATTGCCACAGGAAATGATAAACGGCCTTTTTTCAAGTGTGAAATCAAGCTGCAATGCCTGTATATCTGTAAAAGGGGGCCATACTCCCCTATTAACTCAACTCATTTTTTGTGTGTTTATTCTGCAATAGCTGTTTCAGACCTTACGACTCCAACGAGTGTTACTTACGATCATGCACGTGTATTACAATTGTTGAGTGGTTATTTGGTTTGTATTGTATCAATGTATGTACAGATCAAATTTCCTTAAAATTGGCCCAGTAGTTCTAAAGACAATCGACCCACTCTACAAATCCTCTTTATTTCTTACACCAGTGTAGATTGTAATTCAGAGGAGTCGACCCTTTCAGATAATGCAAAACGAATGTGTTTGAACTCCAGATATATATCATTTAGCTCGACAAAGCTATTTATTAATTCTCAAAACAGTTTTATGTCGTTGCAATCTCAGTAACTTCTATTATATCAACATTACAGAACATTGCATAAAATAGTATATTCTATTCGTCAATATTAATCTAATAATGCAAATTTTATTATCTTTACGAACATAAATATATAAAGAGACATAACAAAGTGTCTGATAATTTAAAAAAGATTCGAACACCGTTTATGTATAAATTATAGAACAAAATTCGATTTAGTTTTCGGATTGTCGCAAAAAAAGTGTGTTTAACAAAGATAAATATTGGGTAGCGGACAAAAAATATTCGAAAAGAAAAATGAATGCGGCCTGGGAGTGCAAATATTTTGACAAGTGTCTTTTCTTTCGCCTTGGAACGTGACATGGGGCGACAAAATATTCTATGCATCCCCATTACAATGATTCGACACAATTTGTTATGTTCTTTTAAACTACAACACTATTATTTCAGAAAAAAAGCAACAAAAAAAATATGGGAACGATTTAATACATAGATCTTTAAAGTATTTTTTGTCTTTTACCAAACTCGCTTTATATATATATATATATATTTAAGTTTTTACGTCAAAAC
The DNA here is from genome assembly GCA_949128135.1 of Parasteatoda lunata. NCBI lineage: Eukaryota > Metazoa > Arthropoda > Arachnida > Araneae > Theridiidae > Parasteatoda > Parasteatoda lunata. The sequence continues at coordinate 96,296,495 of OX421978.1, forward strand.
TTTTTGAGAGATGGAAAAAAAAACTTGTTTTTATTAAAAATTTAAAGACTTCAATTTAAAATAAAATATTCTAACTCGATAAGTGTCCTAATTTTTTCATATTATAGTGAAATAAAAATTACAAAGAAATGGCATTAAATGTAAAAGAAATTTTTTGGCATCTATCGGTTTTAGGGATCACGTATTGGCTACTCCTTTTCGAATATTTGGAACATTTGGTCCCCGTATCCATAAGTGCCAAATTTTATTATCGTGAAGTATCATATAAAAACGTTGATATTTAAAAATACATCGCGAGATTTTTCCAATATAACAAATTTATAATATTTTTACATTGGTTATTTTTATTACCCAAATGTGTGAAATTTAACAAGCACAATAATATCGTTTTCAGTGACTATGTATAATATTCGTGTCATTATCTTTTTGATACGTTATCGATAATAGTCGCGATGTTATCGAATTGTATAATTATAGTTATCGATAATGATTGCAATATTTTGATATTCATTGCTTACGGTTATCATTATTGATCGCCATATTGCGTATTTGATACAACTATGTGTATTATCGGTAGCAAAATCTGGCACTGTTCCAACGTTTTGGCCGTGGTCCCTATAACCATCATTATCTTTTTGATGCGTTAAGTTATGAAGTTATGGATATTAGTCACGATATTATCGAATTGGATAATTATAGTTTTCAATAATGATTGCAATATTTTGGTTAACTGTTATCATAATTGAAAGCGATATTACGTATTTGATACAACTATGAGTATTATCGGTAGCAGAGACTGGCACTGTTGCAATGTTTTGGCTTCATGGTCCCTCTAACTATCATTATCTTTTCGATACGTTAAGTTATCGATAATAGTCGCGATGTTAACGAATTTTATAGTTATCAATAATGATTGAAATATTTTGGTTAACAGTTATCATAATTGAACGCGATATTACGTATTTGATACAACTATGTGTATAATCGGTAGCAGAATCTGGCACTGTTGCAATGCTTTGGCCTCATGGTCCCTCTTTCGATACGTTAAGTTATCGATAATAGTCGCGATGTTAACGAATTGTATAGTTATCAATAATGATTGAAATATTTTGGTATTCAAAGTTTACGGTTATCTTTATTGACGATTCTCTAAAACCTTTTATGCTTCTAAGCAAAAAGAAAAAAAAATTAAGATGGAAAATTATGCTTGCAAACAACTGTGCATAAAAAAATGAGCATTTTCTATTCGGGTAAGTTCAAAACCAAACAAGTGTTGGTAAGAATTTTGTTTTTGTAGTTTAATTTTTTTTTATTTACAATTTCTGCCATTTCTCCGAATTGATATTGGAATGCACAATAATGATATGTAGTTAATGAAAAATTTCCTTATTATTTCTTCAGTAAAGAAATTATTAAATCAGTCATTTTTAAAAATCGAAATGTGATTCGGATTTTGTTCGGAATATTAAGTAAAACATCTTATTCAAATTATCTATCAACCCTTAAGGCACTCTCCGCGTAGACGGAACTGACCGTAGACTCTATATTACCCAAATTCAATTGCGCAATTTTAATATTCGGTGTAATAGTTTTTACTAAAGAATTATTGGCCAGCAAAAATTATAATCATAATTTAATAAAAATCTTCGTTTTTGGCGAAAACACTTTTATTAAATTAATTTTCTTTATTCAATTATAGATTTTAAGTACAAGTGAAACCATTGTCGTCTGATATTCTATCAGACAAAAAAGAATTATTCTTTTGAAAGCCCCTAGAGTATTCATTTTTAGAAAAGGTTTATCGATGAAACTTAAACATCGATATTTCCCTGGCCAAAGATGCATCCTTTTTTTTTATTTAAAAAAAATCGATAGTTAGAAAAGTTTTTTTTTATATTATTATTAATTTACTTTTGTAAGTATGTTGAAAGCAAGCAAAAAAATTATACATATGCTCTTCATCCAATTCTAATCAATATATTTTTGTTAAAGTAGAATAGAGATAAAGGGAATGATAGATGTTATTTATTTCTTTTGTTCCTTTAGAACCATTTATTTTCTTCCTAATGAATTTCCATTCTTTCTAAATTATAGCGAACGATTTTTTTTCTTCATTTAACCCCATCGTAGTAAATTTTTTTTTTCATTTTTAAAAATCTGAATTCTGTCACTTTTTCGGCAAAAAGAATATTTTTAAATATTTATGAAGCGAATAACTCTTTAAAAAGGTTTTTTTTTCTCTTCTGGCAATATTTTCACAGCAACCCCATGGCCAAACGGCGCTAGGAACATATTATGATCTGACTGTGCGTGCGCATTTAAATCAGTACTTTAATCTATATCTAAATATGTTACGCTAATTTATGTATTCTAGCATATATTGTCGAAAATTATATTAAAATAAGCCAAGAAATAGATCTTTTTATTAATATGCAATCATTTTGTGGCACGGTTGGCGAGCTCTTAAAGTTATTCGCCAAATCAATAAATAACGATAAAACAGCTATTTCTCGAATCTGTTAGAAAGCAATTCATGACGATTACAGGAAGACATAAGATTGAAATAAATTTAAGATAATCAAAATATTAAAAGAATATTTAGAGAAGGAGAGGAGCTCCTAACAGCGTAGGACGACATGAATGGTTGCTGTGAAATTTTGAACTTTTATGACGTTATTCAGGACCAGATTTAAGCTTGGAATTAAGCTGTTGAAAATAGTGGGGCCCTTGTATGTTCAGCAGCTCCGTTTTCCTTACATCAAAAGCAAACTGTCATTTTTTATTGTTGATTATTAAATATTAAATTAATAGCATTTGGTCGTTGATCTCTCTAAATTAAAAATCATAAGCGACTCTGTTTTGGGTGTTATGTCACATTAGATTTAGAAATTTGCTAAATTAGTCTTAGACTATTAAGAAGACGCGTAAATATTGAATAGATGGAATTCAAAATATATTAATTGGTTTTGTTAAATGTTAAACTTTCAGAGGAAAAAAAAAAAAAAAAATTGCGGGTCGCTGTATATGTCAACAGAATTTGATAGGGCCATTTTAACACTAGTTTTTTTCTAATACAAATTTAAGATCTTTCAGATAATTTTGCGTTGGATAATTTTTGAATTTGTTTTCATGAAGGGGGTCATAGAATTCATCGAGAGTAAATTGAAATTTTTTCTTTTTCTTTTTAACTAAGTGGTGCGGCGGCAAAAGGAGATGAAAGACATTTATTCGAAACACATTCCATCTGAAAGTGAACAGGTTTTGATGTTTATGTACGTACACGCACTTTTTAAAAGAAATATTTCTAAATATAATTTTACATATTTTGATAAAGTTTTTGTTTTCTCCATCATTAATAATTTCTTTGCGACATTTTTTCTAAACAAGAATTTTTAAAATAGATATTATATGTTTTGATACTGCGAATTAACATCTCATACTATTTAAGGTCTGAAAAATAAAAAAAGGCTACATTTATTTTTGAAAATAATAAATACTTTTGAAGTTTTACATTCTTAAAACTGAAAATACTAAGCTAAATTATTTTGCTTCATTTTTATATTGTATGAGAAGTTAGTAAATAATTGTAGTGTTAGGTTTACATTATTTCTAATTGGAGTGTTTCGTTTTCTGAAAAAATTCTTAAGATTTATTTCCTTTTTTAAATTTAAGATCAATTTCCTATTCTTTGCCTCTTTTTTTTACTTAACAACATATTTTTCTTAGCCTCGTAATCGTTTCCCCGAATGTATCATTTCTTATTTTCTAACATATGATTAAATCCAATATTCCATTACTTGCTAGAAAATAGAAAAAATGATACATTTAAATGAGGCTCAGTCTTTTAACATCAAAAATAGTTAGGATGAATCATTTAAAAGAAAAACTTTTCTTAGAAACTCATTTTTTATCACGAAATGCAAGTAAGTTCTGTTTCATAACATCAAATTGTCCTGCGTGTTCATGTTATTGAATACGTATTGCGCCAAATAACATCGAGCCATTCTAATATAAAACTAAAAATACACTCTTAAAAATATTCAAGTTAAAATAAATAAGTTTAGAATAAAATTCTAATTCACTCAAAAAAAGGATTTGAACTATTTATTAGAGTTTTCTTCTAATACAAATCTGATTATCGCGTTCCTTAGCACTTTCCACGAATGACGTCACAAACTTACTGAGAGACCCTTAACTCGTTATGGATTAATGTGCCTATCAATTATTCCACCAAAATTCAATTTTAATCACCTCTCCAAAAATACTTATCGAAATCGTTTTCATTGCAGGTTTCGAGATCGTTTTCATTGCACATTTAATTAGCAGCTGAGCGGTTGACATTTTGTCAGTTCATGGGAGTGAGCTCCCGTCTGCCAATCATTATTTATTTTTTTTTTCCTCATTTTCAAAAGAATTTGTTATCTTTAAATAGCGTTTATTAAAAGTACGGATGAGCAGTCTCACCTTAACACCAAATGAAATATTTTCATTAATTTTAACAATTTCAAGGTTGCAGGAGAATTCTTACGCTCACTTTTCATTCTCTCTTGCATTTTTAGAGGAAGAAGCAAACGACCTTTACATAAATATGAACACATCGCCATGGAGAGTATATATATTTTTTTAAAAAGAGAAGTTTTAAACTTAGAGGTGAGGGAGGGGAAAGTATTTCAATCATTCATTATTAAAAGCAACGTTTCACATCTTATAATTTTCTTACTTCGCGAACGGACCAAGATTGTTATGCTCTGCGGGGAAAATAATTTTCCCTGCAGTGAAAACTAAAATTAGGAAAAATTTTGCTTGCTTTATGAAAAGAGATTTAATTTATTTCAATATTTATTCTTAAGCTACGTTGACCAACCTCGTAAGTTGTATAAATTAACGGCTTTTATCAAGAACTGAATTTTTTCCACATTATGAAAGGTTCGATATTTTATTTTATAACAGTCGTAGAACGGCCGACCCAATTTTTTTGGGTTTGCAACTTCTAATGTTCAACTTCGTAGCCTTGTCATTTTGAGCCCAACCCAGAAAACAAGGGAACTCCTGGATGAAGTGTTGGGAAAAATTTGTCTTCGTGGAGGACTTTTTTGATGGAACTAACACGCACTTGCGATACGTGGAGATGAAAGCCACGAAAGCCTTCCACGGTTATTCTGACGGCAAGAGGACAATAACCCATGATCCGTCTACCACTGAGAATATTTCGCGTCAGCACTGTGGTCGGAATTCGTATCGAACAGCCGTCGCTGGAATTCGCTAAAACGTGAACTTTAATTTAAAGCCTTAAAAATAGCTACAAATCTGTTCCGCAACTCAATTAAAGTTTTAAGATTAATGTGTGATAAGGTAACTTAAAATTTAAATTGTAAGATTTATTATGAATATTTTTGTCACCATTTCGTATTTTGTTTTGCTCACCAAGACGTAGAATTTACTTATTAATAAATTGGAAACTACAGATATTTTAAAATGTTAAAAAAAAATCTTTTGTTTTTTTTTTCTTGTTGTATACATTACCTAGAATTTACGTATTAATAAAGGAAACGGTCACTTAAATTTTACGGATTTTTTATTTATTTTAAATTTCATGGATTTTTTTAAAAATATTTCCATGGATTTTTTACTATCATACTCCACTAAGACCAATGTAATAAAAAGTAAAATGTTTACTTAAGTCTTAAGTGTAAAAAATATAACTTTTTATTAGAAAATATACATATTAGTTAGAAAAAATTAACTTAAATTTCAAATTGCCAAAACTATTTTAACCGGTCAATTTCTATTCCTATTCATGAGGCGATAAAAGTAATCTATTAATGTATGAAATGGTCAGTTAAACTTTAAAATGTTTCTCTAGTTTTGTTTTTTAGTTAAATACGTCATCTAGATTTATGTTGAAATACACAAAACAATAATTTCAAAGAGTAAAAAATAACTATTGTTTCATTCTATAATACCACTTCGAATTTTCGTATTAATTTATGAAAAAATATCTTAAATTTCAAAATACTTAAAAAATAAAAAAAAAGTTTAGATAGCCTTATTACGATCACTGGTTACCCATTGGTCAAATACTTTTTCTTTCTGGATTGACTCCGTTAAATGCCACAACATTTTAAATCATGGGTTGCAAAAACTGTCTCCATTGATGTTTATCGTCTGAATGGATTTCAAATCCTGCCTATGAAAGTGTTTCAAGACGTCACAAAATACTTTTTCTTCTTCAGCATTCATAATTATATTGAAATCACAATCAAGCCAGTTATTATACGTTAAATAATAAAAAGAATATAAAAATACTTTAAATTATTAATATGTAAATATATTAAAAATACCTGCTGAGTAAAGAAAAACAGCAGCTGTCTTCATAGCAACGCATGCATTGACGACGCATGCGCACTGTTTACTACTACTCTGCAGCACAGTTGAAAAGTGCGTGGACGCCATCAAAACCAAACCAAGACCCATTTTGCCAATGAGTAATAACTATTGTTTAACTTTATAAAATCACTTCGAAATTTCGCATTAATTTATGAAAAAATATCATAAAAATATTTAAAAATACTAGAAAAAAATAAATTCTGTCAACCTTTTTTTTATTGTTCGGTACATCTCCTGGAATTTACGAATGTGAAACGGTAATTTAAATTTCAAAACTTTAGAAATATGTCCCCCGATTATTTCCCGATTACTAAAGTGTTTATTTATCCTAAAGTTTAATGTTTTTGGAAAAAAAATTACTAAAATGTTTTGGAAAAAACTTTTTATAATCTTTGACGGAAAGTTAAAAGCGAAGAAGTCTTTTTTCCATTTACTCGAGACATCTCCCTGATTATTCGATGAAAGGGCGGAAAAGTGGACCAAAATCCCTTTCAACGTTCCCTTAAATCCCTTTTTGAACTAAATATCCCTCTCTGAATCATCTACAACATGGAAGCTTTTAGCTCGGATTATTAAAAGTGTGCGGCCCAGAAGAATTTTTTTTTTCTCCAGCTTCGCATTTGTTGAGTCACTAGAATAATTATGGAATAAAATCGAACGGAGCAAAAACGGCGGAGTAATTGGACCATCTGTTCGTGAGGGTCTACCCACCTACACCTCTCTTCTCCTTTTATTCTAAAAAGAGAATGAAATAAGGGTTTCCACAGCCGAGTGTTAATAACTGTCAAAAACTGTTCATCAGTCCGCTCTTGACCAGAGAAAGGGTGTCACCGAAAACGATATTTCAATTTTTTTTCTCCCTCTTGAGGAAGGGAAGAGAGCTATCGTTTGGTGTAGGGACTGAACAAACAAATTTTATCTTTTGCAGTCACTTCAGTTGTGACAATGCTTCCGTCATTCAATTTTTAACGATCTAATTATAGAATCTTTTGCTTGATTGATACCTTACCATTATTATATATTGAAATACCATTATTTCGAAAGCAAATTAAATGGTATAAGATCGTTTCATACCTAATAAGATCGAATACTTTTTTTTCTTTTCGAGAACAGTTTATTAAAGAGTTGTTAGCTCCTTGTTGTTTTCTTTCTTTTAATACAATTAGCCCCATGGATTTTTCTTTTTTGCAAAGGGAATAATAAACACTTAGCTACAAGTAGGGTAAAAAAACTTTGAGAACAATTTAAGTAAACAGTTAACTCCATGGAGTTTTTTTTTTCTCTTTTTTTTTTTCTCGCTCATCTAGTTTTAGTTAATAGCTAGTCTCATGTATTTCTTTTTTGTTTCAAGAATATTTTAAATAAAGAGTTAACTCCATGAAGTTTATTTTTTTTTAATACTCCAAGAACAATTTAAGTGAACAGTTAGCTCGTTGTAGTTTTCTTCTTCTAAGAACACTTTACCCCATTTATTATTTATTTATTTATTTTGCTCTGAGAACAATTTAAGCATCTTTTATTTTTTTCCACGAAATATTGGCGCCATGTATTTATTTACTTCATATATATTGTTGGCTTCGTATGTTGTTAAATTAACATTAATAAAGTCTTTATAGAAAACAAAAACAATATTGATAATATAAGTACACTCTTAACTTATTCACGTACATTTCGTATCAACGTTCCACAAAATAATAACATGTTTACATCACAAAAACCGAAACTGAAACTAAAACATTACCGCTGTTGCCATTCTTCATTTATACAATATACATGCGCTTACGGTGGCCAAGGCGCTTACATGCGAACTAAATAATCGCTGTTGCGATTCGTAATTTACAATTGCGTTATATATATATATATATATATATATATATGTAATACAAAAATTATAATACTTTTGTATTAATAAAAGAATTAAAACTCTTTCGTTTTCATAAAATGTCTTTGTTAAAGAATAAGCGTAGAGAGATTCTATTTCGGGAATTCAAGGCTAATAACATACGATTGAGTTATTTTTAGAATCTCTCCCCCTTTTCACTTCCATATAAGGAAGCAGTAAATGATTTTCCTTAATGCGTAAGGATACAAGTATGTCAAAGACTGTGCCTTTTTACTGCAATATGTGTTAGTATAAAATGCGAGAGCAATGGTTTTCGCATGTCCTTTTCATCATGTTGTGATCCTGATAAGTTGTTCCAGAATTGTCAGAAGTCTTGTCCACCCCCTCCCTTGTGGAGAGCGGATGCGAACTGTTATCAATACCAACCTACCGTTAATAAACCATTTTAGAACGTATGATGGCTGACGACTGCATTATTTAAGCTAACTATAACACCGATAACAGGGATTTTAGCCCTTTTATTACTAGACGCCAGGATGGTTACTTGCTGAGGAAACCATTGTTATCTATTTTCGGGGTGACTACAACGTTGATATTTCCTCATCCCCTCTCCCACGGGGGACGGAAAAGAAATTTGCTTCATTGGCAGTGAAAAAAGAATGAAGGAAGGATTGATTTCACCACTCGATTGCTTTAACTACCTGCACCTCATCGATAGTGGAATGTTGACATTGGTTCGAGCTTGTCACATCTATGAAAGCGTTTGATGTCTAAAAGTAGTGCCTCTACATTGGAAGAAACATCATCTATCTTAGTGATTCTGCACCGAGTAACCAAGAAAATGATTTTAAATTTATAGAGGAGTTTTTGATCCTTTATTAAAAGTTCCTTTCATTAAAAAACTGCTGTTAACACCAGTCATATGTGCGCGTGTTTGAAGTCCCGAAGATTTATGTGAAAACAAAAGTGAATGTGCGCGAATCTAAATCATGAAGTGCAATGATAAATTTTTTTTATTTCTTCTCTTCACAATCATGAAGGTCAAAGAAAAGTGTGGCAAATGGAAAGGATTTCATTCAGATACATATATTTTTTTTCTCTTATATTTTTCTCTCTCATTCTTATGATTAAATATTTTATTGATATTGGATATGAAAGTGCTCTAAACTTTTTATTATGAAATTTAATCAATAGAATATTATTAATGGTTGAATTGCATTTCGTATGTTTACCTTGATTTTTTTAAAAAAAATTATTATATAATAGTGTATTTTTATGCATTTAAAATGTTTTTGAGGGAAATAAATGTGTTTCAAACGTCAATAAAATTTGTGACGGCAAACAAAATTCAAAATTTTTCAGATTTTCAAACAAAAAACACAACTAAAAGAAATTTGTAATGCTTTTTCTTTTTCGGACTTGGTCAAAACTAAATATTCCTATTAAAAATGTTAAAAATTAAATGTTACCCAAACAAAAGGACATTTCACTCTTAACAAATTTTGTGAGTTTCCCCTTATTACGATAGGCGAAATTGTTAACTCAGCTAAGTTTTTAGTACTTGATACTGAGTTACTGTATGCTTTAGTAGGGTTGCAAACTTGCAAAGATTTTTGTTTGTTTATTGATTGTGTCGGGCCAGTTGTTACTCAATTTGGTAAGAGATTGATCACCTCTGCTAATTCTAACAATGAAAACTTATCTTTGCACATTAGACAGCAGAATTCTAAAAATGTTAAGGTTAAAAATATTGAAAAAATAGAAGTTTTAGATGTTTCAATAAAAGTAAACATTTTGAAAAAAAAATAATGTGAGGGGTAACAAAAATAAAAAGAACAGGGAAAATAGGAAAAAGAAAGAATGACCAAGAAGTTAATAACAAAAAGAACAGGAAAAATAGGAAAAAGAAAGAAAGGCCAAAAATTTCAAATGATTCGAAGATAGAACTAGGTAATGGGTGCATACATTATCAGGTTAACATCGACGAAAAAATAGGAAATAGAAAGAAAAATTTAAGTAAACAAAATTTCGAAATAGTACATCTATCAAAGCTTAGGAAATATCACGACCCACAAATGTTGAAATTAAATCATGAATAGTGTCCAAAACAAAAGAAAATTTTTTACTTCAAGGGAAGAAGTGATCCCTATATTTTTGAGAGATCCGAATCGCGTTAAAGATGTTTACCTCAGCATCATTTAAATGTGAGGGCGAAGTAACTTGAACTTTTTTTTTCTCAACATAGTGAGAAAAAATTTTCTAAACTATTTTTTGTTTTATCCACTCTGGATCTCTCAGTATCACGAAGCTTCATGAAATTCTGTTTTCCTCCATTTTAACGGGGAATACAGAGTTTTATAAAGTAAATAACCCCATTAACCATACAGAATCTTAAATTCTGATTATAGACACATGTTGTCCAGGTCGTTTCCATAAAAGTTTTGTGTATTTTTGTGTGGAAAAAAAAAAAAAAATTTTTTTTTTGAAAATTTTAGTAGATTAGTTATAAAAATATGTTTCATTTTTCTTTCTGTTTAGTTGCCTAAACAGATAAAGTGTATTATCATGTTTTTATTATTGTCATTGTATATAGTTGTTTTTTTTTACAGATAATTGAAAAAATGTTATTTGTGGTAGTGAAAAGGAACAGTCATACCAACCTAAATTTTTTAAATTTAAAAAAAAAAAAAAAAAAAAAAAAAAAAAAAGAGTCTAAATTATTTTTATTTTGGCTTACCAAAATTTTTTTTTGGGGGGGATGTAATACAAAAAGTATAATACTTTTGTATTAATAAAAGAATTAAATCTCTTTCGTTTTAATAAAATGTCTTTGTTAAAGAATAAGCGTAGAGAGATTCTATTTTGGGAATTCAAGGCTGATAAACATACGATTGAGTTATTTTTAGAATCTCTCCCCCTTTTCACTTCCATATAAGGAAGCAGTAAATGATTTTCCTTAATGCGTAAGGATACAAGTATGTCAAAGACTGTGCCGTTTTACTCCAATATGTGTTAGTATAAAATGCGAGAGCAATGGTTTTCGCATGTCCTTTTCATCATGTTGTGATCCTGATAAGTTGTTCCAGAATTGTCAGAAGTCTTGTCCATCCTCTCCCTTGTGGAGAGCGGATGCGAACGTTATCAATTCCAACCTACCGTTAATAAACCATTTTAGAACGTATGATAACTATATAGAATATATTATATATATATATATATATATATATATATATATATATATATATATATATATATATATATATATATATATATATATATATATATATAAAGTTAGAAATTCAACTGACCATTGTAATTCGATTGGGAGATGTAACGAAGGGATCTTAATCAACTCTTTAATTAACAAAAGATTAACAAGTTTGACCACGAGAATTGTCACGAGGCAACGTCGTGACAAAAAAAAAAAAGACAAAAAAAAGGAAAAGGAAAAAAAAAAAAAAAAAAAGAATTCTCACTTATAGGAGGATGCAGCTGGGGTTAGTGGGTTCCTCGTACAATTTCTTTCAAGGAAATACATATTTTACATAAAGCATTTTTATTTTTATTTATGCTTCTTTAATAGAATGGGAAAAATCAAGAACATAAGAACAAAATTGTAAGAATTAAGTTTACAATAGTGGTGAAACATGAACGAAATAAAAATAAAAAATCGTTTGGGTATACATATTTAAAAAAAAAAAAAAATCATAATATAGTTCTTACATAGCACAATATTAACTTAACATGGTATTTACAAAGATTTAAATTTTAAAATATATTTAAAAAATAGTGAGTGTTGCGATATAATTTTTATTTTTATTTAAATACATTATTTTTGAAAACAAGTAATACATGATGAACATACTGAGGCATATAATTAGAAGAACAGCGCCTATAAATTTTAAGGAATAAAAAATACCAGTAAATGTAGGCATAGTAAGAAATTGAAAGAAATATGAACCAGAGGAATCGCTTTGTACATAAGATTTTGTATAAGAAGTATTTAATTGAATTAAATTAAGACTTAGCTCATTTAAACAGAAAGATATTAGTTGGCAACGTTTCATTTTACTTGAAACCAAACATATCTTTTCATCATAGCACTTTTTCTCCGCTAAGAATTGAATATTAAATTCCCTAGGTTCAGTTTCAAAAAACAGGCTTTGTGTATGTAACTGTAGAACTTGAAATTCTACAGATACTGTACCTGCTTGGCAATTGGAAAGAGATGTTATGTACATTTCACTTAGAATTCGGCAGCTGTAACAACCTTTTGTTTTACTTTCTTTAGAGGTTATTTTTGGGCATATTTCATTGTGTTCCAGCGATATTTTACAGTTTTTAAAATGAAGTTACAGGTGCCGAAGAGAGTAAGTTCTACTTCAGTACACTTTTTTCAATCGCTATCAGGTGCATATCCCGTGTAAGAGGAATAGAATTCTCTTTTGTTGAAATCTTGGTTTGCAATCCATCAGGACGTTTTTCACAACGTAGCGAGGTTTCAAAAACCTAATGACAAAAAGGTAACCATGTCCTTGTCAAAAATAAAATCTTTAGTGTAGCTCGTGTTAACTTGCACTTGCCCAACCATACCCGCGGTTGGATGGTTTTGAAGACTGGACTGTATAAGCTATGCTTCGGAAGGATCACCTACTCGAAGCACTAAGGAATCTGATAGATGAAGTGGAGGTTGATTATAAGAACCTAAGATTTCTAGGAATATGCCATCAGAAGTGACGGCGGTTGCCTGTAGTGTGAGGAACTCCGTGGACGTATTCCTGGCCCGTTCCACCGCTATAGTATAGGTGCAACGGTGTCCAATGATTTTGCGGACCTCATTAGAATTAAATAGATCCGGAACAAAGAACAATCTATAAAAATAGGCAACCCATTCCGGATACAATTATGCATCCACTCCCTACACTTGACGGATGACAAGCATTAAAACCTGGGTAGGTGAGGCTTTCGTCCGTGAGTCCTTCCAATTCTTTTCCGGCAATGCAGTGCGCTCCCCATGCACGTTGATAATTTTGAGGACATGCTAACTGTGAGATGGTACGTTCTTGGACAGGAAACGTAAAGTATTTACGCTTGGTAGAAAAGCTGCAATGTGATGAAACTAAGCGCAACTTAAGCTGCAGTAGTTTACTCTTTCTAGAGTCCTGGAACCAAAGGCAGACCTCATAATCCAATCCTTTGAGGGTGATTTCGGCGGTAGTGAACATGTCGCATTTTCTCACGCCTTCACGTGTGTGACAATTTTGTATATCAGATGTGATGAGTGAATGTGTCGAACAGTCAGCTAATATTATTGGAAAAATGCACAGTAACACAAGTAACGATGCCTGTGTGATATATGATATATTTTGGTATATTTTGAAGTTCGAGGTAATTATGAAAGTCATTCAATTGCCTTCTTATCCCTGTTCCAATGACTGCTCCACCCTGCATGAAAAAGCGTATGAATGCCTTTGAAGTTCTGGTCGAATTACGCAGTAGAAAAATGATCCCCTTTATCACTGAAATGAGTCCTTTACATGCTAATTTTAGAAAAATTAAAAGCACTAGGGCAAATAAAACAAGAATAGAATATATGCCATACGCTATATATGATGGCCAACATTGTATTTGTTAGAAAAAGGTCAAAAAAAAAAAAAAAAAAATAACACTGTGATGCTCGGCATATTTCTTTGCCCTCTAGCCCATGGATTGCTTTTACCAGATGTAGTAATAAAAATTAGCGTGAGTTTTGTCTTAAAGGCTACCAACTCCACTGGTAGTATAACATTGTGGATATTTAAAACAATTTCATTGCCTGCAGCTCTTGCAATTAATTTACCATCTTCTGGAACTGTCACTATGGGGTCATTGAAGAGTAAAGTCATGTTATTTTGCGTGAATGACGCGGCTTCATACTCTAATAACTGACTTCGGTGACGGCGCACTGGTATTCTATGTAGACATATAGGAACGGATATCAGGGTTGGGTTTGTAAGGAAAAGTGAATCCGAGGAATGTTGCAAATCATATTGTAAGTGCTGAACGTGGCATTCACAAGTTGAATTTAAATCACATGTTTTCAACTGGCAGAATTGATCCCGTGCAATTTTGGGCACAATCACATGGTATTGAAGTGTCGGAGCGCTTGTTGGAACTGTCATGACATTGGAAGTATGAAACATTCCCAGCACGTGAAGATGGCTTTTCGTGGAATATTGTCGGGACGAAAAGTTGATCCTCTGACCAGATAAAAGTTAGGACACAACCATTGCAATTTATAAGCAGTCATGCGTTTTCTGGGAAATCCATTTGGTCTGTAAGATTTTGCGATGCTTCTGTGCATGAATATCCAGCTGGGGTATCTCTCTGGCAACAGCTGAAATATGTGCTTCAAAGTAGGAAAAGAATGATTATTCCTATAATAAGGGATAGAAAGTGTGCTCTCCTTATTTAATTATGTTATCTTATGTATTCTTTTTTTTTCCTTTCATTTACTTATTTATTAAAGGCATGATTCTATAATGGAAAAGATTGCGTTGTGTTAAAAAAAATTTTTTTTTTCTTTGAAATTATATTTTATTTTAGAATAAAGAGTATTGATATGTAGTAAAAAGTTAGGAATTCTTTTAAGTTTTTACCGTCCGAAAGCTGGATAAGAAGAAACTACTATCTTAATATTGAGTGATTTTATGTGTGTAACATAACAAGGAAACTATAAAATTTATGAAAACAAAAATTTAGTACCAATAATAGAGAATAATCAAGAAAAACAGAGAAGAAATAAAAATTTAAAATTAAAAAAATTAAGGTATAAAATTATTAAAAAAAATATCTGCTCAATTGATTTTCTTTTCTTTCTTTCTTTCCTTTCTTCTTCTTTTTTTTTTTTTTTTTTTTAAATATTAATAATTTGCCTAAATACCTATGATAATTTCTTGAAATGCTCTAGAAGTTGTTTTACGCCAGCGTAACACATCTCCTTGAACAGTAAAATATCATCATTTTCTTTTTTGATGAAGGGTAAGTTCGGCCATTACGTACCCAATTTTAATATAGGTATTTACACAGAGAAAAGTTCTTTCAAGTTACGTAGGAAAAAAAAAATAAGATTTAAATAAAATGCACAAAATTAAAAATAAAGTAATAGTGAATGTGACGGGTATTGTTTTTAATTAAAGAATCCAAATTAAAAGTTATATTTTATTTATTACTTAATCATTATACTATTATATCAGGAGGAGGACCCATAGCTGCTCGTATTGAGAAGCAATCGGACTGAATTCTCCGTATTTCCTCTTTTTATGGAGTTTATTTATACATTTTATTTCAAGGGGTCAAACGTGATCACGTGGTCTTATCATGCATCCGACAAATCAAACATAATCTGGTGACAAATTTCTAGAAAGTTCAACTGACCATTGTAATTCGATTGAAAGATGTGACCACGGGATCTTAATCAACTGTTTAATTAACAAGTTTGACCACGAGAATTGTCACGAGGCAACGTCGTGACAATATTATAGGGGTGTGGTATTTTTTTTTAGAAATTGTGGGGAAAAATTGCTGATGGCTTAGAAAACAACTAAAAAAATAAGATTTCCCTCCTTTTTTGAATAAATTTTTTTTAATTATTAAAACATTTTTAATGTGGGACCTCATAATCATTATCATAGCGTTTATAAAAGGAAAATTAGTCCAGTAGTCAATCCTTCAAACATTGTCTTAGTTTCGTATAAAGTTAGCCATCATAAGACGCATATAGGGGAGCAGCAAACTAAGATTTTTGGGAGGGGGAAAATTTTTGTTTTGACGAATGAAATTCCTAATTTGATCGAATAATTAGTAAGTAATTCGTTTGCTTCAATAATGAAAAACAAAATATTTTGTTGTTAATATTTTCATAATATGTTAAATTTTCCATCAATGTATTATTAATTTAAAAATTTCACACTTAATAATTTTGTTCAATGAACTGCGATAGGTCACTGATTAAGTCACTGAACTGTGGGGTTCGATCCCCGTTGGTGGCTTGAAGCATGCCGAGTGTTAGATAGATTGACCCGACTTCACTTAGAAGAAAAGGCAACCTGTGCCAACACCACATAGAAGAAAGGGCGCAGCACGAATAAATCTATAAAACTTTATAAATAATACAAAAAAACTGTAACACCAATAACTATAAATAAGCCGTGGAGGTTTAGGGGATAGAGTGTTCGCCTTTTAATGAAGTGAAGTGGGTTCGAATCCCACCAATGGCAGGTCGATTCGAATTCTGCACCCGGCTCGCACCAACTACAGCGCTGATGTAAAATATTCTCAGTAGTAGACGGATCATGGGTAAGATTCCCACCGTCGTCAGGCTAACCGTGGGAGGTTTTCGTGGTTTTACTCTCAATGTAACGCAAATGCGGGTTAGTTCCATCAAAAAGTCCTCCACGAAGGCAAATTTCTCCCAATACTTGTCTTCTGGATTGTCTTTAGTAGTCGTAAATCCAAAATTGGTTCGGCTGTTCAATGACTGTTATAAAATAAAGTAAGAACTATAAATGGGCTCCAGTATTTTCCATTTATTATTGACCTTAAATGAATTTGAATTTTTTTTATTTTTTACTTAAACTCACGATTTTAATTTTAAATCTTAATGGACAGGTTATTAATTATTGATGTTAAAAACTGTGACATTGAGTCACAACTTTCAATTAAATTTCATGTTTTTAACATCCAAATTCCTAATTTTAGTTAATTTCTGATACAAATCCTTAGTTCTTCACCTGTTTCCTCTCTCCCCTTATTGCTTTAGGCAATTGTGACCCTCTCCCCATAAAATTTCTTTTCCATTCTCTTTCCCTAGAATTTTTTCCAACACCTGCTTGTCGGCCCGTTTGATGTACACGCCGGTGCAAAGTGATCTGCATCTTGTTTCTTCACTTTCAATTGAGAACCTTTTTTTTAAACGTTAAGTGTAACTCCTCAACTCAGTAATTGTAGGAAATTCAACTTTAACTTGCAATTTTTAAGTAATTTAACTTCGACTCTTTCCAGAGAGTATAAATATCGGGCGCTAAAATAGATCGCCAGCATTCGAGTTCCAGATTGTCACTTTTTACGTTTCTCCGCCTAACGGGGATTTTATTTTTCTCCCTCCTCACACCCGAGGTTGGGATATGGTGTACGCCATGGCTGGTTGTCGTCCCGGCACATCTTTTTCTAATTAAATCAACACTTTTGATTTCTCTTCATCCAACATTTCTTATCTCATTCCCGACTCATGGCTAGTAAGAGTAACGTCGTCACAACATCCTTTCAGTAAAAGAAAATTTATAGATCCTCATATTTCTGTTTTTTTTTTTTGAGATGCGGTGTCCGCCTCCAGTGGTTGACAAGTTTTTTTTGTACCATGCCTTCCGCTCCAGATGCCCATCGCTGCAAAAGTGTACCAAAATCCTAAAAATAAGATGTGTGCAAAATTGTGTTCTCAAAAATCTCCTCCCTCAAGGAAATGTGTGAAGCTGTGTTCTATTAATCCTCCAAATCCTCAAAAATAAAGAATTTTTGGTGAACAACATAATAGTTTCGTTACTTGACTACACCTGAATCTCTACATTGTGCATCAAAGATAATTTGTTAAGTCCACCACAACCTCCTCGTCATTGTTATTTCATAGAGGTATGTTTTTTTATTAATTTTGTTACGTGATTACTGACCAGTCCTGGACTACCACTAGTTTCGTATCATGAGCCATAATTACTTCCTCTTAATAAGAAGAATGCAAGTTGTAAATTTTTAGTATTTCACTTAAATTGAAGTTCATTTTAATAGACCTTTTTTTTAGTATTTTTTCCAATACCCAGCAGTTACCGGTACAAAAACATTTTTTAATTAATTTAAAAAGGGTGTTCTGAATATAAATGTAATAATGTTTCTTAAATGAACTGAAAATTCTAGAACAGAAAAAAAAAGGAAAAAAAAAAGCTTTAAACTGTAAATGAGGCTCGCTTCATTGTGTATTAGTAATACTTATTAAAATATCCAAGCAAGCAAAAATTGTACGAGGGTTGCTATTTATATTTCTTGCCTTGGCAACAGTAAGTTTTGCTAGGCGACCGCAGACGATTTTAATCGAAAGTTTGATATTTTTAAACATAAATTCAGCAGACGATTTACCATTATAGCTTCATTTGTGTTGTTGACAGTAAATTCAAAAGTTCTTCTCTTTCAAAAAATGGAATTGAATCGTGAACATTTTCGTGCCATTATTTTTCATAACTTTCGACGTGGATTGTCAAGACAAGAGTGCTTCGATGAACTTTATTCTTTATTCAGCGATAAAGCGCCATCCTACAGCACTGTAAAAAATTGGTATAACGAATTTAATTGTGGTCTTCAATTTCTGATGAAACTAACATGTTTGTGTTAGGAAATAAGAGCTAACGCAAATATAAAAATTCATTCAAATGTTAATTGAAAATGTTCGCTTACTATACAGAATATTCATTCTAATTTTGTTTCCGCAATTCTAAATATTCCTTGAAAATATATTTTTGTTATTTTAAGCATTATTTGAAAATCTGTAATTTAAATTCAAATATTCGTTAAAAATCTGAGGCTTCTATTGTAAGCATGATGTAAGCATTTATTGAAAATTTGTAATTTTAAGCATTTTTTTGAAAATCTACGTTTGCTGTTCTAAACATTCATTGAAAATCTGTTGATGCTATTTTTAACATTCGTAAATAAAATCAGTCATATCCATTTTCATAAAAAATATGTTGTTATATCAAACATTCATTGAAAATCGAATGTTGCTGTTTTAATAATTCATAAAAAATAATTTTCGTTGTCTACGTATTTATTGAAAATCTGTTGTTCCTATTCTTAACATTCGTAAAAAAAAAAAAAAAAAAAAAAAATCAGTCATTGCTATTTTAATTATTTATAAAAAATCTGTTGTTGCTATTTCAAACATTCTGTGAAAATTGAATGTTTCTGTTTTAATAAATCATATAAAAAATCAGTCGTTGCTCTACGTATTCATTGAAAATCTGTTGTTCCTATTCTTAACAATCGTAAAAAAAAAAAAAAAATGATAATAATAATAAAATCAGTCATTGCTCTGCGTATTCATTGAAAATCTGTTGTTCTAAGCATTTATTGAAAATTTGTTTTTTCCGAACACAATTGAATCATTTGAGAAAAAGAATCCAGTTTTGAGGAATCCCTTTTTTATCATCTCATACTTGTTGTAAACAGTGCTGGACAATTTATTTTATCGTTATAAACAGTATAGTAGGGAAAAGTACCTAATGATTGAATTATGCAGTTGTCTTGGAAAAGGGAAAACTACGCTTTTATAAAATGAATTTCCCGATTTATATCCGAAACG
Source organism: Parasteatoda lunata (assembly GCA_949128135.1). Lineage (NCBI taxonomy): Eukaryota > Metazoa > Arthropoda > Arachnida > Araneae > Theridiidae > Parasteatoda > Parasteatoda lunata. The sequence goes on from OX421978.1 coordinate 96,316,108, forward strand.
AAAAACAAGCCATTTTTATTTAATTCCCCATTTTTCCGTCCTTCCTACAAACACACACACACAAACTAGAAATCTATAACTTCATTATAGTGTAACAGAAGAGATTTCAAAAGCGAAACTAAAAACATATTATTTCGATTGTTTCGAAATAGAATCTTTTAGACGAAGTGAAGCAAAAATCGAAACCAACTTTTTCGAGTAGGACATTTCTCTGACTCAACAATTCCCGTTTCCTGTGTGTGCGGTGAAAGGGCCCTCTCCAAATGAAAATCGTTATTTTTTTTCCCCTCCTTCCAAGAAAAAGGAGAAAGAAAACGATTTCTAGTAGATAAAATGCAGACAGTAAAAAAGATATAGAGTAAACAGTTTCGTCGACTTAAAAGAAGAAACAAAACATCAGCAGCTGCAATCCATATAACGATTACAATAAAAATGGTTAGGGCTCTTTCGAATTGTTTATTGTTTTCTTTTTTTATATATATATATATTAAAAAAAAAAAAAAAAACTCTTGTATGTGCTTGTGTTGTTCCTTTTTCAAAACCCAAATGGGGGAAGTCTAAACCAATAATTTCGAATTTTTTGTCGTTACCCGAACTAAATGGATGTACGCTTTCAATTGAGAAAAAGTTAAAAAAATTGTTTTTAAACCGATGAGTCGAACACGACCCACCGCCACAACTCTAATTATACACAGACTCAAAAGTTATGTTCCTTACTCTCTTTTATGAGTGTGTATTATACAAAAAAAGTTATTGTTTCAGAATAATTCAAAAGTTATGTTCCTTACTCTCTTTTATGTGTATTATACACAAAAGTTATTGTTTCAAAATAACTCAAAAGTGGGACTGGGCGATGTTAAGATTTCGGCATCACGATGTATCTTCACGCTAACATCGTGATATTTTGATGTGTCACGATGTTTGGTATGTAAATGTCTTACGCTTAATGAATTCGCAATTTTTGTAAGGTGCATTTATTTTTAAATAAACGTTGCATTTTTTTAAAAAATAATTATTTCTCAATATTTAAAAAAGATGTCTGCAAAAAAGCGGTTAAAAAACATTGAACAGCTGGATTAATTGTAAAAAAAAAAAAAAAAAAAAAAAAAAAAAAAAAAAAATATCAACAGTATTTGCACACAATTGAAAGAAACCCTTCCATAACTAAGAGATTCAACAACACTTCGATTCTCAGCAAAACGATGTAAAAAAAAAAATGACTGAGACGGATAACGATCATCGTCACAGCTATCACCGCACACTTACGAGCTTGCAGGCATACTATTGGGAAGAATGCGCGAGTGTAGACATCGATGTCACAGATTCATCGGGAAATATCGTACACACATCTTAGTAAATCACAATTTTCGATGCTTCGAAAAATTGTCAATCTAATGCGGGTTAGTTGCATCAAAATGTCCTCCACGAAGGCAAATTTCTCCCAATACTTGTTCCCTTGTCTTCTGGATTGGGCTCTGGATTGACAAGGCTACAGAGTTGAACATTAGTAGTCGTAAACCCAAATAATTGGATCTGCTGTTCAACGACGGTTATAAAATAAAAAACATTCTTCTCCCCACTATTTACCCACTCTTTTATGTCTTTGTGTGACCCATTATCATATTTTGAATTGCAGAAAAGTTGAACCAGTATTTACAGGCAAATTATTATTATTATTATTATTTTAAAAGCCTGCATTACTATATGTAATCTTTGGCAATTTCAATTAAAGTTTCAACTTGCATTCAACTATGATCTACACGTAATAATGATCTATGATTGCTTGTAAATATGTTTGCGTTTTATTTTTTCAACAATTGTAATCTGGATTACAAATAGCTTAGTTACATATTTTCATTATAATAATGATTGCCTTTAATCGCGTAACACAACATTATCTAACATCCAAATGTATTCTAAGGAATTCGGTTGCAAACAAAAAGGAACGCAAGGCAGGTTTAAATATAAGCTATATAACCTGCAGCTTAGGGCCCCCAGAACTGTAGCAGTATCCCCGAAACTGTATTTATTTAGCATTACTCTGATCTGTTCAAAATCTGCAATTACTTCCCCTCTTCGAAAATCCGAAATACGTTTTTTTCCATTGCTAGAGCTTGCCAAAATCAGCAAAGAAAAAAAAAAAAAAAAAAAAAAAAAAAAAAAAAAAACATATTTTTTACCATATTCCAGTGAACTGCATCCCCCAAATGTTATTCCATGAGCCATGAGCTTGCGGTGGCTTACAGAAGAGAGCGTTTTTAAGAAAGCGAATTTTTAGCAGAGCGAAAATTTTTAATCAGTTATTGAAGTATTCTGTCACTTTAGTAGATTTTAAGTCGTCATTTTCTGATCAATAACAATATTTAATGATATTCTGTTACGCAAGTAGTATAGAACCGTCACCTTAGGGCATTTATTTTCAAAGACGCATCCAAAATATATTCCATAAAAATCACTCATATCCCATACCTCAAAAAAGAAAAAAAAAAAAAAAACTATATAAGCAAAACTTTTATAGAAACAAAACATTTTTTCAAGGAGCAAATAAATCTGCAGATAAAATAAATTATCATACACGCGCATATTTTATATATACAGTCCCCGCTATAAACCCCGCTATATAAACCCGCCATAAAAACTCTATATAAACCTCGCTATATAAACCCGCCATAAAAACTCTATATAAACCCCGCTATATAAATCCGCCATAAAAACTCTATATAAACCCCGCTATAATGAACATGGCTTATAGTGAACTCTCGGATATAGTGAACGAAATGTTCGCTCTCGTCTATACACATATGATATAATTTTTTGTGCATACAGTGAACCAAAAGAAGAGAGGAAATTGGATATTATGAACTTTTTTCTATCTTCGACTGATTTATTTTTCTTCAATTTTTGGTAATTTTGAATTTCTAAATTTATGTAGAAATTTCTAGAGATTTCTACATAAAATATATGTACCGATTTCAAAAACTATCTATTGAGTGGAATATAGGCATTTTTTCTTGTTTACTTCTTCTACCTCCTAAATAAAGGTCATTCCTAAATTCTACGCAATACGAAGAGTAATAAAAAATAAACACATTTTTTTGTTACTACATATTGTTTCTTATATTTCTTTTTATTGGTCATTAATTTAAATAATGTGTAATAAAAGGGAACAGTTCGGAAATGAGTTAAAATTGTTTGCAGTCAACTCCCGGTTATACTGCACCCAAATTTCGGTCCCGCGAAGGGTTCACTATAGTGGGGTTCGACTATATAATAGAGTCAACAAAATACTTTTTTACATTCTTTTACCAAATTTAATTTGTCTTGAAAACAAGGTGTTAAATTCGAACAGCCGCACGTATTTTTTTAGGCCTAAGTTAAGAATGAAAAATTCGAAAATAATGTCAACATAATTATCTTAAATTTTATTTTATAATAACTTATTTCATGGAAGTTCTGTATTGAAAAAAAAAAAAGAAGTTTTAGTGAAAGAGCTTTTAGAAAAACATCCAGTGTTTTCTATACTCACAGCCGTTCGTTGTGTAAACAAAAAAAGTTGAAAAATTTAGAAAGGAATGTCATGTGTGTAAACATGACGTAGGAAATTAGGAAAAATGATAGTGCTTTGTGAGATTTGATTTTTCTTACATAAAAAAGCGAAGTTTAAATACATAAAGTAAAGGAAATATTTTTATTTATCGAAAAAAGCAAACCATCAAAGACGATTTTTTTTAAGAATAAAAACTTAAAAATATAATTTCTAAAATATTGAAATATTGAAAATTTTGAATTTCTAAAATTTTTTTATTTCATCAGAAAATGCGAAGTCGAAAACGCGTTGCATCTCTACAAAGTGTAATAAAATAAAAATAAAAATACATATATTTTTTAAATTTTGTATTCTATAAAATTTTCATTTTCATAACATAGAAAATTACAAACATTGTTTTGTTAGATTTTGCAACCCGAAATTTAAGGAAATATTTTTTTTATTATAATACAGAGTACAAAATTTAAGAAAAGGAACTTTTTCCGCGAAATATTTTTATGTATTGAAAAAAGAAAAAATATCAAAGACAATAACAGATTCTTTTTAATATAAAAACTTAATAAAATTTCTAAAATATTTGAAAGCGTTTCTTTCAAATTTTATCAGAAAATGCGAAGTTGAAAAATATATATTTAATTTTTGTATTCTATAAACTTTTCACTACATAACGTAGAAAATTAAAAACAAAAATTGTTTTGTTTGATTTTGTACCCGAAATTTAAGGAAATATTTTTTTTTATTATAATACAGGGTACAAAATTTAAAAAAACGAAATTTTTTATGCGGAAACACAATTTTTTATGCGAAATATTAAATAAAAAATATTTATCAACGTATTTACTTTTGAATTGAGTGAAATTATTAAATCATTAAATAGAAAATTACGAAAAATATTTTTCGTAGAATATCAACACTAAATGTAAGAAGAGCAACAAATATTTTTATTAAAAGAAATAAGGAGGCAGGAAAATTACTATTTCTGTCTAAGATATTACAGAAGAATAAACTATTGATTTGCCATTTTTTAAAATATATATTTGAAAAATATTTGGAAATATTTTGATTTTTGTTGCATTTTAAGAAATAATTCAAGAAAAATTGAAAAACATGAGACACTACAGCATATTATGAAATAAAAAAAACCCAGCAAAACTAAAAGAAATAAATTATTGAAAATGAAAACACTTTGTTAGATTTGATAATAGAAAAGACAAAGTTTAAAACCATTAGTTTTTTCAATGGACTAATTTTATTTATAAAACTAGAACAAAACACCGCAAAATAATTACAAAAAAAGGTACTGTTAAGTTTGATTTTCAGAAAAAGTAGTTTTCAAAATATTTGAAACTTTTTAAAAAATAACTGAAAATTTGAAAAAAGTACTATATAAAATCTGTTGAAAAATCCGTAACAAATATGAAATTACAAAAAAATAAAAATATTTTTATCAAATTTTGAATGAAAAAAGTATTATTTTACTTTATAATATAATTTATTATATATAATTTAAATTTTGGTTAAAAATATATAATTGATTGTCCCCGTTCAGTTTTCACGATTTATTGGCGTTAAGATCGACGATAAAAAACTTTAGATTTTTGTTACGAATATTTTTAAAACAATTAAAACATTTATTATTAATACTAATTTATCAAATAAAATAATAGTTTTTTAAAAAAAATATTATAAACACAACCCGGTTTGTACGAAAATTTATTCGTATGTTATGTCATAAATGAAAGATTATAAAAGACATTAAAAACACAATATTGTATATGGAATAATGACTTACCTATCTAATTTGTGTTTGTAAATAAAGATGATTAAATATATCCAAAAGTCACTCGAAAATCTAAAATAAGAAAAGTGAAGTTTAATTGAACGTAAAAGATGGACATAATCAGTGCAGTAATAATAAAAAAAATGAAATCAATTCCTACTCTGGTCAACAGAGAAAAATTTAATTTTAGTTACTTTTTATTAAATAAAAATTTTACTCCCATATAAAACTAAAATTATTTAATTAAATTTAATTAATGAGTTATTATTTAAAAATATATATATTAACATCAAGTGTCATCCACAACACGTTTAAAAAATGTATTTGAACTTGAATGGATGAATAAAAAGTATTTTATGAACGATTGACAATTTGAACAAGAAATAGGGAGAGTTGCAGGAATTTAATAAAGCAAAATAAAAAAGATGCATCAATCAGGTTAAGTGTACCATAAGAGAAACTTTTCATGGCAAATTCTGTTCAAAATTTAAACGTTAGAGAAAAAATTTGTACAGGAAAAACTTTGAGTAAAACTATGAAGTTTCAAAATAAGTGAAATTTCCGCAAAAGACCACCACTATTTACGACCACTTTTTGGAGGCACGAAATTTTTTCCACAGACTCTTTTATAATTATTCTAGAACCGTTTGTATTATTATCCAGAAATTTGGACAGCGGCAGAAATGAGAAATTTTAGCCCTAAACATTGTACAAAAGTTTTAACGAGATCATGATGGAGAGACATTTAAAAAGTAAGAATTTCTGATGAGTTGTTTTAAATTAAACTAATCGACAATTGGATGCATGTAAGCAATGTCATCGTGGGTATCGATCCTGATTGGCCTTTGAAATGTTTACGAAAGCAACATATCTTACCAGTCTATTTCAAGTCAGTTTTATTAATAGTCTAAATATGCTGATAATAGAACAAGCCTGGCCACAGTCACTCAGTAAAAAAATTCCATGACTTTTTCCTTATCTTTCCTGACTGGCTTTTCTAATAGTTACATTTTACCCGCCAAATATTAATTCATTTGGCGATCTCGTAATCGATTATTGTATCTTGCGATAATCTCGTTACTAATGAATGCTTGTAAATTACTGTTGGTGTTGTTGTAGTTCATTTACGTCACCCTAGAACTGCACAATAGGCTATTAGCGACGGTCTGGGAAACATATCTGAGGATGATCCGAAGACATGCGCTATCACAATTTTGATTCTCTGCAGAGGGGATGGTACCTCCGCTTCGGTAGCCCGACGACTTGCGTGCAAAGTCGAGCACTTTACGGTGGAACAGTTGAACGAGGACAATACGGCACACCCTCGGTCCGTAAGCAGACGAATCCAAGTGATCACCCACCCGCACATTGACCGCAGCCAGTGATGTTTGACTTCGGTGATCTGCTGGGAACCGTCTAAATATACAATAATAGAACAAGCCTGGGGGATATTTTCATACCATGATCTACATCACCAACTGCAATCGCCAAGTTGCCAAATAGATTTTAAACTTGCAAATTAAAAAAAAAAAAGCATGTAGATGTTTACCCGGGGATGCTACGAGTTATAAATTTCAAGTTGGTCCTTTTCTGTAATGTTTTTTATTTTTAGTTACTCGATGACCGCTACCCGAAAGTTGCCAAGACTTGGTGATTATTCTGCCACAGATAGCGATACGGAAATCTACTCCATGCCTGACCAGAGACACTCAGTAAAAAACTTCCATGCCTTTTTCTTTATCTTTTCTGACTGGTTTTTATAATAGTTCCATTTTACCCGCCAAATTTGATTTCATTTGGCGATCTCGTAATCGATTATCGTATCGTGCGATAATATCGTAACTAATGAATACTCGTAAATTGATGAAATATGTACTTAATTCTTAGGAAAACAAAAGATATGAGCCACTAATTATTTACCTTTATTAACTAAAAGAAGTCTACAGTAAAACAATCCTAGCAGTTGTAACGCTAATACGCCATCTTATTAATATAAAACCAGCTAGCGCTGATGTTATGAGTTTAGAGCATCCTATTTGTGTGTTTGAAATTTTTTTTTAGGATAATACAGGTGATGCATGCTAGCCTATAGCTGTATTTAATCCAAAAAAATGAATTAATTGCGTGTTCTATTCTAGTTAAATTTTTTTATTTGTTACACTAGATAAGCTCATTCATCATTGTGTGAGCATTTAAGCATATACTTATTACATCACAAAATTATTTTTTCTAATGTTATATGAAATTGTTTATTTTGCTAATAGTTACATTTTAAAAACGTGTTTCTATAAAACAAAATAATTTTAAATCAACAGTAATTAAAGGAAAAAATACGCACTAAAAAAGCAAAATTAACGGAGAAAAGTTCTCATTTGTTCAGAGGAACCATATTGAATCTCCAAACTATTATTGTCGCCAATTTTAATGATAGCTATATATTTAAATAAAAAAAAAAGTTTTGTACTGAAAAGCTAATTTAATGAAAAAAACGGTACTTATCCGTTTAGGAGAGCCGGAAAAAATTCGCCTTATTATTGGGACCCATAATGCTTAGCTAAGTTAGGCATGAAATTTTACCGGTATTGCGTTTATTGTTTTTCGTATAAGTACAAAATATATTAATATGGATATCAAATATACCTACTATAGTACCTACCTATCTACTGTACTGTGGTAATGGCCTTTCATGGCCCACCAAATGAAATAAGTATCGGGGAAATGAATAAGTATTGTTGATTATGGTAATTTCCAACTATCAGAAGTTGGCCTCGGCTATTAGATTTATGCCAGATGATATTAAATTAATGATATTATGCCAAATGATATTAATAATGAATCTTTATTGTGACCAGAAGAACTTTTAAAAACGTATTCAGCATAACCTAGTCACCGAGAATGGCAACAGATAATAATTATTCAAAAATTGGAATTGTTTTAGCTAAATTAATTACAGTCCGTGGCCAAATTATTCGACGCACTGGAAGATCCTATGTAAAATCTTAATTATCAGGTTTATTGCTATACAGCTTAATTGTTTTTACGTGACTGTTTGCACTTGTTTATGTTAGTGTATCAATGGGTTAACATTGTAATGCAATACGTTAAAAATAAACACAAATGGGAAACATATAAAAAATCTCCTGAATAAAAACCCATTATATGCATGTTTAAATATAAAAGTATGGCATATAACTTCGTGCAAATCATGTCATTATTAAAAAACTACAGTGCGTCTAATAATTTGGTCTAATTATTATAATTTACTTATATAATACTTGATATTTTATGTTTATATAATATTTAATCTATCCAATTGTCAAATTTATATTATCTATTGTCTAATGTAACCGATTGATATACGAACGTTAACAAGTGCAAACACTTTTCAGTCGCGTTGTATAGGAAGTTGTATAGGATCACCCGATAATTAAGATTTTGCATAGAATCTTATAGTGGGTCTAAAAATTTTGCCAGTGACTTTATGTCGGTATATGTATTTCATTTTTGTTCTTAATATCGTAGTGTTGATCAAAACCAATATAATATTTGATTTTTTTTCACCTAGAAGGAAGAACGAATATAAAGCTAGTAAAAAAAATTAAAACTAGCTCTCTGGTTTCTTTAATTACAGAACAAACAACAGGCAATCAAATACTGACAAACAATTCAATGTTAAAAGAATTAAAAGAAACGAACAGCAGCAGAAGATTTTAAATTCTAAGAAAGTTTCTTTTTTGCATATTTTAACATTAAACAGCTACTTTAACATTTAATAAATACATTTTTCTTAAAAGCAAAAATAAACTTTTCAAAAGTACGTGTCTGAAACATTTTGTACAAGCAATTTTTCAAAGAAAGTTCGAGATTTCTTTTAAAAAATACTTTATGATCAGTTACAAAATTCAAATAAAAATAACATAAAAGCCTTTACTTTCTCGCCGAAGCGATTTTAATATTCAACACCATTCGTTGGCAACAGATGTTTTCAAGAAGATTACTTCTAAAGCGCTGTCATTAAAAATGTCGTCTGCTTTTTTATTTGTTCCAGGAACAAGAACATATTGATCTCCAGCAAGAATATCGTATCGAATTGTTTTGCTGAAATCGCCTGCGACTGTCAATGGGGCGAATCTAAAAGTTATTCCAACTGATAATGAAGCAATTCCTATACAGCCGAGGGGCCAACATATCCCTACAATTACAGTTAACGCTGCCCTCAAAACCGAAAAAGAAAATGAACAAATTTCAAAACAACTGTAAGCATTTTTTGTTCTGTGTATGTAATCGATTGCAAGAAGCTATTCGGTGTAGATTATGGCCCGATTCAGAATAATTTATTTTTTCAATCGTCTGATTTTGAGATGAGGCTCAATTTTTATGGATAGTGTGTCGAGAATATATTCAAAATCATGTTTTTTTCCCTCCATAGAACTGTGTGAATTGCCGAGTAGTTTAAGAAGACGTAATATATGTAATTTTAAACATTCTTCGGCCAAAAAATATTCTTTTTCCATTATAAATAAATTTAAAATTGAAGTAACTTAGTGTAATTTAGACTGTTTTTTAATCAGCATGGTGCGTAGCGTTTTTAAAAAGTGCTTTAAGGTGCTTATTTTCAATTTTCGTTTTTTAAAAGCCCTTAAAGGTGCTTTTTTTGTTGGGTGTTTCTAAAAAGTGATTAATTTTCCCATTTTTGGAAATGAGGTTTAATTTCTTTGCAATATCAATTTTTTCCTTGTATTATGCAAAAGCGTGGTTTTCACATTATTCAACGTTTCCACAATTCATTCAAACACAATGTAGCAAACACAATTTAGGCGTAGCTTATGAAAGCACCAATCATTTTACAGGTTTGATGAAATACTTGCGAATCCGCATGTGCGTCTATTGAGCTGGGTTTGGAGAAATTCTTGCACTCTCGTGTGCAATTATGCTGCCTTTTGCGAGATCTCAATTTCAGGCTTCATTTTCACCCTCTAAAATCGAACTGAAAAATCTCTCGATCTGTCTAATATAATCAAGAAAAGAGTTCTTTGTCAAAAACTAGTTATTTTGTCGTGATCATGTAAAGTCTTTCAAAATTATTTTGCATTTTGTTAATGTAAAGAGTGCTTTAAAATATTTTTTGAGTGCTTAAAAAGTACTTAAAAGGTGCCTATCTTTTGTTGAAAGATTTGGCTACGCACCCTGATCAACTTTAAGGATTTTTATATTTTATATTTTTCTTTTAAGTGGTTAATTTATGTACACTTTTAACCTTTTTTATATTAATATTTTTAAAAAATTCTTCTAAAATTTTTTTTTCCCCAATTAAAGAAAATGATAGGAGAATTCTTTGCTCATGAAATCTATAAAAATTACAAATTACGTAATCATGCCAAATTGTAATGTATCAGGTGTCTTAGGCTTATTTTTAATTGTGAGGAAATACAGCTGAGGGTATTTCACGTTAGCACTGCGGTTGCTGCAAGTCGGATGCGGATTCGTATCGATCGCGAACGCTAAATATTTGAAAAATATTTAATTTTTTTTTTATTTATCTAAAAAAATTATTAAAAATCCGGAAAACAAAATAAAGAAAAGATGTAATCTCTTCATCAGTTCACAAGATTATATCCGCAAAACACTATTATCTCTTTTTTATTTTGTTTTCCCGATTTTTAATAATTTTTTTTAAATAAATTTTTTTTTTTAAAAAGTTAAATATTTTTTTAAATAATTTTTCTTTTTCTCTCGTTATTAATCTTTATTATTTTCCATATTCCAGAGAAAACATAGAAAAAATTACAGAACAATGAAAAAAGGGGGGAAAAGAAAAATAATATATATTCATAAAATTGTGTGGCAACAGGAGCAGGCAACTTCACAGTGGTAACTGAAGATTTGTTATGATTCTATTAGAATGTATTTTTAGATAATCCCTTTTCAAACCCCGGCTGGATTTGATTGATGAAATTACACGGCTAAAAATATCTGTGCAAAAGATTAAAGAGACGGATAGGGATTACTAAAAATTGTACCATTCCACAGGTTCTGATTGTATTGCATTGATAATTAGAATTCTCGAATATTCTTTAAATTAGCTCGTTCTACTGCATTTGTAATCCAAGTTTTAAGAGACCGAAACAGTTTGCAATTCTCTAATATTCAGAATCGAATTTGCTAATTCAACGGATGCTTTACCTTCTTATTGCAAATCATTCAATTGATTTTTTGTTGTTGATCAAAACTATATACGTCAATAAAATCAAGGGCAAAAGAATTGATTTAAAAACTAGAATACAGACACTTTGTATGGAATTCTATCAACATAATTATGATTAGACTAAACTTTAATGAAAAATTTAAAATGGAAATCGAGTCTTCTGAAGAATAATTTAAAATCAACAAACATGGTATCCGGCAATGAATCCATTTAAAATACATTTTCAAGGGTGACAAAGTGTCACATGAGTAGTCATAAACTAATACAGATACAAAGAAAATAAACGCTATCGAAATGAAAATAGAACAATCCCAAACCAAAACCCACTAGAACAATCTTTACGGGTTTTTAATTTACTTTTATTTATCAATTAATTAAAAATAATCATAGATGGATTTCTACAAGTAAGTGAATTGTTCATTTGAGAGCCACATTCAGGGAGGGGAGAGAGAGCCTTCCAACGAGGCGAATCGGGTTTGAATCCCAGAGATGGTGGATTGATATGAATTCCGTATCCGGATCGCACCGATCGCAGTGCTGACGTAAGTGATAGGCGGATCATTAAGTCCCCCTGCCGTCAGGCTAACCGTGGGAGGTTTTGGTGGTTTTCCTCTTCATGTAATGCAAATGCGAGTTAGTTCCATCAAAAAGGTCTTCCACTGCGGCAAAATTTATCCCAATACTTGATCCAGGAGTTTCCGTGTCTTCTGGATTGGGTTTAAAATGACAAGGCTATGGAGTTGAACATCAGTAGTCGTAAGCGCAAAATTGGGTCGGCTATTCAACGACGTATATAAAATATATAATTCTTCATCGTTAAAAATATACTTTAGTGATTTTCGAATTTCTCTTTTGAATCTTTTACAATAATATTTGAATTTTCTAATTTTTTTCCCCTCCTTACTAAAGGATCCATTTTTAGGACAAAAATTTGAAAATTGTTTAAATTTCAGTTCAAATTCTCACGAGTGTTCAGAGGTGTAATGCTAAGCAGTGAGTTTGCAAAGGTGATATAGGCTTATTCTGGCTATTTTCTGATATTTTTTAATGACAGTCTAATCAATACTCAATCTAAATCTTAGCCAATCAATAATATTGACCGTAGAGGCCGGTGAAAGGGGCCATACTTTGGCCACTGCTTTTCCGCTTCACCACCACCAACTGGACAGTGGTTTCTACAACTGATAAATACGAATTTCGGTATCCGTTTATTGTAAAATAATATCGATATTTAACAACATATCGTGATATTTTTCTAATTTAACTCATTTGTGTCGTTTTTTTTTTACATTGGTCAATATTTTTATTATTCAAATAAAATTTAGCAACGCTCAAAATAATAATTCAATAATCAACGTAATAGTATTAGCGATATTAGATATGTTACGTTATCGATAATGTTCGCATGCCACATTTTTCGATAATTAGTATTATCAATAATATCATGATGTTATATTGTATTCGATATAAATTGTTATCGTTAATGATTTGGATATCGTCGTATTTGTTACACTTACAGTCCCTGGCCAAATTCTTAGACGCACTCTAAGATTTTATGTAAAATCTTAATTATCAGGTGAGACTATACAGCTTCATTGTTTTTACGCGGTTTGCATTTGTTTACGTTCCTGTATCCATTGGTTATTATTGTAATGCTGTACGTTAAAAATAAATACAAATAGGAAGTATGTAAAATATCTCCCGAACCCATTACATGCATGTTTAAATATTGCCTATAAACTCGTGCAAAACATGTCATTATTAAAACACTGCAGAGCGTCTAATAATTTTAATCTAATTATTACAATGTAATAATATAATACTGGATATAATAAATATTCTATATTTATATAATATATCGTCTAATGTATCCAATCGTTGAATTTATATTATATATCGTCTCATTTAACCAATGGATACACGAACATAAACAAGTGCGAACCGGTTTCAGTCGCGTAAAAACAATAAACCTCGAAAGTATCACCTGATAACTAAGATTTTACATAGAATAGTGCGTCTAATAAATTGGGCGGGGACTGTATGTATATTATTGTAAGCCGGCGACCTGCGTTAACTAAAATCTAGTGAACATGGTTCTTAAAAACGAGAAATACCATGTTCAAAATTCGTCAAATATTTTCGAGGATGGAACATATCTTTTCTCTCATAATGCCAATAAAAGTGAATTTTTTTTTATTAAACAGTGAGCGTGAATAAAATTCCCTTTATGTTCTGCAAAAGCAACGGAGTAGAATTTCGTTTCCCGCCATCACACTTTCCGGAAAAAGTAGAGGGTGCAGATTCCGGGAGAAATTTTGTTGAAACGACAAATATGGGGAAGGGGCGTGTGGTTGATTCAAAAAGTAAGATGGATTGCACTTCTTGAATAACATGTAAATGCTTCCCTTTACTTCGTTGCACGCTCCACCACATCACAGCGTTTAGAACGCTGCCCACAATATATCTCCACGTTTATTTTTAGAGGAAGATGTTTTAGAATAAAATAAATGTTAAGGTGTGACGAAAATTCCCGAAGAAATCTCATTAGTTCTGTTTTAATCCTAACGAGAGTTAAAACGCAAAGATTCGCGTTAAAAAAGTTTAAAGTAGCCGATAGCAACATTATAAAAAACTTTTTTTTTTACATATTTGGCTACATTTTTTAAGTATAAACAAAATCTATTAGGCTCTTATTTAACAGGTATTGGCAATGGAATACGCATTCAAAAATTAACAAGTGCAAGTGCAATTTAGATTATTGATTCAATAGGCTTTCAAGAACTTTAAATTGTAGTGCTATTTGAATTGACAATAGAACACGCGTCCACATAATTTAAATTGCAGTGAAATTTGGATTGACTTTGGAACACGTATCCTTGCATACTATAAATTGTAGTGCTATTTGGATTGACACTGGAACACGCATCCACATACTTTAAATTGCATTAAAGTTTGAATCCTCGTTGAAATATGCATTTACAAACATTAAAATGTAACTTAATTTGAATTGACGAAAGGATAGATAATAGCGTTTTTTGACGACGCTGTTTTATTACTAGCAAACATACTTAAAGTCACAGCCTTCTATGATTAAACATATTATTAACAGATATATATTAATTCTTCCTTTGATTAATCAAGTTTTTTACTTACATCACTGAAACCATATCTTTTGAAGTTTTTTTTTAATTAATTAAAAGATACTCAGAGCAATATCTAAGCTTTGTATGATGCGATACAAACTGATTAACCTTTGATTTAATGGTAGGATTTCTATTTTACGTTCTTATTTGAAAAACCTATTAAATTTTACAAAAATTAGACAAATTGTTTTGCAAACGATACGGTGTGCATACGTTAAGAACGAACAGTATCTTTTTTACCCCCAATTCCTACTATTAGTTCCCACTCTCCTCATATCTCGTTCAAATTTTCAATTGTTAATAAAATACTTTTTATTCATCCATTCAAATTCAAATACATTTTTTTAAACTTGTAGTGGATGACACTTTATGTTAATACAGTTTTTCTTCCAAATATTTATTAATTAATTAAATTTAATTAATTAATTTTAGCTTTACATGGTAGACAAAATAATTAACAAATATAATTATTTAATAAAAAGTAGCTAAAACTAAATTTTTCTTTGTCGACCAAAGTAGGACTTGATTTCAAAAAAATTGTTTTTTTATATTACTTGCTAATTAATTAAATTTCAAAATTGGTCATAAAAAAGTACTTTCTTTAAATATGCATACATTTGTTTCCTGCGGATTCGCTTTCTTGACCCTTAATAATATTTTTGCTGTATGAATTTTGTAATTTAGAAAACCAAAAGTTACTCCATAAAAATTATTCCAAAGAAAATGCTATGTCTTAATGTCATTTTTTGAATGGTAAGGAATCTAAAATCGGAACAAAATTGATTGTAAATGAGAAACAGATAAAAAAAATATTTCATGGGAACAATTCAACCACTTTCTTCGCTGTATACCTTTTTTCAAATATCTAGTTTTTACAATCGGAAATTATCGTAACTTATTCTTTTGAAGCTCGAAAAACGAACATATCGATTACTCTATATAAATCGTCGTATAAACTGGGTGATTTTATCGGCTAGACATATTCTAGACACTAGATTTTTATCTATCGTGTTTACCAATTAGTGAGTAGGGGACATATATTTCGTCTTATATAATACCGGAAAATGTCAATTCT
This sequence comes from Parasteatoda lunata, assembly GCA_949128135.1. NCBI lineage: Eukaryota > Metazoa > Arthropoda > Arachnida > Araneae > Theridiidae > Parasteatoda > Parasteatoda lunata. The sequence goes on from OX421978.1 coordinate 96,331,858, forward strand.
GAGGCGATTAGGAATGTCTGCGAAAAAGATAATTTCTGATGCGATCCAACTATGCTATGCAGTAATTCCAAACGATTTTTTTTTCTTGCAGAAGATTGTTTTGTCTAAATATCAGATTTTCAGATTTTATAAATACTAATTAGTTAGCAATGAAATGGCAACGACTAGTCATTTAATTTTAATAATGAAGAACAGGATGTTTAAAAAAAATGATAACACCCCGTATAACTTTTGTTCGTGTCTAATATAATCTGTGAAACAAAGCGTTGTTTGACATTTGTAAAACGAATTTCAGAATTAAATAAGTTCTAAAAAGTAGAAAAATATATTCTAAAATTTTACTCTAAAAAGTAGAGTAATGAAACATAAGAATAACAACTAATAAATATGTATGTAATGATGCTTGACTCTAAATTTAAATACAACAATTATAATTTTATTTTTAAAAGCGAGACAAGAACAATTATACATCCAATAGAAAAGAATTGGTTTACAGTGTGATTTTTACGAAATTTCTATTTCGTTTCATTTCAAATTTCATTTTCTATTTCGAAAAAAAATATCGACTTAACAGGGTTTTGCGAAGAAACCCATCGATAGAAGAATTCAAATAAATATTAGATGGATGTATAATAAAAAGGGAAAAAAAAATATTTTTTGACATAACAAGGTATACCGTATTTCACCGATTTTTCTGGTAAACCGGGTTAACAAGCACTGGTCTATTCCTTCTCGTGAGAAAATAAAATAATAAAGCAGTGAAACGCCTCTAAATTATTGGTCAAGGATTTCAAAATTTTTAGTTTTTTCTAAAATTTATAATGGTACACTGTTGATGGTACACATGATTCTGGTCATTTATTATTATGGTACACTCTTTATGGTACACAGGATTCTGATAATTTATTATGAAACACTCTTGTTGGTACTTAGGATTCTGGTCATTTTTTATGGTACACAGCTTTACACCACTCGTGATGCTTTTATTTTGTGTCAACAATTCATGGCTTTTCCCGTAATGATTTGTAATGTATCTACCACTACAAAAATATAATTCCAGTTCACTAGTATATAAAACATGTTAACTCGATTCTGTGGTGGGTTACCTTTTCATAGATGAAGGTTGGTATTGTCTAATGGTTTTTACCAACATTGGTAACCTTCAGACATGATGCAAACACGCCTACCTTGATAGAAACTCCTACTTCGATTTGAACACGCCTACTAAGATACATGGTCCACATTGAACAGTTGACTTGCTACTTGTAATTGCGACATTATCCCCTTTCTCGCGCTGTTTCTTCTCAGTCTCGATTACACGTAACGTCAGCCTGTATATACTCGATTGCTAAAGGCAACATAGGAGCAACCACGACAGTTCTCAAAACGGATGATCTTAATACAGCTCAAAAGTAAAGATCTTAATACAGCTCTCCCGGGCTCTCACAAAAAACACAATGAATCAATTTGTTGTATCCGTTCATCGAATTCTATTACAGATATAATTCTGGTGGGGAAGTACTGTAGTGTATCTACCATTACAATAATATAATTCCAATTCAATAGTGTATAAGACATGTTAACTCGATTCTATGGTGGGATACCTTTTCATAGATGAAAGTTGACATTGTCGATAACAGCACTCCCCAGATTATTTAAAATTTTTACTGGTGGTACGTTCATTAGTTTTTTATCGAAATGCATAAAATATAATCTTTTCAACGGCAAGAAATATTTCTATCCAGCACCTTGAAAAAAAAAAAAAAAAGAATATTTTTTTCCTATTTCATCTAAGATCTCTTGGAAGATTCAATGAACAGTGGAGATCGAAAAATCGAAGAAGAATGTTGAAGAGGAACTCGAAATTCGCTGGGGCTGCGCATTACAAAACGATTTCTCGCTTTAACATGTGTACCACGACGTTCTTCTTAAAGAATGTCAATTCTGTAAAAAGAAGGAGTAAGAAAGTAAGTAAAAAAAAATCTTCCATTTTTTCATGAAAACACGTCCTCTGATGGATGATAGTTTCGAATCTTCCATCTTAAGATTCCTCCTATATCGATATAGAAAATTGAACGCACTATCGATGGTAGTTCATAAAAGCGGGAGACAAAATTTGTGTCACGCGTAATGCTCGACTTCTTTCTTCCCACCTTCTTCTCATCTGAAGAATTTAACACCAGTTCGTGAGTTGTGTTGTTCATTGCTTCTGCTGCGGACAGAAAATATTTCCTCTAATCCACAAAAAGAGGGGGTTGGTCTAGAATTGATAAGTGTCGGGGGTATATTTTATGTTACGATCGTGGATGTTAAGATGATTGAAAAAAAAAGTCACGATAATCTACTAAGTGTACTATTTTTTTTTCTTTTCTTTTTTAAACTTTGGAAAGATATTGATGTTTTGGAAGATATGTTAGGTTTATATATATTTTGATAAACTTAAAATTTTTTTACTTCACATAATAACTCTTTTTTTTGTTGTTGTTGTTGAACCGGATAGATTTTATAAAAGGGATTTTATTAAGGCAGAAAATACTTCCAATATAAAAGCTTTGCCTTTTTCTCAATATTGTTTCTCAAAGGCTCTGCAATCACAAGAAGAAAAAAAAGAATTTCAACAATTTCGGTATTTTTGCTGTATTGTTGTGTAAAAAATTACAATCGGAATGCAAGAACCGCGATGGCTCAGGGGATAGAGCGTTCGCCTTTCAATGCGGCGAACCGGGTTCGAATCTCAGTCGATACGAATTCCGCATCAGTGCTGAGTGAAATATCCTCAGTGGTTGACGGATCATGGGTTCGAGTCCCCTTGCCGTTAGGCTAACCGTGGGAGGTTCTCGTGGTCTTCCTCTCCATGTAACGCAAATGCGGGTTAGCTCCACCAAAAAGTCCTCCACGGAGGCAAATTTCTCCCATTACTCGATCCAGGAGTTCCCTTGTCTTCTGGATTGTTGCCAAAATATTTGCCAGAGCCGCGGTGGCTCAACACCTCCTAGAAGAAGGAAGGCCTCAGCACGGATAAATTTAGTAGTCCGATATGACGAAGTTAACTGCGCAGTTGATGAAAAATAAGAAAGATGTCACTACGTTCGGGGTACTAAGCTGCTCAGTGGTTGAAAATACGAAATATATCATTACGTTTGGACTACTAAAGGATATTTATGGTAACCCGTGCTGAGGCCTACTCTTTCTAGGAGGTGTTGGGTGGCTCAGGGTGTAGAGCGTTCGCCTTCTAATAAGGTGAATCGGATTCGAATACCAGCGATGGCTGATAGATACGAGATTCGCATCCGGTTTGCACCGACCACAGTGCTGACGTGAAATATCCTCTGTGGAAGATGGGTCTTGGATCCGAATCCCCTTGCGTCAGGCTAACCGTGGGAGACTCTCGTGGTTTTCTCCATGTAACACAAATGCAGGTTAGTTCCATCAAGAAAGTCCTCAACGAAGGCAAATTTCTCCTAATACTTGATCCAGGAGTTCCCTTATCTTCTGAATTGGATGCAAAATGACAAACCTACGGAGTTGAACATTAGTAGTCGTAAACCCATAAAATTGGGTCGGCTTTTCAACGACGGTTATAAAAATAAAATAAAAATTGGAACTCAAATCACCTCACCTCAGAAAGTGAGGGTGGAATCTAAAATATTATCAAGGATAGTTTTTGGTCAACGATTATCAAACCATTTGAAATAAGTTTTTCATAATTAATATGCCTTGTATTTATTTTATTGTATACTTTACAATGTTTCTCTCCATTTACTAAAAGCAATTCACAATATTTTTAGTTGTATAAATATTCTTACCTTTGTTCAAAATCAATTTACAATATATAAGGACGATTGCAAATTTAGTAATAAAATTTATATATTTGAATTATTTACATATTTTTATAGCTGTCTCTATTTCTAGAGACAGCTATAAGAGAATAATCGCAAGTTAGAAATAGAAATGTAGTGATTTCCAATTTCGTAATTGATTAATTATCATAATTCCTCTCTAACTTAATACAAAATTAGCCTTCAGTTTGTTAGTATTATGAACAAATTATACAAGAAAAAGTAAAATAATTTTTTTTTTTAAAGTCAATTCCTACTTTGGTCAACAAGGAATAAGTTTATTTTAATTTTTAATAAATAAAAATTTTCTCCCTTATAAACCTAAAACTAATTCATTAAATTTAATTAAAGAATTAATATTTGAATCAACTATTTTTTGTTCAATAAGTTAGAAATTATCACTGATGTTATTTTTTAAATATGTGAAAACTTAATAGCTTTTAGTAAAATTTAAAACAATGACTAACGTTTAACCTATCAGAAAAATCCTTGTCGTTTTTCGCTCATCCCTATTTAATGAATGAATTAATATTTGAAACAAACTGTATTAACATCAAGTGTCGTCCACTACAAGTTTTAAAAAAATTTATTTGAACTGGAGTGGATGAATAAAATGTATTTTATTAACGATTGAAAATGCGAACAATATATAAGGAGAGTGTGAACTAATAGTTGGAATAGAAAAGAAGATCAAGTTTTTAAAGTGAATATTAGTTATAGAGTCATTACCATATACATTATTGCATCTAAAACAGTTTTATTCGTGTGATTTATTTTGTAAAATAGTTCTGTTCATCACAATAAATTAATAACACCTGTATTTATGTTGGAATCTGAAGTCAAAGATTCTTTAAACCGGTAGATAACAAATAGAAATATTCACTTGGTAAAAACAAATATTTAACAGCCCCTTTTTTAAAATATATAAAGAGCACTTTCGAAGGTACTAATAAGTACGTTAAAATTCGATCATTAGAACAAAAATTATGAAAGGTTGTACTACCCGAGTAACAAGGGAGAAATGTAATACAGCGTATAAAAAAATAAGGAAAGGAAAAACAAAACTGTATACAAAAATGAGCCAAGATGACAAATGTAGTCCCCCTTACTAATATATTCTTCATATCAGGAGTAAAAGGCGACAAAAGTTTTGAAGAAAGGGCGACTGAAGTTTTGGGGCACCAATATGTATGATAATTCCGGTGAAAATACAGCAAGGGAGTCCCAATTCCTATTGACCCGGCCGTTACTCCTCCGTATTCGATTAACCTTTGCAAACGCTCAGACGAGACCCAATCGCTGGAGACCCCAAGCCGCCTTATATTCGTTACTTTCCCAATTCCAAATTTTTCACTTTTCTCAGTCAAGTGCTAGTGACAAGTTCATTTTGGAATTGTGATGTGTGTGTGCCCTTCCCTCAACACCACCGCCAGTTACAGTCTCAGTGAAGAGTTTAATGTAACCGTTGGGCTTGGAAGAGTTTCTCCCTGTAAATGTGTCACGTAAATCATAAATATTTCTTTTTCGGTTACCGTTAGGACTACCTAGAAAAGTAAATTTTTAGAAAGAAATTAAATTCTTCTATTTTTCGTTTGGAAGAAACCTATTTAAAATTGGAATAGTCAAACGCAATGCAGACGTTTCTCTCGGAATAAAATTATAAATTATTGGCTTTTAATGGCAATGTAGAATGTGCGACAAATGTGATTAATGAATCATGCAAATCATTTAAATGAAAAGAGAAAAAGCATTGATTAGTATATTCATGAAAAAATAATTAAGAAAAAAGAAAATTATTGCAATGTGATAGTATTATTGCAATCACTGGTGGTTAAATGTTTCTTTTTCTTCCTTAATAGATTTTCATAAACAAAAATAGTCATTGGTTGCAAAAACTGCATCCATTGATTTGCCATCTAATCGTTGTTCTTTGGAACTCAATTCCAGTTAATATGCATTTCTTAAGACGTCCCAAAATTCTTTTTCTTCTTCAGTATTCATATTTATATCATATAAAATCCCCGCCAAGATAGTATTGTTGTTGTTGTTGTTGTTACTTATTCCACTTGGCCCAGAACAAGGCTGGACCAAGTCCAGAAGACCGTTCACCGGCAGAAAATCAAATACCATCGCCGGATCCTCCAAAATAAAATTTCTCTCCAGTCCCATACAGGACAGCAAATGATCAGGTGTAGCCTGGTGCGCATTACATTTTAGGCATACAGGGAAAGTCTTTTGACCTTGAACAAATGTTAGTCCGCGGGTATGACCACTGATTTGTCTTGTTATAGCTGTCTGCAGTTTTCTATCACCCTTTAGCTCCAGGGCAGCCCCAGGACTATTTTGTTGATACCACTCACGACTAGGCGGAATCCTCCAAGTCCTATATTGTCGGCCTTTACTTTTGCATATATTTCATCGTATGTTCGAAGGCTACTACGATCTATAGGGTCATTAGAGCCCTCCTTGGCCAGTTCATCGGCCAGATCATTAAAATGAAGGTTTAAGTGGGAGGGGATCCACTGAAGATGTATATCATTGTGAGAAGAGTAAGTCTTCAAATTGTCAATGATATTCAGGCCAATTCTGTCACCGATGTTTCGCCAATTACTCAGATATTGTATTGAGCTACATGGTGAAGGAGAAGTGTGCAACTTCTGTTGGTACTAGGACCGTGGACGCACGAAGAAGTCTGACTTTGTCCGTTGCCTTTATGCTTTAGCTGGGTATAGTGGAATGGCCTTCACGCCTTGGGTGACCCTGCCAGGAGTATAAAAGTCCGGACGTACTTCACCCATTCCACCCAGGGCCACCACCCCCGCCACGATGAGGCAGCATAATAGGACTTGGGGGGGACAAGATAGTAATTATAAATAAGTAAATCACAAAATGAATATTAAAAAAATTGAAATTAACATTGCATAAAAACATTCAAAATATTCGCTGGGGAAATTAAAAGAAAAAACTCAGAGGTGAAAACAATCAACTCCAAGAATCATCTGCTTTTTTTTATATTTGATCTTGCTGTGTCAATTTTTTATTAATGCTTATGTTAGTCTGATTTTTTATGACTTGTGCAATTCTATTTTTTGAGATTATGGCTTTGAAGTGGATCGAAGTTGTTCAGTTCATTTTAAAGTTTTAACTTAAGACAATATTTAAAAAAGAATTCTAAAAAATTATCAAACAGCAGCGGTCGCCATAGCAACGCATGCATTGACAACGCATGCGCACTGTTTACTATTACTCTTGGACACAATTGAAATGTGTAATGACGTCCAAATAAGGTGCGCACGTCATCAACCCAAAACAACACCCACTTTGCCAATGGGTAATAATTTGAATTTATGTTATTTCGATCAAGTACACTGTAAAAAAATACTCGTATTTTTTCCAGACTTTCATGGTATATTCTACGGTTTAAAGCTGTTTTTGTTGACAAACGGTTTTTCACCGTTTTTCATCCCAATCATAAACGTAAAACCGTCATGTCAAATTTTAGTTTTTACCATATAATTTTGCGTACCATACAATAACTTTTCTATTAACCTTCTCGCTAATCTTTTTACATATATTTTCTCTTTACTTGCTCTTACTGTTCAACAATTCTTTTTCTGGTTTTCAACAATATAAATAAAACTACGTTCGATCTATAAGTTAAATTGATTATCTTTCTTTGGATATAATCCGAAGTATTAACTTCAATAAATACTATCGAATCTTCAAAAAAAGAATGAAAACACTGATGTTCATAGATTACAGATAACAATGCAGTTTTAGTCATTAAGTTAATAAAATATTACATATAACACCTATGCACAGTACAGTTAAACAGATCAACGGATTTTTGCTACACATTTTTTCCGATAGAAAATTTCCCTCTCAAATTATTTCTTATCAGTGACAAAAACAAGACCGAAAATCTAGAATTATTATTATTCGGAATATTTAAAATTAAATTCGAGATATTTCTCCAAAATTTTTTTAACATTTTTTGCTAAACATTTTTCTCTAAAAAAAATTTCCCTCTCATATTTTTCTCGTCAGAGACAAAAACAAGACGGAAAACTTAAAATTATTATTATTCGAAAAATCTAAAATTAAATTAGAGATATTTCACCAAAATTTCCCAACCTTTTTTGCTACAATTTTTTTCCTTTAGAAAATTTCCCTCTCAAATTTTTTTCTCGTCAGTGACAAAAACAATACGAAAAATGTAAAATTATTATTATTATTATTCGAAAAATCTAAAATTAAATTAGAGATATTTCACCAAAATTTCCCAACGTTTTTTGCTACACATTATTTCCTATAGAAAATTTCCCTCTCAAATTTTTTCTCCTCAGTGACAAAAACAAGACGGAACATTATTCTAATTTTTTGAATTGCAAAATAGGGCAAAAACGTATTTAAAATATAAAAACATGATGGAATGGTAGTGGGATGGTAGTGGTACAGAACTTTAAAGATCCATGACGTTTTTATAGAGAAAATGTCTTTTTTACAATTTCATCGTCTAAAAACGAGGTATTGATAGAAAAGAGATCACAGATAAGAATCGGCGAAATATAAAAATAAAATTTAGAGGTACGTAAAAAAAAAAATTGTGTCAGTGGCGGAAAATGATTTTTTAAGTGTCGATAGAGGAAGGAGCGGCGGGGGAAAAGAGGGAGGAAGTTCGATGGTTGAGAAAAGAGGCGTAAAATTAATTGTTATTACCATTAAATTATCTTCGTAATCGTTTTAGAACTTTTTTAGACTCTGTTACATTAATAAAGAGATCAGAGTTTTTGAATTGAAGGTTAATATTAAAAACGCGGGTGAAAATTTTGATAGTTTTACTTGGAACAAAATCTGTCGCAAAAAACTAAAACTTATATCGTGTAACATGATTTGTGAGAAAAAGTCTCTTTTTAGGTTTTGCTGTAGAAGTTAATTTCTAACAGTATTTATCTTACAGTTATGTACAGTTCCTAATTTTTTTCTTCAGCTATGCAACCTTCTTCCGGCGGAATCTCGACTTTATAAAGTATATGAAGGAACTTGTGAATGCATTAACCAATAAAAGACTGCTTTATTTTGAAAATAATTTACTAGAGAAATTGAGAGCGTTGGCTCAGGGGATAACTTTATTCCCAATGAAGTGACTCAGGTTCGAACCCAAGCGTCGACTCGCACAGTGCCGACGTAAAATATACTCACATGATTACGTTCGTGTACCAATAGGTAAAATTATGCGATTTATAAATTAGACGATATATATATATAAATATAGAATATTTATTATATTAATATATTATAATAACTAGACGCACCGTAGGGCTTTAATAATTACGTGTTTTGCACGAGTTTATGTGCAATACTTTTATATTTAAACATACGTGTAACGGATTTTTAATCAGATTTTTTATATACTTCCTATTTGCATTTATTTTTAACGTATTGCATGACAATGTTAACTCACTGATACATGAATGTAAACAAGTGCAAACCGGTTTCAGCCGCGTAAAAATAATTAAGCTGTATAGTATCACCTGATAATTAAGATTTTACATCGAATCTTATAGTGCGTCTAATAATATGACCAAGGACTGTATACGTACACAAGTAAGGCGTTTTAAGCATATTAAAAAGATATTATTTAAATCAAAGTAGTTGTAATTTTTTAATAATTACAGGATTTGCACGAGTTTATACGCAATACTTTTATATTTAAACATACATGTATTGGGTTTTTATTAAGGAGATTTTTTATATACTTCCTATTTGTATTTATTTTTTAAGTGCTACATTGCAATGTAACCAATTAATACACGAACGTAAACAGGTTTCAACCGCGTAAAAACAATGCTGTAGAGTTTCACCTGATAATAAAGATTTCTTATAGAATCTTATAGCGCGTTCTAATAATTTGCTCAAAGACTGTATATATTTTATAAACAAAATAATTTTTTGTGTTGAAAAATATAGACTTTTAAGTGAAATTGAATGGCCGGCTACCATGGGGTTTGGTGGGCGAAGCGAGTAGGGGGCAGGAACAGGAAAAGATGCACCTGTTAACGATATCTCCTTGATATGCCAGCCTCTTGCAATCAGTCATTTTAGAAAAGGGAGTGTTTGAGGCCTCTTCTACACACTACCTTAGACAAACAGGCCGTAGAAATCATTCGACTGCAAAATGTCGCCCAAAATCTTCACTCCCCCCCTAAAGATATTAATATTCCGAACAGTCGCGCTTAGAAACTCCAACCACAGAGATACAAACACATGTTGCCGAACTGGCATTAATCCGGCTGGAAACTCTGGGGAGGTAAAGTCCGGCCATGCGGAATGCGGCTCTGTGTTGTAATGGTCACTGCTGCGGTCAATTATGGAAGATGCTTTATTAGAACAACAGGGTTGGGTGCAACTGCAGATGATCTTTGAAATGCCCCTTCAAATTGATAAAGGAACGATATTAAATATATTTAATAGAACAAAGACAAGGGACGAATCATAGGATGGAGATATGGATAAATAAATATCTGTCTACAGAAAGATAAATGTTACCGTGGATAACCGAAATCAAGAGAATGTCGACTTTCACCAGTGAATGTCAACAATCACATAGTCGCTTTTTTGAATGTCAGAAATATTTTGTATCACATTTGATATTAATTTCTTCGTTAATGTTATTAGATTTATTCGCTATTTTAATATCTGCTGAGGATAGATGAGGAGAAACCTCAGTGTTCGGAGTAATTGCATACCAGGCAGTGTCACTGAACCTTTAAAACATTGAAGTATGGCATACCGGGCATTGGCTATTACCTAGATCTAGAATATATTTCGGACATTTACCAAAGCGACAATGTGATTGTCAACAATCACTGGTGGAAATCAACTATTCACAGTAACACATTCATAGGATTGAATAGGTCTAATAGAAAGTAAGAATAAAAAAAAAAATAATAATAGCTTAAAAAACTACTACTACCGGGTTACGGTACAAGAGGTACAATGGAGTATAAATACGAGAGCAGTTTATGAGTCCGAGACCTTGAAATAAAAAAAACCCCATTATACATACCGGAATGCATTTTATTTTTCGACGTAATCTACTCTCATAATGATACACTGTTCCAACTATCCTTCCAAACAACAAGAGCTCTTAAACTCATCAAAATAGTTATTTGTGATATTAATCATCTCAGTTTTTGAAGAAACTGTACTAGTCAAGAGAGTAGGGTGGATGAGGGATGTATCGTAATTAAACCCATCTAGAGGGGTGCGATCGCAGACGAGTGAGCTTCCCCATTATCGTGATGAAAAAGTGCTTTTTTTCTTGGATAATTGGTGCCGCCTTTCTTTATTAAAACGGTCTAATAAATCAGTCAAATGATCCTTTTTCTCTTTGGCAGATAAATCATTGAGGATTATTGAGCTGCAAAAATTTGTGGTCATAATCTTACTGATCGATATTTTTGCCTTTTTTCATTGGAACAGAATTTCAGAATACTTAGACGATATATTATATAAATATTGTAAGGAAATCTTTTATACATCATTCATAATTTCAAACAGACTTAAATTTAACCAATTGGTTTGAAATAAAATTTATATTTTCGTGAGCTATAGGGTTCAAATATATCAAAGAATTGCATTATTTCGAATGATGAAATTTAATTAAACAAACATCCGTTATTCATTAATTATTTCCAGCATGAACAGTCAAAATCACAAATGTTAGGGGCCATTCAAATATTACAAAAGCTGGGCTTTGGTAATTAGGACTTCTGTTCTGACGTCAGGACGTCGCAACAACCCTCTTTTTTCTGCTATTAAAATCTAATTTTAATAATAAATTTAAATTAGTTTTAGGCTATGTTAAAATTTAATTAAATTAGTTGGTAAAATAGCTCTGCGGAACATGCGCGGACAGGTAGTTAAAAAATTTTATTTTAAGAATAAGACTATATAAGAAGGCCAGGTGGCAGAGCGGTTAGCGCATCTTACTGCGATGCCATTGGCTGCGGGTTCGAATCCCGTTCTCGGCATGGATGTTTCTCTCTTTGTGCTGTCTTCTGTTGTGTGTGTGTATGAATGTGGCCCACCCTATAAACGGGTTTGTGACAGTGTGGCGTGGGTAATGTTGCTCTCCTCGACTTTGGTTCACAGGTGCCCACTGGGTAAAGCGAAATGAGCAAAAATTCTGGCATCTTCATAGGCAAAGATTCAAATTCAGTGCCTGCCATTGGAAAAAAAAAAAGACTCTATATGAGGTGTTGAGAAATTTTTAGATTATCATTGAAATCGCGCATCAATTATTGAAAAAAAAACTAAAATATGGTATCCTTTAAAAATTAAAAAAAAATAACAAAAATTGAGGTTACCCAGTGGCAAAATGGTTGTTGACAAATTTTTTCATTCGGGCTTTATGCTTGCGTTTATGAGCAAAATTCTTTCGTTTTTCTGTTTGTGTTTAAACGCTTAACGTACTCACATTCTTTGGCTTCAGCTTTTTCAGTAAGTTTAGGCCTTAGCATAGTTTATTTTTCTTGTTTCAACTCTAAATTTTGAGACCGTGTCAATCAGTTTGGGACCCTCTTTATTTGTGATATTCACCTGAATTAATATTGAAAACGATCCAGTTTGAATTGTAGGTTAGAGTTTCTGATTCTTAATTAAAACAATAAAAACAAAAATATCGTTCAAATCATGAAATTCTCTTTTATTCACAACTCAAAAAATTATTTAAGGGATCTGTCTGGTCCTATGTTTTAAAAATCGACTCACCAACTTAATGCATAACAAATTAAAAGTGAAAAAAAGAATTCTAAAAAAATTATCTAACAGAAGCGGTCGACATAGCAACGCGTGCAATGACGAAGCATGCGCACTGTTAATTATTACTCTTGATTACGGTCGTTGAAAACTGTGATGACGCCATCAAATCCAAACCAAGACCCATTTTGCCAATGGCTAAAAAAATGTACCTTCCCGTAAAACACAATTTACGTCACTTTACATGATTCGTTATTGAGTTAATTTTGACTAAAATACTCCTCAGGAGTCAAAACTCTCCGATTTTTAAACCTTTTCTACCCTCAAATTTAATTTTTTTCAAAATGTAATATTTTTTCGAATTAGTCAGAAAGGGTTTTTTTCATATCAAAAAATAAATCAATCAATAAAAATAAGCGGATTTTAATTTCTTACGTAAACACTAATCACTAAAAATAAGCGAATCTCAAATCCCTCTCCCATACGCACTTTTTGTACAGCCCCTTAAAAAATCAATTTAAAAATTATAAATACTTTAAGTATTAATTTATAATATTTCTCAAACCCATATAGCATCGAACATATAGCATTTAAAATGTCAAGTATAGAAATTGAAAATGCACTTTAATTTTATAATAAAAAAATCATAATAATAAAGTATGAAAGGAATTTAAAAGAGTGCTAAATTAACAACTGGAAGATATACACGGAAAGTAAGAATAAGCTTAAATATTAATAATTTTTATGTAGGGAAATTTCATTAAAACGGCGAGGTGATGAATATTTTTAGGGATTAAGTTACGGAAAAGTAGTTACTTTATTCAAATATTTATCTTTCCCTTTAACAATGTTTGCATTATATTTCATTTTATAAGCGAGCCTTGAATCCTTTTAAATATTCATCAAACTTTTAAGCATAGAATAATGCTTGATATTAAAAGATTTTGCATTATTTTTCTTCCTTATGATGATATACGATTAACTAAATAAAATATTAAGGATTAAGTTAATAGATTTAAGCATTGCTTAGAAGCACATTCATTAAATTTTTCAGTCATTACGAAGATAAAAACAATATTAATGATGCATTAATAACATAAACATTGTGCAATCTTAAGTGATCAAAGAAGCAGGTAGTCCCAAACAATATGGTAGTTCATGATATGGTAGTCCCAAACAACCTCTATCGGTAAATCAAAATGAGAATAGGTGCATAATAAATATAACGCATAAATAAATAAAAGAAAAAAAAATACACGATGAAAGCACGTAACATTAATGGACAAACTATAGTTTTGGTTCTGTTAACAAGAGCTTTCCTCAACTTCTAAACACAAAAAGACAATCAAGAAAGTAACGAGATTAACACGAGCAATTGCAACCGACCTAGATTTCTGGGAATCCATCCATATTTCGAAAATTTCGAAAAATTGAGTTAACGATGTCTCTAGTATCCCATACTTTCCAATGCAATCTGTACATCTTACACCCCGCCTAAAACCACTCAAATATTTCTCATCTCCCTTGTTATATTATTTTATTTTATAACCGTTGTTCAACAGCCGACCCAATTTTTGGGTTTACGACTATTAATGTTCAACTCCGAAGCCTTGTACCTTTGAACCCAATCCAGAAGACAAAGGAACTCTTGGATCAAGTATTAGGAGAACTTTGCCTTCGCGGAGGACTTTTGATGGAACTGACCCACAATTGCGTTCACCACGAGAACCTCCCAGTTAACCTGACGGTAAGGGGATTCGAACCCACGATCCGTCTCCCACTGAGGATATTTCACGTCAGTAATGCGGTTGGTGCAAGCCGGATGCGGAATCTATCAACCATCACTGGGATTCGAACCCGGTTCATCTCATTGGCAGGCGAATGATCTACCCCCTTAGCCATCACGGCTCTGGCTCGAATTCATAAGGAATATGTTTGCTTTTTTCATTTTGTGGCTAAACCACTTTGCACGTTCGTTACTTTTTTTCCTGTCATTTTGTCTTTAGACGCTGGTGAAGATTCTTGTTGGTTAAACAAAAACTACGGTATATTTATTCATTTACGTTATTTTTGCTTAAATTACGTTGATTTTTGTTTTGTTTATTCTTTATCTTATTCTGGTCTAGACATCTTGATGACTAAATCTACGAAGAGCTTTACATTCCAGAAAATTCCTTGGCGTAATGAGGTCTAAATCAGAATCAACGCAATGCCTTAAAAGCAAACACAAACTCCAAGAACACATTTCAAAACACAAAGTATCAACAAGTAACTTTTTCCAAGAAATAGGAAGCAATCCGACCTGATGCCTTACCTGACCATAAAATTTCACTTACAATGTGGTCAGTTTCTCGGATAGTAGAAAGGCCATTGATTTCTCCTTAGAAGCGCACCAATCTCCAATGACTAAGCAATCGACCATAATCGAAACGAAAGTTTGATCGTCTGAAAAAAGCCGATTGTCCCTATGTCTTTTAAGGGTTTTGCTGGTTTGAGAATAAAGATGCGTTCTTAGGGCCTTTTGTACGGATTCAATTGATTCTGATTTAATTTTAATAATTGACAGTGCTTGGCCACTAAGACCTCATCATGCGGATGATCCTTTAAAACGTGAACTTATTCGCTGGATGGATTGGCCAACAAGATCCCCAGACCTGAATCTGATACATAATGTTAGGACTACCTTGGCACACAAGCTGCTGTTTTGGGCCCTTCTCTAAGGACGTCATATGAGAAGGGACTAGGATTACACTCTCCTGAGCACTTAATTGATAGCAAGAATAGTCGACACGTTGAAGTAAAAGCTAGATACAGTTTTTTGCAGTAATCCATTATGTTCAGTATGAAGTTAATGTTTCAGAACCACGTATATCTTTGTATTCTGTTTTTCCCAAAAGTGGCTTTTCTACTGAATTTGCCTTCTTTAAAAAAATTTCTTTTTGGCAGTCAAGAAATAACTGTTTATTACCACCAAATTCCTTGCGAGCCAAATTACCACCAAATTTAAACAAGTGAGCAATCTGTTACAAGTTAGAGCTGCGATTTCTCATGGGATAGAGCGTTCGCCTTCCAATGAGGTGACCCGGGTTCGACCCCAGCGATGGCAGGTTGATATGAACTCCACATCCAGGGCCCGGGGCAAAATCTGCTTTTGGGGCCCCCTCTGCTTCACTAATTCAGTAATGAAGTAATGGAGGTATTTAAATCTCATTATGGTTAACAAGAAAATTGACTATTAAGTCCCCCTCCAATGGTCAGACGAAATATCGTTCTGTCCATTTTATTGATTTTCTGACAATTCTATGTCCATCATGCCGAATGCAGTTTTCTGATTGTTAACTTTGTCATCTTGCTTCGAAAAATTCATATCCTTGCTGATATTAGGGCGGAATTGAGTTAAATTTTCGCAATGACGATGGCCTATCACAATTACAATTAAACCAATCAGAAACCTGTATTTTTGTAAACATATCTCATTTTGATATATGTAAAAATATAATTGTATTCATACGATTTACGAAATATAGATTGCGTTCATTTGATAGATTAATGAAAAAGCTTACATAAAACCGAGGGATTTTACACTACTTATGTCTTGTTTAAAGAAAAGTTCATTAAAGAAAGAAAGATAAAATAGTATTTCTATTTGATTTGGGGTCCCCCCTGATGTGGGGGCCCAGGGCAACTGCCCCGTATGCCCCTGCCTTAGTCAGGCTCTGTCCACATCCAGCTTTGAAATATCCTCAGTGGTAGACGGATCACGGGTTAGAGTCCTTTTGCCGTCAGGCGAACCTTAAGAGGTCCTCGTGGTCTATGTAACCCAAATGCGGGTTACTTCCATCAAAAAGTTCTCCAAGAAGGCAAATAACTCCCATTACTCGATCCAGGAGTTCCCTTGTGTTCTGGATTGGGTTCAAAATGACAAGGCTACGGAGTTGAACATTAGTTGTCGTAAACCCAAAAATATTGAGTCTGCCGTTCAACGACTGTTTCAAAATAAAATAAAATATATTAGAAAATAAATTAATTTTCAAAAAAATTAAAATAGATATTTTCAAAAAATAACGATTATGCGAAACCATTATAATAAAACAAGTACATTCAATACTTCGCGTAAACAAAATCTGACTAGACTGAAATTGCTACCAGAATTGAATTTGCTAAAGGAAAAAAAAAAAAAAAAAAAAAACAGGATCACACTGAATAACCTTTGATCTAAACATCTAATTTTCACTTTCTAGGACTTAATTTTAATGGCTCGAGGGGGTGAACTCAAATATGCTAATTAATAAGTGCAAACGATATTTAAAATAATGAAATCAGACACAAAAAATGACTTTCTCTGAATAAACATACAATTTTTACGATGAACTGGGATTTTTGATCCCCCTAAGTGTAAGAGGGGTTGCCGCAATCTGGGAAATATAGTTTGCTCAGGAGAGCGCTTCAAAGTTTGGACCTCTTAATGCCAATTTTTCTTTCTTGCATATTTCGCTATATCGCGAGAACTTGAAAAGCAAATTGAAAAGTTTTTACACACAATTATAAGACTCGTTTATCCAAAGATAATTCCGAGCAAAAAGTAACTTTTAACAAAGATTTATTATTTTATTTAAAAATGGTCGAAAAATTCTGGAATTGTAAAGTATACAATTTTTCGCATCATTTTGAAGAGTAATTTTATATGGCAAAATAAAAAAATTTAACTAAATCGGTTGAATAGTTCCTGAGAAATTGAATTTAAAAAAAAAAAAAAAAAAGTCAGAAACACCTTTTTTTATAATTGTATGAATCTGAGAACCGATTCGATTCGAGTCGTTGAGCTGCCAGTGTTTTAATGAAATTAAATATTTTTGTCGAATAAAATTAGACATTTTTCTTTAAAACAAATTATTAAATATTAATTAAACTAAAGTTTAATTAAAATTAATTTTATTAAATTAATTTTAATTAAACTTAAGTTAAATTTAAAGTAATTTAATTAATGCTTTTAAATAGTTCTATGATTGTTCTAAATTTTAATAATTCTACTTAAATCTTATGTGAGATAATAATAATATACAAAAATTTTTTTAATTAATTATTATTTAAAAATTGTATAAAATGTGAATACTTGAGAAACTAGTGTGAATTGATAAATTTTAAATAGCAATACACATTATATAATTAACTTTAAATTAAAGATTTATAAGTATAATAAGTCCCATCCAGTCAATTTCGTTATCTGTATGATCATTATTTCCTATATAGTATTTTAAATATATATTTATATATAGTATTTATATAGTATTACAGTATAGAGATAGAGAGAGAGAGAGAACATAGAAAATAATAAAGATTTATAAAAAAAGAATTATTATTGAAATATTTTAAAAAATAATAAAAAAAATTTATTTATCTTTAAAAAAACTTATTAAAAATCTCGAAAACAAAATTAAGAAAAAGATAATCTCATCAGCTCACACGATTATATCCGCTAAAAGGAGTGCTTTCTATTATTGTATCAATATAACCAAAGCAAAATGTATCAATACAATAGTGTGAGGAAAGAGCACTCAAAAAATTTGAAGCGAAAATAGAACACATTAAGTAAAAAATATATATGAAATAAAACATATCAAGAAAAAAACAGAAAATAAAAATGTAAAGAAAATACCGAACAAAACACGAAACGAAATCTATAAAGCGAGGAGCGAATTCAAATAAACTTACGCGTACCGGAATCTTTCAAGAATTATTTAAAATATTTTCGTAATAAGATTGCCAGATTACAAAATATGAAAACAGAAGCTTAAATATAGAGATTTCTTTTGGCACGTCCTTACTGCGGTACTAAAGCGTGCTTAATTTGTTAGTTACTTTGGATTGACCCGAAAATAGATGTAATAATATTATACTGGATAATTTAAACTTTATATTTAATTATGCAATTTTAATGATTTCAGAAAGTTAACAATTATTGAAAAAGAAATATTAATTTTCTTCGTTTTTCTCTCTTTTGTTTCCCCTTCTTTTCTTTTCATTCTTTTTATCTTTACCGTGCTCTCTCTCTATATATAATTACGTTTTAATAATTATTAAATTCGGGTTCAATGACCCGAATTTTATTAGAGGTTAAATTTTTACACTGATTAATAAGTTTTTTTTCTGCCATTTAAAAAATTAGTAATAAATATATATAAACCCTTTCTTTATGGAGGGTGTATTAAACCATGGTATTTTGATCTAACAACAACCAACTGATAATTCCAGTTGCTGTAATACACTAGAAGCAAGATTAGATAATAAAAAAGGAGAAGTAAATTACATTATGGGAAAAGAAAATTATTTCCTTTGAAGGTAAGGTGTCTCGCCTATTGGAATTCTCATTTTGAGAATGCTTATTACACGGGGATGAATCGAAACTTATTTTATGGATTCGGGGTGAGGGTAAAAATCTTATCGTAAATTTTAATCTAAGGCAGCCAACGCCCCGTCGCCAACACGCCTTCTAATATTTTCCTCCGCCCTTTAACACGTACTTTTTCTTCGAATCATTTCGGGAGATTACGACTACGGACTCTTTAATATTTCTTCTAGAAAATATTCAGACTATTTAAAGGACAGAACATTCAAGAAATTGAACGGCGAAAAAAATAAAACGCCCTTCATTTTGGAATGTACCATAAACAACCAATTACTTTGTAATCATGATAAAACAAGTAACATAAAAAAATATTTTTTCAAAGTCAATCCCTACTTAGGACAACAAAGAAAATTTTTATTTTAATCACTTTTTATTAAAAAATTCACAATTTCTTCTCCTATATAAAATTAAATTTAATTAATTACATTTAATGAAGGAATTAATATTTGAAAACACTGTATTAACATCAAGTGTATTAATATCACTGCAAATACAAAAAAAATTAAATGAACTTTAGTGGATACATAAAAAGTATTTTATTAACGATTGAAAATTTGAACAAGATATAGGGAGAGTGTGAACTAATAGTAGGAATTGAATAAATGCATAGCTACTTACAGTCAAAATTAGAAATATTTAATCAAGATTAGATATAATCGTAGTGAAAAATCCAAAAAAAAAAAAAAAAAAAACATTATGCATTTCTCAGTTTTTAGGTCTTACATACAGTGGCGCTCACGTATTTAAGGACATGTCTTCATGAAAAGTAAAATCCAAAATTTAATGTTCACGCATACGTTTATTGAATTTATAATTATGTATTGGAACAAATAACTTATTTTTATTATATATTTTCACAATGAAAATCATTTATCTAACTGTTATACTTAAATTATATAACATTTTAGAAAAAATATGCATTCCGCATACTTAAGGACAACAAAATAAATATTTCTTAAACGTTATAATAAAATTAATAACAATGTAAAAAATGTAACAAAAAATAAAGGTTTGGAGCTAGTATTTAGTTGTTAAGCCTTTTGCGGCAATGTTCGGGGCGGTTTTGTGACGATCAGCTTCAGAAATTTGATGAATAATTCGATCTTCTCGCTCGGTAGTTTTGCGAGGACGTGGTTTCCGGGATGCTTTTTCAATACTTTTGGTCACGTGAATAGATTTCAATGCTTGGAAAACTGCTGTTTTTAATAATTTTAACCGCCTACCAATTACTCTAATGCTTAAACCTTCTTTTCTCAGAGTATCTATTCGACATCTCTGTTCATTGCTACAATTTTTTACCTTTACTCATAATAATGTTGAAATTTGTACTAAAAAAAAGAAAGAAAAATATTAATATAATGTTTTAAAGCATCAAACAAAGATAATGTAGTAAATTACACTTACATTGATTGATAAATTGATTGTAATCATTCAATAACTCATGATTAGACAAACTGTCCTTAAGTATAAGAAACTTAACAAAATATATTTTTTAAATAAACTTTTATGAAACACTTGTGAACACGAATGAATTATTTGAGGATTGAAGTTCAACTAAGGTAGAATTCGTCATTTGTAGATATCTTGATCAAAACATAATATTCATCCAAAATATAATGACGCATTCATTTTTAAAACACAGTCCTTAAGTACGTGAGCGCCACTGTAGCTGTACAATATTGATTTTTTGTTGTTGTTGTTATGTCATTAATTGATGAGGATTTCAGTTGATTAAGATACTAACGATAAGAGTTTTGGGCTGATATCTTTGGAATAGAAGAAGTCTCCAAGTGCATTTGACAACGAACAGTCGACGAGTAAGCTTACAAAACTTATAGGAAATTAAAACGCCGGAATCGCCAACAGTTTAATATTTATGTTACCGTGAATGAAAGAAGAAATCAAGAGAATGTCGGCTTTCACCCGTGAATGTCAACAAATAGTCGTTTTGGTGAAAGTCTGAAATATTTGTTATATCCAATTTCATATTAATTTATTCGTTGATATATTTATTCGATATTTTAACATCTGCTGAGGATAGATTAATGACAGCGGTTTTCATCAGGAGCTGCGCAGAACCCTAGGATTCCGAGAATTATTTAAACAATAATAATTATATTGAATATTAATTAATATTTCTATCGTTTATATGACATTATGTGAAATGTTTATCCGAAAAGAAGCAAAAATTTTTTTTAAAAAATTACTACAATAATAGTAAATAAATAATGAAAAGGATATGCACTTTTAAAAAATTCCATAAAATTATACATTATGAAAAATTTCATCCAGCATTTCAATTCAAAACAAAAATAATTAAATTCAAGAGACAACTATTCTCAACGTTTATAACATACCTTTTAATAATGAAAAATCTCATTCAGTATTTCGATTCAAAATAAAATAATTAAATTCAAGAAGAAAGAATTACGATTATATGACAACTATTCTTAACGGTTATAACAGTTCTTTTATAACAGCGTATTTTATTCATTTTCAGCATATAAGTAGAACAACAAATTCATAATATTAAAAATATCATCTTGACATTTAATATTTTATTCCACAACTGATAGTGTTGAGCAGCCTACTCAAATCGGAGTTAACGACTATCAATGTTTAACTTCCGATCCTTGTAACCTAAGAGACTAGAGAAAACCTCCCATGGTTAACTCGATGCTAATGAGATCTATATATACCACCCCCCATGATCTATATACCACTGAGGATATTTTACGTCAGCACTGTAGTCGGCGTGATCTGGGAGCAGAATTCGTATTCATCAACCACCGCCTAAATTCGAAATTGGGTCAACTTATATCCCACATTAAATATTTTTTAAATAAAAACTATTATTTTTATTTATTTATTCAGTTTTTATTTACTTAATTTTAGCCAATTCGCAGTTGCTAATGTACATTTTTTATAATGTCTAGTGTCTCGCCAAAAACAAAAATGTTCTATAAAATTTTTTTAAAAAAACCCCACTGTTTAATGAAATAGTCGTTCGGATATGCTTTATGAAAGATTCCTATACTGTATACATTGTTAGAAATTTCTCGAAAAAATGGCTAAATAACAATTTATTTGTTATTTTACCATATTTAAACAAAACAGTCAAATAACCATAAATAATATGGTAATGAAATAGGTAACAGTGAGAAAAAATCTTTATTAATTATTTTGTTCTAAAACGGCTAAATAACCAGCATTTTATTGCACTCACTAAGCTCACCTAATGAAGCACTTATTAGTTTCTTGCAACTGCGTACATATTATAATCTAGAGGGCTAATCCGTCAATCTCATGATCGTCAGAGTCCCATCGTTGACACCTCCATCCCCTTAAACACACATGAAGAGTTTACAGTGACCTGCACTCTCCAATGCCTATTAACTAACGAGTAGCCCCTGGCTCCTATGACCAGTTAAAGTTGGTTTTGAAACCATGGTAGCTGTAAATTATTAAAAAACTATAGTTTTGTATTCATGGTTTTATAACCACACTAGTTAAAAACGGTTTGAAAATATTCATTACCGTAAACTTTACGGTTAATCGGATGGATAGACTGCTACCGGTTATTTTATCATAATATTAGAAGGAAAATTCATAACAGTGTAGATGAATCCTATTATTCTATCGGTTTATATCAGTGATTTTCAGATTCAAAACTTTGAATATCATAATTCGTTTTGAGTGCGCATCTGGTATTTCATCTTCTGAAACAGTCTAGTGCTATCTCGAAAATAAGAAAATAAAATTTCTAAGTGATGAAAAAAGAGGGGGGAGTGAGAAATAAAGAGTGAAAGTTCAGAAGTTGAGATGCCCTTTCGAAAAAAATATGTTCGAATGGAAACCAGTTTACCTTTTCAGCAGCAGCAGACAAGGACACTTTCTCTGCTGCAGGCCAATCTTATCCTTTGACTTTGGGTGTTGTCACTTTTACTCAATGGAATTCCGTAAAGATTTCTTGCGAGGTGTTGGCAGCAGGTAGGCATTTCTACAGCCCCCCCCTCTTTTATACGTAAAATGAGATACATACACCAGAGGTCACTCAGATTTTCTTCAACTCTCATTCTGAATTATACAAAATATTCTTGAGAATTCTATCCAAGCAAGGTTTAAAAAGGAACTTTTAACACGTAAAAATTAATCCTCGTCATTTTGAAATTAGTAAAGCTTTTCACTGTATCTATGATGAATAAAAAAAAGCCTGGAGGGTTTTTATTAATAAAATGTGTATTCTAAAGTAGAAAAAAAAGGCACTTTTATTTCATTCGAATGCAGAATTTAATATAATATGTATGAAAGGCGGAATAAAAAAAATATCGTTTGCGTTTGTAGTACAACAAGAATACCTTTTCAAACATCAAGAAAATTGGTTGCCATCACAGTGAATAAATCCAGGGAATTTCAAAACATTTTTTCTTTTAAAAACTGTTTATTCTTTTAAATTTCCACCAAGCGTTAAATCCAACCAAAAGCGAGAAGGAAAGAAAGTATGAGATGAGAAACTCTATTAAGTTGGCGCCTTTGCTTAAAAAGAGACGACGCCAAAAGTTGAAGGAAAAAAAACGAAACATCTTAAAATATTAACGCCAAGTGGTCGAAACTTTGCTCCTCCATTCAATTACAAGCCTCGCTCTTAAAAGATGCACTTAACTATACTTTATATAATTCAGTTTTGGAAAGAAACACCCGATTTGAAACTTTCTTTTTTCGTTCTTTAAAACATCGTTTAACTGATTCGCAATTTAAAACTTTAAACATTAACTGCGGGATATAGGAGGACAAATTAATTTAAGCAAGTAAGACAAGTTTCGGGGTGGCAAAAAGAGAAATTCTCGGAAGGGGGGTGGGGGTCAAAGGAGGGCTTAAAAAGCGTTACAATCACTCTTTAAAAAGAAAACACAAACAGGTAACAAAAAAGTTCTTTTCGTTTTTGGTCCGTTACCCCATTTACGTGACTCTGAGATAATGAGGCCAATCGCGAAAGGTGCTCTCGCCTGAAAATTCTCCTTTTCCCTATTTTCTTTAACTTGCGCAGACAACTCCTTTGAGGTAACTCAATTCTTCGGCAACTCAAAATTGTATCTATTTTTTAAAAAAATCTTAAGTGGAATAATGCAGGATCTACTAAAGGGCTCTATAGTTTAAGATTTTTTTTTATCCCTAACGTTTCAGGC
Source organism: Parasteatoda lunata (assembly GCA_949128135.1). NCBI lineage: Eukaryota > Metazoa > Arthropoda > Arachnida > Araneae > Theridiidae > Parasteatoda > Parasteatoda lunata. The sequence continues at coordinate 96,356,052 of OX421978.1, forward strand.
CTCTTTTAACTTTGAAAAAGTTCTGAGAGTCGCTTTTACGCCTAAAATGTTTGAATGGAGTGTTTCTGACGTAAACTTGACTCACTCAACTATTTGAGCCCTGGTCCTGAATACCTCAAAAATTACTGTCAATGGCTCCCAAACCCAATTGTTCGAGTTCTGAATACCTCAAAAATTACTGTCAATGGCTCCCTAACCAAATTGTTCGAGTTCTGAATACCTCAAAAATTACTGCCAATGGCTCCCTAACCCAATTGTTCGAGTCCTGTATACCTCAAAAATTACTGTTAATGGCTCCCTAACCCGATTGTTCGAGTCCTGTATAGCTCAAAAATTACTGTTAATGGCTCCCTAACCCAATTGTTCGAGTCCTGTATACCTCAAAAATTACTGTTATTGGCTCCCTAACCCGATTGTTCGAGTCCTGTATAGCTCAAAAATTATTGTCAATGGTTACCCATTGGTCAAATGCTTTTTCTTTCTGGATTGATTCCGTTAAACGCCTTCAAATCATGGGTTGAAAAAACTGTTTCCATTGATGTTTGTAGTCGGATTGATTTTCATATCCTGCCTATGTACGTCTTTCAATACGTCACAAAATATTTTTCCTTCTTCAGTATTCATATTTATATTGAAATCACCGACAAGCTAGTAATTATAGGTTAATAATAAAAAAAATATAAAATTCTTTAAATTATTATGTAAATACATAAAAATTGCCTGCTAGTGAAAATAAAAATAAAAACAGCAGCGGTTGCCATTGCAACGCATGCGCACTGTTTACTATTACTCTTGAACACAGTTGAAAAGTGAGTGGACGCCATCAAATCCAAACTAAGAGCCATTTTGCCAATGTGTAAAAATGTGCGTTTACACATTTTGTGGTTTTGAGTCAGTAATTAAAAACATAACACACTTGTCAGTTTTCTGATTTTTTCAACACTTTTTTATTGCAGTTTTAATTGATGAAAACAGATTTGGATAAAAAATTCTTATAATGTAAATTGTGCGAAACCAAAGAATATTTATCTAAAATCAGACTATCTTTTAAAAACTATTGATTTCTGAACCGTATTCGAATACTTTTGTCGGAGCAAATTTATAAGGAAGCTAAAATATAGCATCTCAAATTGTGATTGGTTAAGGACTTCGTATTTAACATGAATCTAAGGAATAGCGACCACCACGGGGCTGCCTTAATAGCACGCACGGGCATCCGGATACAAAAATCCCTATAACATGCCATAATGTTTAAAAATGAACTAAAGAAACTTCCCATAGATTAAATAAATCATGTTTAAGATATGATGCAATCATTTTAACAAAAACTCAAAGCATTTTTAAACAATGTATAATTTTTTAAAAAAATTGATTCCAACCAGTGATAAACCACAAGTAATAAAATCGTTTTCCAAAACCATGGAAGTCAATTAAAATAATTAAATTAAGTAAACATAAAGGTACAACAAATTAAAAAAAATTCGAAAGGTAAGAATTATTTTGTCAAATTAAACAGTTATTAAACATCTTTCGATGCCAAAGAACCTAAAATTTTAACGAGTACCAAAAACTTTTCTTGGAACGTAGAAAAATCGATTTCAGTTGCCTTTTTAAGTTTTCTTGGCGATAAACTATTTAAATTATTGGCATGATAATCAATAACTATTTGTAGAGAAAACAAAACAAATGCCAGAATTTTATAACAACCCCAATTTGAGGTTGTGATATTGAAGGTGGTTTCTCAAGGTTTTGAATTGGAGCAATGCGTGTAGAAGCAAGTTGTCTGTTTTAAGGTGATAAGGTTTACAAACAAACATTATTAATAAAAATATTTTTTATAAAAGGTTTCATTCCGAGTAAAAATAAACCTATTTGGGTTTGTTTCTGTGCAGCAAATGGAAGATGGTAATTTATAAAATACTTTACCCTGGCAAAAATGAAGTTTTTAAGAGAAAATTACATTCATGAACTTAAGGGGTACCCACGCAACAATTGTTTTAAATAAAGGTATAATCATCCATTTTTTGGATGCTTTACATGCTCATTTAACTTATAATGAAAAATTTATCTTCAAAAAATAATGAAACTGTTTAATTTTTTTAAAATTTGAAAAAAATTTAAAACATTCAAAATTTTTAAATCTTTAATGCTTTTTTATTTTAACATATTGTCGACATATTAACATACAATTAACAATTTTTTCTTAGTGCTTACAATATTTATCTTAAAAATTTTGTGCATTCATTTGTTGATATATCAATTATATTTTTTATCGATTATTTTATAAAAAAAGTAGAAAAAATTCCTTAGGGCTTTAATTAAGATTAAAACACAAAATTATCATCTATGAGAAAAAGAACTTTAAAGTTTGTCTGCTCACCAAGTTACTGTATTAGTGCAATCTAAAATCATAACTTTTTTAAAAATATAGATAGATAGATGATTTTTTCAGTGCATTTGAAATAGTTTGAAGTTTTATTATAAGCAATAAAATAAATTTCGATATAGCAAATGATAGATAGTTATTTATAAAACACTTTACCCTGGCAAAAATAAAGTTTTTAAGAGGAAATTACATTCCTGGACAAATCGCTTAAAGATGTGAGAAGGTTAAAAAAATATATATTTGTGACAACGCTCTTTATACACAAATATTTATAAGCTGCAGATGTACCCTTTTAAGAGTCCCATTAGCATTAGGCGTTTTTACACGAAGTTAAAAATTTCATTAAGCAAAATTTTATTATCTGATTAGTAGACGGTTAAATAATACAATTATCTTTGAAAAATAAGAAATATTAAAGTTGATAAACTTTTAAATTTAGAAAAAAATAATCTCAAATTTCTTTTGAAACCAAGTAAAATAATTAATACATTCCGAAGAAATAAGTTAAAATTAAGAAAACTACTTTTTTGTATTTTTGTGCCAATGAGGTTCACAATAGGTGACATTTTTACAATTACAAAATTAAAAATGCTACATTAAGACAGTTTTCAATCAAATTTCTTTTCAATAGTGTTTTTAACATTACACTATATTAATAATGTAACCTAGATATGTAAGGTTATTAAATTTAGTAAAAACAAAACTTACCTCCGGCTATCCGAATAGACAAGGAAAAGTTCAATAAATGTTGGAGGAATTTAGAAATTTATTGAGCCTGAATAGAATTTAGTTTGTCTTATGGGAATTCACAAAAACATACGCGATTGTTTTCCAGAAAATGATGACGAAGAAATTATCAGTATATAAGTATATGGTGAAACAACAAACATTTGTATTTATTTATTCAAATATACAAGCGGACTTTATCTACGTGTGGTTAGGCACATATTCCAAGATAGCTTGGTTTGGTGTACAGATACAACATACATTTGTAAGCTTGTGCGCTCAATTAAGGCTTATAAACTTTTCTCAAGTAAAAGAACAGATAGCACAATAGGACAGTACAAGAAGGAGAACACAAGGATGCATCTTGGGCAGCAGAACCCGCTACCCCAGGATAGCTTGCAGGATAGTGTGGTCATTACAAAGTACGAATTATAAGCCCTTGTTAAGTTGAGGTAGAGATAACACAAGTTAGATCATACACATCACTAAGATAAGTATTGGATTACGGCAGGATGCGAACCCAGTAACTCCACGCTGCAGAGTGCTTGGGGGAACCGCAAGACCCTCCGCCAGGAAGGTCTATACAAAAAGTGGCCAAATAACTCTTAATAAGAAGAACGGTTAGGAAAAGACTACTAAAATTGTTCGTGGATTAATAGTCCCGCAGTGGACTGATCGTAAAGACACGATTCCCAGAACACTGAATGCATACATCACTGGCTGCGGTCCGTAAGCCGGTGGGTAACCACTTTGATCAGTCTGCATAGAGACCGAGGGTGAGCGGTATCGGTCCTCGTTCTACCACAAAGTACTCGACTTCGCGAGCAGATAGTGGAACTACTAAAGCGCTACAATGGTGTGGCAGAATGTTTTCGGGATGAAGATATATCATCGTCAGGGATACATCTTTAGCCTTCAATGTGCTACTACTACTAAAATTGTTCGTGGATTAATAGTCCCGCAGTGGACTGATCGTAAAGACACGATTCCCAGAACACTGAATGCATACATCACTGGCTGCGGTCCGTAAGCCGGTGGGTAACCACTTTGATCAGTCTGCATAGAGACCGAGGGTGAGCGGTATCGGTCCTCGTTCTACCACAAAGTACTCGACTTCGCGAGCAGATAGTGGAACTACTAAAGCGCTACAATGGTGTGGCAGAATGTTTTCGGGATGAAGATATATCATCGTCAGGGATACACCTTTAGCCTTCAATGTGCTACTACTACTAAAATTGTTCGTGGATTAATAGTCCCGCAGTGGACTGATCGTAAAGACACGATTCCCAGAACACTGAATGCATACATCACTGGCTGCGGTCCGTAAGCCGGTGGGTAACCACTTTGATCAGTCTGCATAGAGACCGAGGGTGAGCGGTATCGGTCCTCGTTCTACCACAAAGTACTCGACTTCGCGAGCAGATAGTGGAACTACTAAAGCGCTACAATGGTGTGGCAGAATGTTTTCGGGATGAAGATATATCATCGTCAGGGATACATCTTTAGCCTTCAATGTGCTACTACTACTAAAATTGTTCGTGGATTAATAGTCCCGCAGTGGACTGATCGTAAAGACACGATTCCCAGAACACTGAATGCATACATCACTGGCTGCGGTCCGTAAGCCGGTGGGTAACCACTTTGATCAGTCTGCATAGAGACCGAGGGTGAGCGGTATCGGTCCTCGTTCTACCACAAAGTACTCGACTTCGCGAGCAGATAGTGGAACTACTAAAGCGCTACAATGGTGTGGCAGAATGTTTTCGGGATGAAGATATATCATCGTCAGGGATACATCTTTAGCCTTCAATGTGCTACTACTACTAAAATTGTTCGTGGATTAATAGTCCCGCAGTGGACTGATCGTAAAGACACGATTCCCAGAACACTGAATGCATACATCACTGGCTGCGGTCCGTAAGCCGGTGGGTAACCACTTTGATCAGTCTGCATAGAGACCGAGGGTGAGCGGTATCGGTCCTCGTTCTACCACAAAGTACTCGACTTCGCGAGCAGATAGTGGAACTACTAAAGCGCTACAATGGTGTGGCAGAATGTTTTCGGGATGAAGATATATCATCGTCAGGGATACATCTTTAGCCTTCAATGTGCTACTACTACTAAAATTGTTCGTGGATTAATAGTCCCGCAGTGGACTGATCGTAAAGACACGATTCCCAGAACACTGAATGCATACATCACTGGCTGCGGTCCGTAAGCCGGTGGGTAACCACTTTGATCAGTCTGCATAGAGACCGAGGGTGAGCGGTATCGGTCCTCGTTCTACCACAAAGTACTCGACTTCGCGAGCAGATAGTGGAACTACTAAAGCGCTACAATGGTGTGGCAGAATGTTTTCGGGATGAAGATATATCATCGTCAGGGATACATCTTTAGCCTTCAATGTGCTACTACTACTAAAATTGTTCGTGGATTAATAGTCCCGCAGTGGACTGATCGTAAAGACACGATTCCCAGAACACTGAATGCATACATCACTGGCTGCGGTCCGTAAGCCGGTGGGTAACCACTTTGATCAGTCTGCATAGAGACCGAGGGTGAGCGGTATCGGTCCTCGTTCTACCACTAAGTACTCGACTTCGCGAGCAGATAGTGGAACTACTAAAGCGCTACAATGGTGTGGCAGAATGTTTTCGGGATGAAGATATATCATCGTCAGGGATACATCTTTAGCCTTCAATGTGCTACTACTACTAAAATTGTTCGTGGATTAATAGTCCCGCAGTGGACTGATCGTAAAGACACGATTCCCAGAACACTGAATGCATACATCACTGGCTGCGGTCCGTAAGCCGGTGGGTAACCACTTTGATCAGTCTGCATAGAGACCGAGGGTGAGCGGTATCGGTCCTCGTTCTACCACAAAGTACTCGACTTCGCGAGCAGATAGTGGAACTACTAAAGCGCTACAATGGTGTGGCAGAATGTTTTCGGGATGAAGATATATCATCGTCAGGGATACATCTTTAGCCTTCAATGTGCTACTACTACTAAAATTGTTCGTGGATTAATAGTCCCGCAGTGGACTGATCGTAAAGACACGATTCCCAGAACACTGAATGCATACATCACTGGCTGCGGTCCGTAAGCCGGTGGGTAACCACTTTGATCAGTCTGCATAGAGACCGAGGGTGAGCGGTATCGGTCCTCGTTCTACCACAAAGTACTCGACTTCGCGAGCAGATAGTGGAACTACTAAAGCGCTACAATGGTGTGGCAGAATGTTTTCGGGATGAAGATATATCATCGTCAGGGATACATCTTTAGCCTTCAATGTGCTACTACTACTAAAATTGTTCGTGGATTAATAGTCCCGCAGTGGACTGATCGTAAAGACACGATTCCCAGAACACTGAATGCATACATCACTGGCTGCGGTCCGTAAGCCGGTGGGTAACCACTTTGATCAGTCTGCATAGAGACCGAGGGTGAGCGGTATCGGTCCTCGTTCTACCACAAAGTACTCGACTTCGCGAGCAGATAGTGGAACTACTAAAGCGCTACAATGGTGTGGCAGAATGTTTTCGGGATGAAGATATATCATCGTCAGGGATACATCTTTAGCCTTCAATGTGCTACTACTACTAAAATTGTTCGTGGATTAATAGTCCCGCAGTGGACTGATCGTAAAGACACGATTCCCAGAACACTGAATGCATACATCACTGGCTGCGGTCCGTAAGCCGGTGGGTAACCACTTTGATCAGTCTGCATAGAGACCGAGGGTGAGCGGTATCGGTCCTCGTTCTACCACAAAGTACTCGACTTCGCGAGCAGATAGTGGAACTACTAAAGCGCTACAATGGTGTGGCAGAATGTTTTCGGGATGAAGATATATCATCGTCAGGGATACATCTTTAGCCTTCAATGTGCTACTACTACTAAAATTGTTCGTGGATTAATAGTCCCGCAGTGGACTGATCGTAAAGACACGATTCCCAGAACACTGAATGCATACATCACTGGCTGCGGTCCGTAAGCCGGTGGGTAACCACTTTGATCAGTCTGCATAGAGACCGAGGGTGAGCGGTATCGGTCCTCGTTCTACCACAAAGTACTCGACTTCGCGAGCAGATAGTGGAACTACTAAAGCGCTACAATGGTGTGGCAGAATGTTTTCGGGATGAAGATATATCATCGTCAGGGATACATCTTTAGCCTTCAATGTGCTACTACTACTAAAATTGTTCGTGGATTAATAGTCCCGCAGTGGACTGATCGTAAAGACACGATTCCCAGAACACTGAATGCATACATCACTGGCTGCGGTCCGTAAGCCGGTGGGTAACCACTTTGATCAGTCTGCATAGAGACCGAGGGTGAGCGGTATCGGTCCTCGTTCTACCACAAAGTACTCGACTTCGCGAGCAGATAGTGGAACTACTAAAGCGCTACAATGGTGTGGCAGAATGTTTTCGGGATGAAGATATATCATCGTCAGGGATACATCTTTAGCCTTCAATGTGCTACTACTACTAAAATTGTTCGTGGATTAATAGTCCCGCAGTGGACTGATCGTAAAGACACGATTCCCAGAACACTGAATGCATACATCACTGGCTGCGGTCCGTAAGCCGGTGGGTAACCACTTTGATCAGTCTGCATAGAGACCGAGGGTGAGCGGTATCGGTCCTCGTTCTACCACTAAGTACTCGACTTCGCGAGCAGATAGTGGAACTACTAAAGCGCTACAATGGTGTGGCAGAATGTTTTCGGGATGAAGATATATCATCGTCAGGGATACATCTTTAGCCTTCAATGTGCTACTACTACTAAAATTGTTCGTGGATTAATAGTCCCGCAGTGGACTGATCGTAAAGACACGATTCCCAGAACACTGAATGCATACATCACTGGCTGCGGTCCGTAAGCCGGTGGGTAACCACTTTGATCAGTCTGCATAGAGACCGAGGGTGAGCGGTATCGGTCCTCGTTCTACCACAAAGTACTCGACTTCGCGAGCAGATAGTGGAACTACTAAAGCGCTACAATGGTGTGGCAGAATGTTTTCGGGATGAAGATATATCATCGTCAGGGATACATCTTTAGCCTTCAAATTAAGTCTGCATCGATGAATGGTAGGTAGATACTTTATGTACGTCACACTGGAGCTGATTATGGGCTATAGGCGACGATCAGGGAAAAGTCCCTGAGGATGATTATCCGAAAACATGTTATCGCAATTTTAATCCTCACCAGAGGTTATGGTTCCCCTGCTTTGTTAGCCAGACGACCTACACGCGAAGTCGAGCACTTTACAGTAGAATATTTTAAAGATGTTGAATATTTTACCGTGCACCCTCGGTCCCTATGTAGGATGATCAAAGTGGTTACCCACCCGTTTACTGACCGCATCCAGTGATGCTTGACGTCGGTGTTCTACTGGGAACCGTGTCTTTATGATCAGTCCACTGCTGGACGCATTAATGAATGAATAAATAAAAAATATCTTACTTCTTATGTTAACTACACTCTTGTATGCTGAAAGGATCTTTAGTGAATTAGGAAAACGAAAATGCATCGGCATACATCGACTTAGGAGCGCCCTCCTGCAAGAATTACAAAGGCGCCCTATCTTAGACTTAACACAATATTTTTAAAATTATAATCTGAGACAAGATTATATTAAGAGACATTCGGGATTGTCAAGGTGTCAAAATTGTTGGGATATCTAAAACATTCGAAATTCGTAGTCATAACCACCGAAAAAAGCGATAAAAAGACTACATTGATTTAGATTTGGCGCGTTCAAAAACTTAAATGCGCAATTCAACACTTTTAATTATTTTTATTTTTTGTTTATTAATTTTTTCTGTCCTTTTTATTTGTTCAAGGTTCAGGTGCTACCAAGGGGCCACAGGCTGTGCACCTCTACACATGTAGTGTATTATTTCTGGATCGTGCGTTTAAAAAAAAAAAAAAAAAAAGTGCGCAGCCCTTTCTTCCCGCACCGCGGAGGATGTTATTAACGCTTCGTTATTAACGCCACTGCAAAAATGTCATTTACTTTCGTGCAATTCTGGTATTAAAATATATTACACAAAAAAAGTTAATAAAAGGAACTGTAGGCCTAGGAAGTCGATAGGTAGTTGTAAAGCATCCTCTAAGTTGTAAAATAATAATTATTAGTAATTCACCATGTGTTATTGTCACAGCTGTTTTCGATTATGTAGAAAAAGATTTCAAATCTCATACGTTTTACAATAATTAAAAAATCAAAGATTTTACAGCTTGTTTTGTTTAGTTTGTGAGTAGATTGGAACAAAAACTGAAAGCGAGATTGACCGAAACCAGAAAATATTGAACGCGTATCGGGATCATACTGGTGTAAATCATACAAACCCGTAATACATAAAAAAATATTTTTCAGATACGAATTCCGCATCCGGCTTGCACCGACCACAGCGCTGACGTAAAATATCCACAGTGGTAGACGGATCATGGATTAGAGTCCCCTTTCCGTCAGGCTAACCGTGGTAGGTTTTCCTCTCCATGTAAAGCAAATGCAGGTTAGTTCCATCAAAAAAACCTCCACGAAGAGAAATTTCTCCCAATACTTGATCCAGGAGTTCCCTTATCTTCGGCATTTTGTTCAAAATTACAAGGCTTCGGAGTTGAACATTAGTTGTCGTAAACACAAAAAAATGGGTTCGGCTGTTCATCAACGGTTATACAGTCCCTGACCAAATTATTAGACGCACTGTAAGATTCTATGCAAATGTTTAATTATCAGGTCATACTATACAGCTTTATTGTTTTTACGAGACTGAAACAGGTTTACACTTCGAAACGTTCGTGCATCAAAGGGTTAACATTGTAATGCAATACGTTAAAATGAATAAAAATAGGAAGTATATAAAAAATCTCCTGAATAAACACCCATTACATGTATGTTTAAATATAAAAGCATTGCATACAAACGCGTGCAAAACATGTCATTATTAAAACACTATTCTAATAATTGGGTCTAATTATTATAATACAGTAATAAAATAACTGATATAATAAATTTATATATTTATATAATATATCGTCTAATTTTTCCAATCGTCGAATTTATATTATATATCGTCTCATTTAACCAATTCATACAGAAACGTGAACAAGTGCAAACCGTTTTCAGTCGTGTGAAAACAATAGAGCTGTATAGTATCACCTGATAATGAAGATTTTACATAGAATCTTATAGTGCGACTAATAATTTAGCCAGGGATTGTAAAATAAAATATTTTCCACGATTGATTTCGTTTATATTTTGAAAAATGTTTCAGCCATAAAAAGAAAGATCTTTCGAAGATATTATCCGCCCGCCAGAAAAAAAAGCTCCTTATGCATTGCACATAAACTCCACAATAATTTTGTGTCTGTTTAAAAGGTTTGGCTATAACGAAATGGCTTTTTTCCGTTGATCATCCAAAGTAATAAATCTTTTAAGACATTCTTGGCTCACTCTACGGTTCTTAAACACGCGAAAACATAATTTGCCTTTTATTTACGTGACATGTGAGATGTTAAAGGAGAAACTACACAAGGATTGAACACAGTTTTTATATAAAACCAATGGCGGTGGTCAAACATTTATTTTATAAAGAAAACGAATCATTGTTTTTAAAGGGAGGCAAAACTGCAGTTCTTGGCTGAAGTATTAAACGGTTTATAAGATTCTATGTAAAATCTTAATGATCAGGTGATATTATACAGCTTTAGTGTTTTTACTAGGATAAAACCATTTTACCACTTCTTTATGTTCGTGTATCCATTGGTTAACTTAGACGATATCTAATGTAAATCAGACGATTGGATAAATGAGACGATATAATATATAAATATAGAATATCTATTATATCAGGTATTATATTTTAATAATTAGATAAAATTATGAGACGCATTGTAATGCTTTAATAATGACATATTTTGCACGAGTTTATGCGCAATATTTCTATATTTAAACATACACGTAATGGGTTTTTATTCGGGAGATTATTTATAGACTTCCTAGTTGTATTTATTTGTAACGTATTGCATTACAATGTTAACCCATTGATAGACGAATATAAACATGTGGCAAACCGGTATCAGCCGCGTAAAAACAATAAAGATAATTAAGATTTTACATAAAATCTTATTGTGCGTCTAATAATTTATCAAGGGACTATATTTACAATTTGTATTAAGACCAATAGTTTTTAAAATGCAATGTTGGGCTTGAAAAAAAAAACTAGATTAAACACCATGCAGTGAAAAATAAATAGAAAATGCATTAACATTGTTGCTAGCCGCTCAGTTCTACCAATCATAGCGACCTTAATTTGAGGGCCCTAATGAGCGGCATTGCTTTAAATGAAATAATCGTCAATTTAACATTAGGCTTAATAGCATTTTCCTAAAAGTCTTGTCGAAATTTTCTTCGGTATTAAAAAACACACACACGCAGTTGCAATCGAAGTTGGACTTCATTTAAATGTTTGAAACGAAATAAATTACTTCTAGATTTGCTGCTCTAGAAAAATAAATGACATACCATACTTTTAGAGCTTTAAAGGTTGCCGGGTACACGAAAAGTACATGGCAAATAGTTAGAATGTATAGATTGAAGCAGAGTACGCAAAATAATAAGAACTAAATATAAACTACTTGAGTTTCCGAGCTAGTGTGTGAAACATCGTTTTAAAATAAAAAACAACGTTTATAAAATCACAAATAGTAAAAATTTTTATTAAAACCTATGCACGTTTCATTGTCATAATTGGCAAAACAGAGATGGCGTTTAATTCGAGAGAGGTTACGTCACACTAAAGAGATAAATATACAGTTAAAATTTATAATTAGTTCAATATTATTACTTTTAATATTATAAAGTAGCTGAATACACGTTCTTCGTTTGGAGTGAAAAAAAATCTATAAATCAATATTGAACTACTCTATAAAACATTAGTGTTACATGGAAGGGAAAACCACGAAGGTTAGACTGACGACAAAGGGACTCTAAACCATGATCCGTCAACCAATCAGGATATTTTACGTCAGCACAGTTGTCGGTGCCAGCCGGGTGCGGAATTCGAATCAACTAGCCATTGCCGAGATTCGAACCCGGTTTACCTCAGTGGGAGGCGAGAGCTAATTTAATTTAATCACAAAGGATCATTTTACTTGAGTATCTTTCGATCTAAATATTGGATTTGATCACTGACAGCGCTCACATAAAAATCGGTTCAACACCCCACCGATCGGTAAACCTTACTGTCCAGCACATTCGGTGTGCCACTTAAGATGATGCCTAGAACTCTTACTGCGCTACCTTCCAGATGTCACTTTATAAAATTTCAGACTTTCTTTTTTTTTTTTTGTCTGTCATTTTTAAAGAAGATTTATGGGATTTTAACAGCAGACAGTTTTTTATTCTCTTTCAGATCCACAAGATGGATGTCGGTTTGATGTCTTCACAAAACATACACAGAAAGGAAGAGGGGAGAATAAAAAAACAAATATGGCGCAAAAGAAGAAGTTTTATTGCAGAGAAGATGTGTTTCTGCTTCTTGGAAGTTTCGCGTTATAACACGCTGGTAGACATCAGGTTGAAATGCGAAGTGCTTTTTTTTTTTTCAATTCCTACTCTTAGTTCACACTTTCCCTATAGCTTGTTCAAATTTTCAATCCTTAATAAATTATCTTTTATTCATCCACTGAAATTTAAATAAATTTTTTTAAAACTTGTAGTGGATGAGAATCGATGTTAATATAGTTTTTTCAAATATTAATTAAACAGGGATGAGCGAAAAACGAAATGGACTTTTCTAATGAGTAATGCGTTAGTCACTGTTTTAAATTTTACTATAAGCGACTCAGTGTTTCACATATTTTAAAGATAACATCCGTGGTAATTTCTAACTTACTTATTTATATTTGAACAAAAAAAATATTTTATTGCGTATAATTTAAATATTTAATTATTTTATATTCACTGTGTCAGATAAATTCAATAAAGAACATGACGAGGTAGCACGTGTGATCCACGTCGCCCAATTTATACTTTCATGGTTGTCTGATACCACGCGTCTATTTTTTCCTCCAATTTCTACTATTAGTTCACTCCTTATATATATATTTATATATCTTGTTCAGATTTTCAATCGTTAATAAAATGCTTTTTATTCATTCATTCAAGTTCAAATACATTTTTTTTTATACTTGCAATGGATGACACTTGATGTTAATACAGTTTTATCAAATATTAATTCATTCATTAAATTTAATTCATTAATTTCACTTTTAAATGGGAGAAAAATTTTTTAGTTATTTAATAAAAAGAAACTAAAATATAATTTTTATTAGTTGACCTAAGTAGGAATTGACTTCAAAATTTATTTTATATATATATTACTTGTTTTTAGTTTAAACGTAAAAATACGGAGAAAAAATTCTGTACGTAAATTGAGTTAGTACTAGTTACGCTTTCTCATTTCATTAAACAGTAAATAAATTGCTTTTCTTTATAAGACTAAGGCAATTCATTATTTTGGATACTTCTTTTCTATCAGGAAAAATGATTTAAATTTTCACCAAAAAATAAACTAATTATTTTTGTCAAGAAACCTTGCAATTTTTGATTCATCAGTTGTAAGGATTTAACTTTTCGTCAAAAAGTAACTTTTTACTAAGAGATAATATTTCTTCTTTATTAGGAATAAAGGATTAACTCTTAATTAAAAAGTAAATTAATTATTTTTATTAAGAGACAATGTTATTTGATTCCGATGAAGATCGTCTTCATCAAGAGTAATGCTTTAACTTTTCATCAAAAAAGTAAATTACTTTCACCAAAATTTAATCGTTTTAAAGAGACAATTTGATTTCTGATTTATCAAGAGTAATGCTGTAACTCTTTACCAAAGAGTAAATTACTCTTATTAAGATGTAATGTGTGATTCCTTTTCTTTTTCTTCGTAAGGATGTGAGTAAAGGAGTTATCGAAAATGTCAACCTTCATCCATGAAAAGGTACCCCAAAATAGAATCGAGTTAACATGTCTTATATAGTGAATTGGAATTGTATTTTTGTAGTGGTAGACAAACTACACTACACCCCCACCAGAATTTTATCTGTTAGAATAGAGTTTTATTGAATTCGACGAACGGTATACAATTACTTGATTCATTGCTATTTTGTGAGAAGCCGGGAAAGCTTTATTAAGATCACCGTACTTTTTGAGTACTGTTCGTGTGAGCTTTATTAAGTTCACGGTCGTGGCTTCTCATGTGTTGTCATTAGCAGTACGAGTGCATACCGGCTGACGTTGTGTGTGCAACTGCGCAAGGAGGTGGATCATGTCACAGTCGCAAGTCAACTGTTCAATGTGGACCATCCATCGAAGTAGACGTGATCATATCACGTCCGGGTCACCAATGTGGGAGAGAGACCATTAGACAATGCCAACCTTCATCTATCAAAATGCACCTCAAAACTGAATCAAGTTAGCATGTCTTATAGACTAGTGAATTGATGTTTAATAATCTTAGTGGTAGTTACGCCACAATACTCCCCCACCAGAATTTTATCAGGGATAGATAATGTTTTAATTTTTCATCAAAAAGTAAATAAATCGTTTTTATTATGAGACATTATGATTTAGGAGTATTTTTTTAACTTTTAATAAAAAAAATTAATAAATTACTTTAACTAAGAGAATTTTTCGGAAGTGGTTCCTGAAAACAGTTTTAGTGACTGCGCTTTTTTAAAAAAAAAATTATGAAAACTTCATACAGTATTGTGTAAATACTTTTTTCAGCGCTTAAATTTTGAATAAAATAATTTTTTGACCATCCTAAAAGAATCAATGAAAATATGCTTTAAAAAACCTCCTTATGAATGGGTTCTGTCATATATACGTTACGTTTACACGCGTAACACATTGTTTAAAACACATTGTTTAAAGCTTTAATTGAAGTGGACACAAACGAACCCTTAAACGATACTTTACGTGTTCGATAGTTGACATTCCAGCTGTTAGAAAGAATTTTATTTCAGTCATTTTAAGTTGCTGAATGCTTTTAGCAAATACTTCACTTTCCTTCAGTTTCAACCTAAAAGCTCTCTTTATTTCTGCATGAGAGAGAGAAAGGTATTCACTCCCAATTGGTCTTGATGGCTATTTTTCCGGCAAATGTACGAAATAAAAAAAAAAAGGGAAAATAAATCTAAAATTTTTCTCTAAAAGGGAATTTAACCGTCAAAAATGGCTTCATCTGTGAAGGATGTCTTAATATGTGTCGATCAATAGAGGAGAATATTCCCTTTATTTCACTTTAAACAGACGAAATAAAACTGAATGAGGAAAAGGGGGAAGATTTGAAGAGGGAAAGAAAAAATCTCGGAAAAAGTTCCGAAAAGCAGACGTCATCAAAAATCCGAGAGCTTCAAAAATTTGAAAGAAAGAGGTAAAGGAAAATAGAGAGAGAGAAAAAAAAAACAATATTGAAATGAAAAGAAAAAAAGAAATGATAAAGAAAAGAGGGATGAAATTGCCCAGTCCGATCACAGAAACTCAGCAAATGGTCATCCTGTCATCCCTTTGATCTCCGAATCCTTCTCGAACTCACAAAGTTTTCTTTTTTCTTCTTTTTCGAGTGAAAAAGTGTCGGAAGGAATTTTCAAAGGGAAGTGAAGATGGGAAAATGCAATCAATTACACGCGAAGAGAACTTCTTTTTTGAGAAAGAGGGACTGCTGTGGTAGAAAATTCTGCACCTTTTGACTGCATCTGCTACTCTTTATTCATATTCAGAATTTGCCTATAGTTTATATTTGGAGCAGAAAATAAATAGACGCACTCAATTTTTTCTCCTCAATATGAAAAATATACTTTTCGAATAAAGGAAAAATGGCCGAAATTTGTTGAGTTATTTTTATCTAAACAATTCTTTTTTTTTTTTTTTTTTTTTTTTATCATTTTAAGAATATTCACTCTTTTTGCCCGTACCATTTTTTTATCCACTTATCGAAAGATTTTTTTTTTACTCTCAAAACAGTTCAATTTTTTTGTTTAAATGAGTTCATTTTATTCCAGTCGATAATGCGTGCTTTAAAAGACCTTCAGTTTTTTTGGCAGTTAATATTAAGTAATACGATTTAAATTTGATTTTATTTTCTAACTATATATAAAAATCTAATGATGGTGTCGCAATTTTCCATTGTTGTTGGTGCATTCTTATTGACCAGAAAAATCACGTGGTACGATCCAGTTTTCCAACATTAATTTTCATATTGATTTGGTTGTCATGAGCATAAAATTGATAAAAGTCATAACGGTATTCGCGATCGCAACGAACTATAGGGGGCGTTGTTGTATGTGCCGAATCCCTGCGATTTCCATATGAACAGTCATTCAGTTACACTTGAGACGTCTTTAATGTAGCATGCAGCATTGTAACGTTCCGTCTTTATTGTGGCTGATTAAATTTAAAAAAGAAAAATGTTTGTTTTCTTTCTTATGCAAACGAAAAGAAAATGGTATCTCTTTTTTTTTAAGAGAAGGAACATCCAGAACACATCGGAAAAATATTTGTAAATAAAGAGAAAAAAATAGGTATATTCTTATAAGAGTTCAAACCTAATGCCTGAGAAATAGTTTTACTAAATTTAATGGTATAACATGAAAGGCCCATTTAAATTTTAACGTAAAATAAAGAATGCTTACGAAACAAAAAAAAAGAACCATTCTTTTTTTGTCGCCATTTTTTAGTGTTACGAAAATGCGTCTTTGGGACTTGCCAAAAACAAAACAAGATGCAATTTTATTTTCTTAGGAGCGAAATATTTTATGGAGTGAAATGTAACGAAAATGTACCAATGTCCATAACATGAAACTTTATCTTAGTAAACGTCCGTTTCGGAAATGTTATTTCTTATTTATTAGAGTTCATAATGGCTATAGAATCAGGTGAGAGAAAAGTTTGTTTTGAATCTATGCTAAACTCTATATCGGCCCATTTCCCACCGAAATCCGATTGACTACTTTGATTTTAAACAAAGTGTTTCATTTTAAGATTTTTTCCAAAAATTTTAAGTGTAGATTGGCGGCACTTAAAAATCTGCAGCTGTGGTTAGTACCGAATTTTTCTTCCATACTTTTCTGAATCATATTACTTCAAATATTAGAATATGCAAGAAGTATACATAAACACATAATTTAATACCATTTAATTTTTCAAAAAAAGTATTTTGACAACAATTTTATCAAAAAATTATAAACTAAAAAACGTAAAATAAAGAATTCTTAGGATAAAAACGATTTTAAAAATTCCTCATTTTTCAATAAAAACTTTCGTATTGTTTCTTTTTTTTAATTCTTATAGTATTTAATCAGACGTAAAAAAACCATTCTGTAGAGAACTATCATCAAGTAAGAAAAAAAATTATTTACAAGCACATTTTTTATTATAAAAATCATAACACTTACCTGATTTATAAGTCCGGAGAAT
Organism: Parasteatoda lunata; assembly: GCA_949128135.1. Classification (NCBI taxonomy): domain Eukaryota; kingdom Metazoa; phylum Arthropoda; class Arachnida; order Araneae; family Theridiidae; genus Parasteatoda; species Parasteatoda lunata. Next base: position 96,373,661 of record OX421978.1, read on the forward strand.
TCCAAAATGATATGTTCTTTGTTTGAAAACTTTATTCTCAAATAATATATACATAGTTTATCCCTTCATTACTTTTAGGTAACATACCACACATCAAAATTTTATAATTGTAAGATCTCGATATGAATTTTTATATGTAGCTTAAAAACAGAATAGCTGAATTCTAGTTGAAATTCTTTCAAAACTAAAAAACACTTACCAAGAAAACGATAAAAAATTTATTTATAATCAGCACAAAAGATACTTTTTCAAGTAATTCGGATTGTTCTCTATTGTTGTTTTCTGAATTATGTAGATACAGAAATATATACTATTCTATGAAGAATAATATTCTATAACTATTACAGTTCTGTATGGAATTCATTGGAACACATTTATTCATTGGAATGACGAAAGCAATGTTGACTTCATTTTAACTTGTAATGAATTGAAGACAGAAAAATTATTTTACCGCAATACACACATCTGTAACAGCAAGTGATCATGAAATTATGTTATATTGTTGGTAATAGATAGGTAAAAATTATTGAGAAGTTGTTCTTCAAATGCTTGGCATGTTCTGCTTCAATGTTTGGCATGTTCTGATTAGTTTTTTCAAGAAGTTTTACCTTTTCTTTAGGGAAATTTTGCTTCTTTTTTGATGCTAAGAAAATGGCGTCCATCATTGCCAATGGTTATGTGGGAACTAATGCCCGATATTTACAGTCTCCCGCTAGATGGCGTATCGAGTGTTGCGATCGCGAATTGTTTTCTTATAAATATTTTTGCATCCCTAATTTGATGGTATTTCGGTGGAATTTTTTACAAAGTACATGGAAACCATACAAACACACTTATCAAAGGTTTTCCTCTACAATTGTTTGCACCAGTGGTGAACCGTCACCACCCTTCTAAGGATGAGACATCATAATTTAAATGTATATATAAAATAATTCTGCAACATGTTAGTACATAATATGGTTTAAATTCACAGGTGCTGTTGGTAACATAACACTGGAGTCATTTAAGATGTAGATTTTTTGGGAGTGCAAAAATAATACACTATAATATACCTTATTCGGATAAAAATTTGTGTTTTCGCCAAATTTTTCCTCCTCAAAATTTCAGATTCAACTATCTTCTATCAAGAGCGCGAGTCTGTGCCATTTAAGTTACTTTTATACCATATAAATTTCGCCCTATCTCTTAAAAATAAAGAGAATAAAAAAATATTTGCTCATAGTTAAAATATACGTTAATATTTCTATGCAAGAAACATCGAAAAATGTTCGCATTGTCAAAGATACATCATTTTAAACTACGCAATTTTAAATTAATAGATTCTGAAAAAATTAGAGGCAATAAATATTAAAAACAGTCTCGTATTTTTAAATTTAAATTTTTCGAGCACCATTTTACCCATTTCAACAGCTGATTAAATTGTAAGATGTTAGATTTAACTCATAAAAATATGATCATTAAATCAAAAGCAATTAAAGATAAAATCAGTGATCAATTGTAACTTATAGCTTTATTTGAACAAAAAAAATAGTCTTTTGCGCACATTTAAATATTTAATTATTTTATGTTCGCTGTGTCAGATAAATTCAATAAAGAACATTACGTGATAGCACATGAGGTTCACGTCACCCAATTTTTACTTTTATAGTTGTCTGATACCACGCGTCTTTTTTTTCAATTCCTATACTATTAGTTTCACACTCTCCCTATATATATTTATATATCTTGTTCAATTTTCAATCGTTCATAAAATATTTTTTATTCATCCATTCAAGTTCAAATACTTTTTCTAAACTTATAGTGGATGACACTTGATGTAAATACAGTTTTTTTCAAATATTAATTCATTAATTAAATTTAATTTATTAATTTTAGTTTTATATGGGAGTAAAAATCGTAATTGTTTAATAAACAGTAACTAAATTAATATATTTTTATTGAATTAAGTGGGAATCTACCTTCAATTTTTTTATATTACTTGTTTCGAGCCACTATACGGCTCACCCTCGGTCCCTTCGCAGACTAATCCAAGTGCTCACCCACCCGCACACTAACCGCAGCCAGTGATGCTGGGAACCGTGTCTTAACGATCAGCCCACTGCGGGACGCATATTAAAGTTAAAAGTCGAAACATACTAGGGAAAAAATTATTGAAAAGAAATACGTCAAAATTATTAGTGCATTATTAGTACTTTTTTAAATTAAAATCCAATACCCTCAAAATAAAGCTTAATTTTTAATGCCTATTCTATAACACCGTTTCTACAACATCGTTTGATAGTAACATCACACATTTGATCTCAACAAGATTTTAAACTCATTTTGCTTCCTTATTGAAAAGCAAAACAACTTAGTTCTACACGGTCATTCTCTGCTCCCCCATATCTCTTTATTCCATTAATTCACCACCTCCTTCGGCTTTTTATTCTATCGAAAATACATCCCCTCAACCCCGTTTCGATTTAAAATGAAAAATATTATTCGTCTGTCGGCTAGAGCTTTATATCCCGCACTTGATTGCTATCTCATCCTAAGAAGAAAAAAAAAAAAAAAAAAAAAAAAAAATTCGAAAAGGAGGGAGTGGATGTTATATAGCCCCCTATCCCCATAATCCATCCCCCCCTTTTTTTCTGCAATCCATCAATGCAATCATTTCTGCAATCTCGATTATATGCCGAGGGGATAACATACGAAAAAGAACCAGTGTTATTATAATTATTATTATCATTTGGAACCTTTATTCAAAATAACACAGGGGAAAGACAAGAGTTGTTGTTCCCCTTATAATTAAAAACCAGTCTGTCTTCAAAGTTGATGTTAGACATTCAACGCCATATACTTTAACTTTGAGCTCACTAAGAAGTCCCTTATAACTGAAAATTCACGGACTGATCGTTAAGACACGGTTCCCAGCAGACCACCGAAGTAAAGCATCACTGGCTGCGGTCGAGTGCCCACTTGGATCAGTCTGCGTAGGGATCGAGGGTGTGCGGTATTGGTCCTCGTTAAACTGCTCTACCGTAAAGTGCTCGACTTCGCGTGAAGGTCGCCGTCAACTACCGCAGTTTTCACTGCACCGACTGTTTGCTTTTATTTTATTGAGATTTTAAAACTCTGCTTTGGTTTCCTAATTCACGTAAATATAAGGTCTGTCGAGTCTTGAGAATGTGTGTCTACTTTTGAGGACTCGAAACTTGTTGAAACTTGCTGAAACCGTGTCCTTACGATCAGTCCATTGCGAGGCAACAAAAATAAGTAAAGCTTATATGCAACTAAGGTATCAGATGGTAGCTATGCTCTTCACGGATACCTCTGCCACGCAGTTGTCTGAGACGTCGTAAGGCAACGGAGCTGTGAATGTATTTGTGTAGGAATACATCATTTGCTCATCGAAGCTTGTAGTATAAGGATGTTTTGAAACATAGCTTAGCTTAATCCTTCTTTTCTTTTTATATGCAACTAAGGTATCAGATGGTAGCTATGCTCTTCACGGACACCTCTGCCACGCAGTTGTCTGAGACGTCGTAAGGCAACGGAACTGTGAATGTATTTGTGTAGGGTTACATCATTTTCTCATCGAAGCTTGTAGTATAAGGATGTTTTGAAACATAGCTTAGCTTAATCCTTCTTTTTTTTTTATATGCAACTAAGGTATCAGATGGTAGCTATGCTCTTCACGGACACCTCTGCCACGCAGTTGTCTGAGACGTCGTAATGCAACGGAGCTGTGAATGTATTTGTGTAGGGTTACATCATTTGCTCATCGAAGCTTGTAGTATAAGGATGTTTTGAAACATAGCTTAGCTTAATCCTTCTTTTTTTATATGCAACAAAGGTATCAGATGGTAGCTATGCTCTTCACGGATACCTCTGCCACGCAGTTGTCTGAGACGTCGTAAGGCAACGGAGCTGTGAATGTATTTGTGTAGGAATACATCATTTGCTCATCGAAGCTTGTAGTATAAGGATGTTTTGAAACATAGCTTAGCTTAATCCTTCTTTTCTTTTTATATGCAACTAAGGTATCAGATGGTAGCTATGCTCTTCACGGACACCTCTGCCACGCAGTTGTCTGAGACGTCGTAAGGCAACGGAACTGTGAATGTATTTGTGTAGGGTTACATCATTTTCTCATCGAAGCTTGTAGTATAAGGATGTTTTGAAACATAGCTTAGCTTAATCCTTCTTTTTTTTTTATATGCAACTAAGGTATCAGATGGTAGCTATGCTCTTCACGGACACCTCTGCCACGCAGTTGTCTGAGACGTCGTAATGCAACGGAGCTGTGAATGTATTTGTGTAGGTTTACATCATTTGCTCATCGAAGCTTGTAGTATAAGGATGTTTTGAAACATAGCTTAGCTTAATCCTTCTTTTTTTTTATATGCAACTAAGGTATCAGATGGTAGCTATGCTCTTCACGGACATCTCTGCCACGCAGTTGTCTGAGACGTCGTAAGGCAACGGAGCTGTGAATGTATTTGTGTAGGGTTACATCATTTGCTCATCGAAGCTTGTAGTATAAGGATGTTTTGAAACATAGCTTAGCTTAATCCTTTTTTTATTAATAAAAAAATGTTTCTTTGCGTCGTTATTATGACCAGTCGTCGTATTCTAGATGGCAGAGATTGTTGACATACATGAGGTGGGCCAATCGCTTATTGTAGGGATCTCGGGGCCTCGAGAAACGTGGTGTTCAATCTATTGGAAACCGACTTTCTTTTCTTCTTTTTTATAACCATCGTTGAACGGCTGACCCAATTTTTGGGTTTACTATTACAAATGTTCAACTCCGTAACCTTGTCATTTTGAACCCAATTTGGAAGATAACTCATGGATCAAGTGTTGGGAGAAATATGTCTTCACGGAGGACTTTTTTGATGAAACTAACCCGCATTTGTGTTACATGAATAGGAAGACTGCGAGAACCTTTTATGGTTAGCCTGACGGCAATTGGAATCTAACCCATGATCCGTCTACCACTGAGGCGTCAAGCATCAATAACTGCGGTCAGTAAACGGGTGGGTGACAATTTTGATCAACCTGCGTATGAACCGAGGGTGTGCGGTATCGTTCCTCGTTAAACTGTTCTACCGTAAAGTGCTTGACTTCGTGCGCAGATCGTCGGGCTACTAGAGCAGAGGGGCTTTCCCCTCGGCAGAGGATCAAAATTGTGATGGCAATAGGATTCGGATTATCCTCAGGGATGTTTTCCAGACTCATCGAATGCAATACGTTGAACACGCATTACATCGTATTTTCTGATCCGATAACCTTATAAAGCGATAAATTGTTCTCCCGGACAAATGACCGGTTGGGGTAGAAATAGGTATAAAACAAGTATTATTCGATACAAAAAAAAAAAAAAAAAAAAAAAAAAAAAAAATAGAATATTAACCGTATTAGAAAAACCGTTGTTAGAAAAAGTCACGAAGTCAAATGTGCAAAAATGATAAGATGATAAGCTCATTTTCGATGTAAAAGTTCTTAAACTGTCATTTGACTGGTTATGGTATGTTTAGTGAAGATAAAAGTCGAAAAATAAATGGGGAAAAAGTTATTGAAAAGAAATGTCAAATTATTAGTGTATTCATAACTACATTTCCCACCCTCCAGAGTTTAGTCACCCGTAAATAGGTAACTACATTGCATCCAAACTTGGAATTACACAAAAAGTAGTTATATTTATTTCTTTATTGAGAGTATTCTCGAAACTTATTATTAATAGTTTCTCAGAAACTATTCAACCAATACCCTTTAAATTTTTGATTAAGGCATATAAAATACGTAGTTTAACATATACACGTTTGTTTGAAATTTCTTCATCTATTCCACTGTTAAATAAATGTAAGGCCGCTTTGTAAGGCCAATTTGTTTTTATTCTATTCAATTGATAATTTTCGAATGTAAATTGATGTGAAAAATCAATATTGTAAAGATTGACTTTATAATTTGATACAAAATAAAAAGTATTTTGTTAATGGCGACACTCAAAAGCGATCTTCTTTATATTGTCTATATCGCAATGGTTGACTTAAAGACTGACAAAATAAAAACTTAAATAAGCAGTAATTAAAATTCTTATCTTATTTTTATTGTTTTTTCCTTTTGGTTTTGTTAATTAATTCCGGGAAATAGGCCAAATTTCTAATGTTGATGCGTTTCGTTTGCAACAATTAGAAAATAATTATAACATGTATTGTTATCGAACAAAGAGTTAAAATTTGAGCACTGCAGCTAGTCAAAAAATGACTCCTTAATTTAGATTGACGATACATTTTTATTGGTGATAAAGTTTTCTTGTAGAGGTTAGCTTGAAACTTGTATAAGAATTTCGATGGAGATTTGAGCACTATAATTAATTAGAATTTTGATTGCTTATAAATTCTTTTATGTGATAAAAACTGCTTATCAACAAGATTTTAACTCCTTTTGTCACTAGGCAAGAAGATCCAGTCAAGCTTTGAGGTCCTCAGTTAATCGGAAAAAGGTGGAGATTTCGAATTCAATGTTCACCCATACACACTCGCACACAAAATCGCATACAGTTCCAGGCCAAATTATTTGACGCACTATAAGATTCTATGTAGAATCATAAGTATCAGGTGGTACTATACAGCTTTATTGTTTTTACGCGACTGAAACCGGTTTGCACTTGTTTACGTTCGTGTATAATTTAGTGAAATGAGACGATATATAATAAAAATTCGACAAATGGATAAATTAGACGATATATTATATAAATATAGAATATTTATTATATCAGGTATTATATCAGTATATTATAATAATTAGACCAAATTATTAGGCGCACTGTAGTGTTTTAATAATTGTGTGTTTTGCACGAGTTTATAGGCAATACTTTTATGTTTAAACACACATGTAATGGATTTTTATTCAGGCGATTTTTTTTTTATATACTTTCTATTTGTATTTATTTTTAAAGTTTTCCATTGCAATGTTAATCAATTGATACACTAACGTAAACAAGTACAAACCGGTTTCAGACACGTAAAAACAGTAATGCTGTATAGTATCACCTAATAATTATTATTTTACTCAGAATCTTATAGTACGTCTAATAATTTGGACAGGGACTGTATATTGATAGAAAAACTCGATGGATGTTTGAGCAAGAAGATTGAGTTATGATTAGGGGCCCTTAATTAATCGGAGAAAGGTTGGAATTTCGATTTTAATGTTCACACATACGCACACTCCTAAAAGAAATGTTCAACGTCACGTACACATAATCGTATATAATTGTTCATATTATATACGATATTATGATATTAAAAACGATAAAATTTTATTCAAAACTTTTAATTTAAAAAAATTTCTCTACATTTTGTTGCTTAATGTATAATTTTACACTTGAAAAATTTCTATTTACCCTCATTCTCATTCAAAAAAATTCCTTCCATCCCCGCAATCTGGATCATTCTTCAACCTTTCCGTTTTAGACAAACATCCAGAATGTTCGAAATCCTCGAGGATCGTCAAGTGATTCGATGCGACGTTGAACAGTTCTCCCGAAGTTCTTCGATATCTATCAAGAAAACGACAATCAATTAGGAAATAGTTTCTGGTCCCTTTATGCTTGTGTAGGGGCGTCTACTTTCTGGGGTACCGCCCCATTCCGCACCACCCCGTTCGAACACTTCTCGCGGATTAATGGATGGTCGTTGACTCATTCTGATATATATCCATCAGTGTTATAGATGTGTGTTATGTTTTATTGCTTCTAGATTCGTAAGAGTAAGGCGCTACAGCCTGTTCGTTCAATCGTGCTAACATCATCTATCAATTTCCCCCCTTTTTTTATTTCGCCATTTTTCGGTAGTTTCGTTATCTCCTTTTTATTTTTTTATTTAATGAGAATCTTTTTTTTTCTCCTTTGGGTCGACAGCTTCAGATGCCTGCAAAAAGATTTGTTTGTTTTGTATCGTTTAGTTTGTTCGATTGGAATATAAATAAATGTCCGTTCGTGAATTCGCTATTCTTTACAGAAGAAAATAACCACAGTGATTTTTTTTTCTCACGATGATTCTTTTTGATTAAAATAATTAAACTAAACTAAATTAAATAATTTTGATTAAAGTAAACTAAATTAAATAATTTTGGTTAAAATAAACTAAATTAAATAGTTTTTATTAAAATAAACTAAATTAAATAATTTTGATTAAAATAAACTAAATTAAATAATTTTGATTAAAATAAACTAAATTAAATAGTTTTGATTAAAATAAACTAAATTAAGTAATTTTGTTTAAAATAAACTAAATTAAATAATTTTTATTAAAATAAACTAAATAAATAATTTTGATTAAAAAACTAAATTAAGTAATTTTGATTAAAATAAACTAAATTAAATAGTTATGATTAACTAAATTAAAATAATAATATTTTTCTTATATTTTAGGATGTTTCTGCTTAAGTGAAGTTATTTTACAAGATTAATGTGCTGATTGCACTGTTGGAATTTTCCTTCTAAAATTATAGTAAAATAATCGACAGCAGTCTGTCCATTCGATTAACCGTTAATTTTACGTAAAGAACATTTTTTTACCTCTACTGCTTTGAGACCATTTACAACTAATAGGGGTATGAAACCATGAATACAAAACTATACAGTTTTTTAACCATTTACAAACAGCATGGTTTCATAAATGTAAAAAAGAAATTTAACTAGACATAGGAGCTAGGCTTTTCGTCAGGTAATGGGCATTGGAGAGTGTTAGGACATTGGAAAAACTTCATGTGCTGAAGAGAATGGAGGAAATATTATAGTCTCGACGCCGGGACTCCAACCTCAGTACTGTCGGTCATCAGGCAGACAAATTAGCCCTCTCGGCTATAATATGTGCGCAGTTGTTTGGAACTAAGTGGCTTCATTAGGTGAGCTTAGTTGGTGCGATAAAATTCCCGGTTGTTTAACCGTATTAAGTGAAAGCAGTTAGTAAAATGTTTTTCTCACAGATTACAATTTGGTTACTAACTTATTTATACTTATTTGACTGTTTTGTTTGATTATGGTATAATAACAATCAAATAAATTGTCATTTAACCATTTTTCCGTGAAATTTCTAACAGTGCGGTGTTCCAGCAATTTCTAATGCCTTTTTCGTAAGTTTTTGTTTTTACTTCTTTTTTCTTTACATTACATTTTGTTTTGCAGAGCAAAAATGATAAGACTCATAAACTTGAAATTACAATGGAATATAGGAAAACGTACATGGAGTGCAACGGGAAAAAATTTAAATTCGATCATTAGTCCGGAATTTATTATTTGTTTAACTTGAAATAAAAATATACTATATGTCCTATATATATATAAAAATATACTATATATAATACTATATGTCCGCAGAAATGCAACTACGGAATTAGAATTTGCCAGGCTGAAAGAGTTATTTTTATAAATGAACTTATTGCCAGTCTTTTTCGAAATTCCAGCTTGTTTGAAAGGTTTTGCAATACATAAGTGTTTTTTTTTTTCCAATTAATTTTCTCCTTCGTACTTTCTTCATTAAATATTAACGCTCTTGTTGCAGAGAAATTAATTTTATCATCGCAGATATTTTTATAAACTCGCACTTGAGTGTGATGCCAATAAAAAATAGCAAAAAATAAACAGAGAGATTAAATGTTACCAGATCAACAAAATCAATTTTGCATAATATCTTGTCTTAAAGGACTCAATTCATGCGTAAAATATAAAATTATGAATTGTATTTATATATTGAAAGCAAAGATAATTTTGTTGCCCAATTCATGAGCGAAATATTTTGCAATTACTGATTGTATTTGTGTATTGAAAGTAAAGATAAATTCATCGCATGACCGAAAAATAATTATGTATTGTTTCTGTATTATTGCCCGTTACAAATATGAAACCAGTATCGGTAAAACAATCAATTCTTAACAATATTGTTAAATTTTGTTCTCTAATAGGCTCTCAAATGTTGACACAACAGTCCAAATGACGTCATCTCATAATAACAATCATAATAAGAGTAAGAGCGATATAAAAAATAGTCAGTTTTCCAAAAACAACATTCTGCGATGCAGTTACAATTTTTATTACTTTCTCTTTATACAAAAATGATTGTCCAATTTAGGTTTCCTTTAAATCAGATAATATTTAGATTGTCTGATTTGAGCAATTGAGGGTATTCATCTAAGCTGTAATATTTGTCAGTTTTTTTTCAAATTCCTATTATAAGTTCACACTCTCCCTCTATCTTGATCAAATTTTCAATCGTTCATAAAATACTTTTTATTCAACTTCAAATACATTTTTGTTTAATCTTGTAGTGGATGACACTTGATGTCAATGCAGTTTTTTCAAATATTAATTCATTCATTAAATTTAATGAATTAATTTTAGTTTTACAGGGGAGAAAAATTTTAATATTGTGATTATTTAATAAAAGTAACTAAAATCATATTTTTCTTGGTTTAGCTAAGAAGGAATTGATTTTAAAAACTCTTTTTTTTTATATTACTAGTTTTTGTTTTGTTTTTAAATTGCACTGTAATAATTGTCTGCTTTTAAATTTTACCGTAATGATTTTTTTAAACTTTTTATCTGGGTTGAAACGATTTAGTTCAAAATTTTTATGTCTTGAAATTATTGCCCAGTTAAGAAATTTTCTATCGATAAAAAAATTGTCCAATTTAGAAATTTGAATGATTGTCGGATTTTTTGGTTCTTGTTTATGCAAAATGATAACGTGATTTAGATTTTTTACTTGAATTTAAAAATTTCTCTGATTTAAAATTTTTTAATAGAGCCTAAATGATTGTCCGATTTAAAAATTTTACCTGTGCCGATAAGATTGCCAAAAATACATTTTGTTTTTGTAACTAGATGAATAGCAAATTTTTATTTGACTCGAAATAATTGTGCGATTTATATTTTTTATTTGTGCAGAATTTGATTTTCCGAACTTTTATTATTACCACCGAATTAATTGTCCGATTCAGAATTTTTATTTGTGCTTAAAAGACTTTTCGTTTTAGAAATTTTATTTTGACCGAAATGATAGTCTTGATTTAGAGTTTTTATTTGCATTGAAATGATTATCCAAGGCAGATATTTTTATTTTTATTGAAATTATTGGCCGAATTTTTATTCCCTTCCGTAATCCAATCAAAAATTTCTTTATCTGAAAAAATAATTCTCCAATTTTGAAGTTTTAGGAGTACAAGGTTCAATTTCGTAAAATTTTATTTTTTGCTATTAATTTAAAATGCTATAATAAATAATGCTATTAATTAGTAATTTAGAATATTTAGAGTTTTAACATTTTAAGGATTTATAAACAAGATTGATGTTATTTTTTAAACCGATAAGTAGAATTTTCTCTACTAATTAATACATGTTTTGGCCAACTTAATTGATAAGAAAAAAATAAATACAATATTTATTTGTATCTTTGCCTAAATATTGAGAAATTAGCAAATAAAAGAACACAGGGAGAAGAGCGCTCGCATTTCCGCACCCGGCTTGCACCGACCATAGTGCAGACGTAAAATATCCTCAGTAGGAAACGGATCATGGGTTAGAGTCCTCCTGCAGTCAGGATAACCGTGGAAGGTTTTCGTGGTTTTCCTCTCTATATAACGCAAATGCCGGTAAGTTGCATCAAAAAGTCCTCCACGAAGTCAAATTTCTCCCAATGCTTGATACAGAAGTTCCCTTACATTTTCAAATGCATTTTTTTAAACTTGTAGAGGATGAAACTTGATGTTAATACAGTTTTTTTCAAACATTAAGTCATTCATTAAATTTAATTAATTGTAATTATTTAAATTGTTATTATTTAATAAAAATTAATTAAAATAAAGTTTTTCTTTATTGATCTAAGTAGGAATTGACGTAAATTTTCTTTTTATATTACTTGTTTTACTTCTGTGATAAATTAATTAGTCGTTACTGAGTGAGTAAAAGTAAAGTGTGTTCTCCTTAATTGTGCTAAATTTTCTTGCTCTCAGCACAATGCCTAGAAACGATACAATGGCCTAGTTACAAACATTTTTTGATTCAAGTTTGAAAGATATTTTTAATTTAGAGGCTGATGAATTAATTGATGCGGATAATATAGATGACAATGTCTTGTTATTCCATTTGTAGGACCTTCAAAAGTGATTTTAGAGAAGGAAAATCAAATCCTAGATAAAAAAAATGAAAGAGTGAAAATGCAATTACAAACTCGAATAAAAATTAAATTTGATAAGCCAACAGAATTGAAAATGCCGGAAGCAATTTTATAAAAAAATTGCCTCCCGAAAAGACAGAAGTTTTAGAAAAAAAATTATGCACGTATCTTAAAAACTATTCATGGAAAATAAGCGGAATATCTAACCAATATATAATCATTTTACGTTTCAAAAAAGTAATTTTTTTTTAAATAATATTTTACATCTTCATGGACTTCTAAGTGGATAACCATATCTTACCAGAAACAGCTGGTAAAAAATGCCCCTGTCAATCTCCAAAGTTCCAAAATTGGAACATCGTTAAAAACGTACTTCAATTTCTTTCTTTTTTTAATAATTTTATATTCTTTTGATGTTCTCCTGTTTTGAATTTATCAAATTTCAAGATATTTCATTTACTTCTTAATACGGCATTTACAGTCCCTGGCCAAATTATTAGACGCACTATAAGAGTCCATGTAAGATCTTTATTATCATGTGATACTATACAGCTTTATTGTTTTGACGGGACGGAAATCGGTTTGCTCTTGTTTACGTTCGTGTATCAGTTGGTTAAATTAAGCGATATATAATATAAATTCGACGATTGGATAAATTATACGATATACTATGTAAATATATCGGGTATTATATTAGTATTTTATAATAATTTGACCAAATTATTAGACGCACTATAAGAGTCCATGTAAGATCTTTATTATCATGTGATACTATACAGCTTTATTGTTTTGACGGGACGGAAATCGGTTTGCTCTTGTTTACGTTCGTGTATCAGTTGGTTAAATTAAGCGATATATAATATAAATTCGACGATTGGATAAATTATACGATATACTATGTAAATATATCGGGTATTATATTAGTATTTTATAATAATTTGACCAAATTATTAGACGCACTATAAGAGTCCATGTAAGATCTTTATTATCATGTGATACTATACAGCTTTATTGTTTTGACGGGACGGAAATCGGTTTGCTCTTGTTTACGTTCGTGTATCAGATGGTTAAATTAAGCGATATATAAAATAAATTCGACGATTGGATAAATTATACGATATACTATGTAAATATATCGGGTATTATATTAGTATTTTATAATAATTTGACCAAATTATTAGACGCACTATAAGAGTCCATGTAAGATCTTTATTATCATGTGATACTATACAGCTTTATTGTTTTGACGGGACGGAAATCGGTTTGCTCTTGTTTACGTTCGTGTATCAGTTGGTTAAATTAAGCGATATATAATATAAATTCGACGATTGGATAAATTATACGATATACTATGTAAATATATCGGGTATTATATTAGTATTTTATAATAATTTGACCAAATTATTAGACGCACTATAAGAGTCCATGTAAGATCTTTATTATCATGTGATACTATACAGCTTTATTGTTTTGACGGGACGGAAATCGGTTTGCTCTTGTTTACGTTCGTGTATCAGTTGGTTAAATTAAGCGATATATAATATAAATTCGACGATTGGATAAATTATACGATATACTATGTAAATATATCGGGTATTATATTAGTATTTTATAATAATTTGACCAAATTATTAGACGCACTATAAGAGTCCATGTAAGATCTTTATTATCATGTGATACTATACAGCTTTATTGTTTTGACGGGACGGAAATCGGTTTGCTCTTGTTTACGTTCGTGTATCAGTTGGTTAAATTAAGCGATATATAATATAAATTCGACGATTGGATAAATTATACGATATACTATGTAAATATATCGGGTATTATATTAGTATTTTATAATAATTTGACCAAATTATTAGACGCACTATAAGAGTCCATGTAAGATCTTTATTATCATGTGATACTATACAGCTTTATTGTTTTGACGGGACGGAAATCGGTTTGCTCTTGTTTACGTTCGTGTATCAGTTGGTTAAATTAAGCGATATACAATATAAATTCGACGATTGGATAAATTATACGATATACTATGTAAATATATCGGGTATTATATTAGTATTTTATAATAATTTGACCAAATTATTAGACGCACTATAAGAGTCCATGTAAGATCTTTATTATCATGTGATACTATACAGCTTTATTGTTTTGACGGGACGGAAATCGGTTTGCTCTTGTTTACGTTCGTGTATCAGTTGGTTAAATTAAGCGATATATAATATAAATTCGACGATTGGATAAATTATACGATATACTATGTAAATATATCGGGTATTATATTAGTATTTTATAATAATTTGACCAAATTATTAGACGCACTATAAGAGTCCATGTAAGATCTTTATTATCATGTGATACTATACAGCTTTATTGTTTTGACGGGACGGAAATCGGTTTGCTCTTGTTTACGTTCGTGTATCAGTTGGTTAAATTAAGCGATATATAATATAAATTCGACGATTGGATAAATTATACGATATACTATGTAAATATATCGGGTATTATATTAGTATTTTATAATAATTTGACCAAATTATTAGACGCACTATAAGAGTCCATGTAAGATCTTTATTATCATGTGATACTATACAGCTTTATTGTTTTGACGGGACGGAAATCGGTTTGCTCTTGTTTACGTTCGTGTATCAGTTGGTTAAATTAAGCGATATATAATATAAATTCGACGATTGGATAAATTATACGATATACTATGTAAATATATCGGGTATTATATTAGTATTTTATAATAATTTGACCAAATTATTAGACGCACTATAAGAGTCCATGTAAGATCTTTATTATCATGTGATACTATACAGCTTTATTGTTTTGACGGGACGGAAATCGGTTTGCTCTTGTTTACGTTCGTGTATCAGATGGTTAAATTAAGCGATATATAAAATAAATTCGACGATTGGATAAATTATACGATATACTATGTAAATATATCGGGTATTATATTAGTATTTTATAATAATTTGACCAAATTATTAGACGCACTATAAGAGTCCATGTAAGATCTTTATTATCATGTGATACTATACAGCTTTATTGTTTTGACGGGACGGAAATCGGTTTGCTCTTGTTTACGTTCGTGTATCAGTTGGTTAAATTAAGCGATATATAATATAAATTCGACGATTGGATAAATTATACGATATACTATGTAAATATATCGGGTATTATATTAGTATTTTATAATAATTTGACCAAATTATTAGACGCACTATAAGAGTCCATGTAAGATCTTTATTATCATGTGATACTATACAGCTTTATTGTTTTGACGGGACGGAAATCGGTTTGCTCTTGTTTACGTTCGTGTATCAGTTGGTTAAATTAAGCGATATATAATATAAATTCGACGATTGGATAAATTATACGATATACTATGTAAATATATCGGGTATTATATTAGTATTTTATAATAATTTGACCAAATTATTAGACGCACTATAAGAGTCCATGTAAGATCTTTATTATCATGTGATACTATACAGCTTTATTGTTTTGACGGGACGGAAATCGGTTTGCTCTTGTTTACGTTCGTGTATCAGATGGTTAAATTAAGCGATATATAAAATAAATTCGACGATTGGATAAATTATACGATATACTATGTAAATATATCGGGTATTATATTAGTATTTTATAATAATTTGACCAAATTATTAGACGCACTATAAGAGTCCATGTAAGATCTTTATTATCATGTGATACTATACAGCTTTATTGTTTTGACGGGACGGAAATCGGTTTGCTCTTGTTTACGTTCGTGTATCAGTTGGTTAAATTAAGCGATATATAATATAAATTCGACGATTGGATAAATTATACGATATACTATGTAAATATATCGGGTATTATATTAGTATTTTATAATAATTTGACCAAATTATTAGACGCACTGTAGTGTTTAAAAAATGACATGATTTGCACGAGTTTATAGGCAATACCTTTGCATTTAAACATACATGTGACGGGTTTTTATTCAGGAGAATTTTTACATAATTTCTATTTATATTTATTTTTAATGTATTGCAATACAATATTAACCAATTGATACAGGAACGCAAACAAGTGCAAACTGGTTTCAGTCGCGTAAAAACAAAAAAAGATGTGTAATATCACGTGATAATTAGGATTTTACATAGAATCTTATAGTGTGTCTAATAATTTGGCCAGGGACTGTAGACAGTTAAACAGGTTTAAAACTGTCGAAAACAATTAAATGTCGAAATCCAACCCGATCCCGAAAGGTAACCATACCCATAAACTTAAAACAGAGGAGATTCACACACGAGAACCTTTTTCCTGAATAATTCGATGATTCTGTTTACAATTAAACATACCCCCTAGTAGTTCCATAACCCTACAGTGAATGAATAAAAATTTTTTTTGATGAATGGATAAAGCCGGGGAAGTGGAAATTGTCACTTTTTTGTGGACAATCGAACAGAGATTATCTGGATTTAGAATTCTTTAATAGATGTCGCCGAAAGAAGAATAATGGTATGCAAATCTTGTTGAAGCAGATGATCCGTGCAAAGATCATTCATTCTAATATATTCCAAACGATTATCACACAAAGAACCGTTCACAGAATTTTGTTCACTTCTCAAGCTAAGCTCCTATGGGGGGGGGGATTTAAATCGTTTGGTAAATTTTTTTCTTCCCCCTCCGTCCTATTCTGTTTGATAATATCCTGAACTCAACCCCACCCTGAAAGATATTTTGCATTAGAGAGACGCTGATTGGTTAATAGTTAAAAGAATTCATTTAGCAATAACCAAGAAAACGGTAACAAAATATTCCATTTGCCTATTATTATTAATAATAATAAATCATGGTCTTAGAGGATGAATGTTGGATTTAAAATAAATGTTGCAGCACTATACTATGAGGTTAATTAAATGGGGGTGAATGTCCGAATGTCGCCTTTCACCGGTGAATGTCAACAATCGTATAGGTGAATGTCAGAAATATTTGATATTCATTTATTCGTTGATATTTATTCGATATTTTAATATCTGCAAAAGATAGATTAGGAGAAACATCAGTGTTTGGAGTATTGGTTAAATGCATACTGGTCAGTGGCACTTGACCTTAAAGAAACATTGATGTAGGCAATATCGGGCAAATGTATACAGGGCAGTGGCCCTGAAATTTAAAACTAGTGGAGAATACTGGGCAATAACACTTTACTAGTATTTTGGGGCATTTACCAAAGCGACTATGTGATTGTTAACATTAACCGGTGGAAGTCAACGACCACCCCTTTCTGTCATTTACAGTAACAAGAATAAATGTTAAGAGACATTTCAGAATTAATTATCGATTGCACTAAATAAATAAAAGCGAGAAAAGTTGTTTTGAGATGGATGTGCCATGTGTAGAATTTAGAGACACTTTTTAAAAATGCTTCTGAATTTACAATTGGTTGTAAACGCTTAGCAGTAGTATTTATTCTATGAATTAATTTACGAAGTTCAATAAAAAAAAAGTATTTTGCAAAGGTATACAATAGTTGAAATGCAATACGTAGAATGTATGTTAAGTGACAATATAGCACTATTTATTTTACGAAGTAATTAATTAAGGCTAAGTTTAACCTAAAATATTGAAACCTAAATGATGCGATCATGACAACCTAAAATGACGAAACCAAATTAGCCTGACAACCTAAAATGATGAAGCCAAATTAGCCTGACAACCTAAAATGATGAAGCCAAATTAGCCTGACAACCTAAAATGACGAAACCAAATTAGTCTGACAACCTAAAATGACGAAACCAAATTAGCCTGACAACCTAAAATGATGAAGCCAAATTAGCCTGACAACCTAAAATGACGAAACCAAATTAGCCTGACAACCTAAAATGACGAAGCCAAATTAGCCTGACAACCTAAAATGACAAAACCAAATTAGTCTGACAACCTAAAATGACGAAACCAAATTAGCCTGACAACCTAAAATGACGAAGCCAAATTAGCCTGAGAACCTAAAATGACGAAACTAAATTAGTCTGACAACCTAAAATGACGAAGCCAAATTAGCCTGACAACCTAAAATGACGAAACCAAATTAGTCTGACAACCTAAAATGATGAAGCCAAATTAGCCTGACAACCTAAAATGACGAAACCAAATAAGTCTGACAACCTAAAATGACGAAGCCAAATTAGCCTGACAACCTAAAATGACGAAACCAAATTAGTCTGACAACCTAAAATGATGAAGCCAAAGTTGATGTTTTAACATAAATTTTAAATCTAATGAAAGGAAGAAAAAAAAGTGCAGCTGTTCAAATTCCGACAATTTTGCGAAAATCTAGACGAAAAATTTTGCGCCAAGTAAATAACACAATATTGTTAAAAACATTACTCAGTTACGAAAGTATGCTGTACGGGCTCTTCTGTATCTTAGTTGAAAATCAACTATTGTGAAATTTCACGCCATTTTGAAGTATCTTAACGTTTACTAATCTTTTTACCCTTAATAGACTAAAATGAACCTTATAAATTAGAGGCAAAGGCCGGAATAGCCTGGTTGGTAGGGCACTGGGCCCGTGTCCAAGAGGTCGTGGGTTCCATTTCCACCGGCTGAGGACTCCCCGCGTAGTAAATGGTGACTGATGCACATTAAATCTGTCGAGTTTCAAACATCTGAGGGTACAGACCCAGGAGTTTCCTTGTCTTCTGGATTGGTTCAAAATTACAAGGTTACAGAGTTGAAGATAAGAAACCGTAAACCCAAAATTAGGTCTGCTGTTCAACGATGGTTCAACTAAAAAACAAAAAAAAATCGAGGCAAAGCCAAGGTTGCTCAGTGTTAGAGCGCTCGCCTTCCAATGAGGTAATCCGGGTTTGAATTACAGCGATGGCTGGTCGATATGAATTTCGCACTCGGCTGGCACCGACCACAGTGTTAACGTAAAATATCCCCAATGGTAAACAGATCATGGGTTGGAGTCCCCTTACAGTCAGACTAACCATGAGAGGTTTCGTGGTCTTCCTCTCCATGTAGCGCAAATGCGGGTTAGTTCCATAAAAAAATCCTCCACAAAGGCAAATTTCTCCCAATATTTGATCCAGGAGTTACCTTGTCTTCTGGATTAGGTTAAAAATTTCGAGGCCACTAAGTTGAACATTCGTAATCGAAAACCCAAAAAAAATTGGGTCGGCTGTTCAACGACGGTTATAAAAAATAAAATTCGAAGTAGAGTATATTAAAATTTGGAAAAATTAAATTCAAACGCACTTTTTTTAATATCTATGTTTACCATCTCAGTTCTTATTAGCGAATAATAAATTCACCATCTGACTTACCCACCCCCACTCCCCTATCACAAGAGACGAAAGAAAGGTGGAAGAAAAAACTACATTTCCACCTTTTTCATCTCATAAAAATAAATGAATGGCAGAGACCAGTTCAGTTTCTTCCGTCATCGCATTTATTAATAATTCTTTAGAGAGCAGAGAAGGGAAGAAAAAAGAAAGAAAAGAAGAAGACATCGTTCTCCCCATCTCGCTAGAGGTTTGTAGAAGAGGCATACGAAGATAGGAAAAAGATCAAAAAGAAGTAAAAGTGCACACTTAATTTAGCGAAATTCCTAGTTGAGTAGCAATGGCGCTGCAGTTCTGAAGAGGGCCGTAACGCCTGCACTAGTGAGAAGAGTTCAAAGGTCGTGTTCAACCGACTGGATCAGAAAATCTCTGCCTGCTGGTCAATTGCATCAAGAAGTACCTTTTTTTGATGAGAAGGTGTATTTGATGGGATTATAAATAGGGAGGAAATGGATATTTCAGTACTTAAAGCACTACACTTCATATAAAATTGTGTGTCAAACGAGGGATCATTAAATATGAATTTAAGCAAAACAGGGGTCGATTACACCTGCGTTAAAAATATCAACTGTCTTATATTTACATTTTCTGCTGTTGCTGAAATCCTCTCGATGTAATAAACGACATATTATTTCTCGCTGTGCTTCAATGCTTAAAACTCTATGTTAAATGTTTTTTTTTTAAGGAACTACCTAGGACAAAATGATAACCCGGGCATTTTGTAAAATTTCTATTCAATTCCTACTATTAATTCACACTCTTCCTATATCTTGTCTAAATTTTCAATCGTTCATAAAATACTTTTTATTCATCCACTCAAGTTCAAATACATTTTTTTAAACTTGTAGTGGATGACACTTGATGTTAATATAGATTTTTCAAATACTATTTCATTCATTTAATTGATCAATTTTAATTTTACATGGAAGAAAAATTTTAATTATTTAATAAAAAATAAATAAAATAAAATTTTCCTTTTTTGACGCAAGTAGGAATTGACTTTACATTTCTTTTATTTATACTTGTTTTATGTGCAAAAAAAAAGACTCTTATGATAAGATTTTCACGCATCACGGTTCGGGGACCTTAAATAAACAAAAATGTACTTTCTTTTGATTAAAGATAGCATTAGGATTCTCAAAATATGGTGAACCAAGAGAGTTTAGGGGAGGGAAAAGAACCTTTCATTGTGGTGAACCAGGTTTGAATCCCAACGAAGGATGATGGATCCGGCTTGCACCGACCACAGTGCTCACATAAAATATTCTCAGTGGTGTTGGGTTTGAGTCCCGTCCGGCTAAAAATGGGAGTTTTCCTTTTTATTCCTCTTCATGTAACGCAAATGCGGGTTAGTTCCAATAAAAAGCCCTTCACGAAGGCAAAATTTCTCCCAATACTTAATCCAGGAGTTCCCTTGTCTTCTGGATTGGGTTCAAAATGACAAGGCTGCGGAGTTGAACATGAGTAATCATAAACCCAAAAATTGGGTTGGCTGTTCAACGACGGTTAGAAAATAAAATTAAAAATGTGGAGAGCAGTTGCAATCTGGAAAATATGCTTTCAATAGTTCAGGCTGGATATAAACAGTATTTTGCAGATTGTTTCAATTAAAAAAGAAGTGGAAGAAAATTTATTATTTAAGTTAAATCTCGAAACTTTCTAATATCTCAACCTGTTTTTATAACTTAATAACATTTTAATTTGGACATAGCTTAACTTCAGTCGAATCTTTATTAATTTAACTTGAATCTGTCTTAACCACCTTTCTCCTCCTATAAGAGAGAAAGTTTCCACACGGATTATCATAAACGAGAAATACGATCCTTTTAGTCGTTCGAACGTTGTGACATCTTTCCCTCACTGAGCAGTTTATGTTTGTTATGTTCAGAGGGCTAAATTGATCCTTGCGGAGGCTTTCTTTTTCTATCAGGTGTTCTCCTCTAACGTCAGCACAGTCGCAAATGGTTATGTTAAAATGGCACTGAACTTTAAAAAAACATTGATGTAGGGTATACCGGGCAAGGGCAATTAACTAGACCTAATATATATTGCGAACATTTACCAAAGCGACTATGCGACTGTCACCATTCACTGGTGGAAGTCAACAACCACCCATTTCCGCCATTCACAGTAACATATATATTAAATGACATTCATATATTTTTCTTCGTTTCAATCAAATTTTTGCAAACTTGGTTTCCTAAATTGTAAAAAAAAAAAAAGTTTTTCATTCATTTCATCCAATTTATTACAAGTAATATGAGTTGTCTGAATTTTCAAAAACTGCAGATAGAGCTTAAAAAAAGTTTATAAATGAAATTAATTCGAAAAAAAAACATAATGTAGTGCTAATTAGAGCAGAAATATCTTATAGGGGGAGGGAAGGGAGAATAAAAGACTTTCGAAAACTATTTGAAAAATGAAAGGAAGAAGTAAAAAGGAGGGGAGTGTAGCGATAGAATTTATGCCAAAACGAATGCTTTTTGCAGTTAGAAATAGATGAGACAAAAACCAGGCTTCTTTTCAAAAGATGAAAACTTCTACCGAATATATAATGGAAGCCGTAAAAGAAAAAGAAAGTTAGATTAAAGAGAAAATCATCAACATTCTCCTTAAAACGGCGGCAACGATTTGATGCAAATGCCCATTATTGTCTATCCCCCTGGTTTTTTTTTATTTTTTTTTTTTTGTTTTTTTTTTTATTTATTTAATGAAAAGGAAAAGGAAAACGACTTTTCAGATCTTCGCGACAATAAACTTAATCATGTAATACAAACGAAACTGGTTTTTATTTATTCACTTCCACTGGCTTTGGCGGTGCATTTTTCGAGCGCATTTCGTTATTTTCGTTTCTTTTTTCTTTCGTTCTTCATCTCCTTTTTTTCCAGAAAAACAGCAATTTTGAATTGCAGATGGGGATACTCAAATCGAAGACTGAGTTTTGATGTAACCCAAGGCCAATGAAAGAGCTTTCGAAATAGCTTCTGTTCATTGTTTTTCTTTTCCTTAAAAAAAAAAAAAAAAAAAAAACTTTAAAAAGAGGTGGGTGGGGATGAAGCAGCTCTTTTAATGGAGCTTAAAAACTTTAAGAGAAAAACCGAAAAAACTTAATTTTGTTTTAAAGAAAGCCAGAAAATACAGCGCATATCGTCATTTTAACAATACTAAGGGCTTCGATTAACTGCCGAACATGGTCTTTCATACCACAAATGAAAACCTAGTCATTCTCTTTAGCTTCGAGCTGCAGTTACACAAATCAAAATATTGAATTGAATTTGTTGTCTATTATACAGGATTACAGGAAAAGAGTGTAATCATTTTTGAAATTTTTATTTTTTTAAAATATAATTTTTATCATTTTTATAAATATAATTATTATTTTTAAATATAATTAATATTTTTTTGAATATAATTATTATTATATTTAAAATATAATTATTATTTTTTAAATATAATTAATATTTTTTTAAATATAATTATTATTATATTTAAAATATAATTATTATTTTTTTAAAATATAATAATTATTTTCTTAAAATATAATAATTATTTTTTTAGATACAATAAATCTTTTTGTTTAATACACTCTATAACAAAAGAAATAGACGCACCAAGAAGGAGTTGTCCGATTGAAACGAAAATTGGTGGATAGGAAGACAATGTACAGAATAGTAAATGATTAAAATTTCAGAACAATTGAATAATTTATTGCAGAGTTACAGTAACAAGTACAATAAGGTGTTGACCCGCCTCTAGCCTGGATACCAGCTGCCACACGGCGCGTCATAGACCGATAAAGCTCCCGGATGGTCTCTTGCGGTATTTCCTGCCAAATTCGATCCAATTGTCGAAGGAGGTCATCAACATTCCGTGCCAGATGCAATCGCCTTCCCATCATATCCCAGACATGCTCGATGGGAGAGAGATCTGGTGATCTGGAAGGCCAAGGAAGAGTTTGACAATCTTGCAGACAGGTCATAGCAACACGTGCCGTCACGTGGTCTGGCATTGTCCTGCTGAAAAACCAGCCCAGGGCGCTGCAAAACAGGTCTTAGGATGTCGTCGACGTACCACTGTGCAGTAAGTGTACCTCTAATGACGACCAAAGGGTTTCCGGCTGTCAAAGGAAATGGCACCCCAGACCATAATGCCTTGTTAAGGGCCAGTGTGGCGTGCAATAGTGAAGGCAGGATCCCCTCTCTGCCCTGTGCGTCTCCAAACACGTCTTCGATGATCGTCAGGACACAGTTGGAAGTGGGATTCGTCGCTAAAGACTATACGTCCCCAGTCGGCATCATTCCAGCCTGATCGAGCCATGCACCTCTGTAATCTGGCTCGGCTGTGTGCGTCGATTTTTTTGTTATAGATTGTATTATTATTATTTTTTTTAAAATACAATTAATATTTTTCTAACATAATTATTTTTTAAAATATATATTATTATTCTTAAATATAACTATTATTTTTCTTAAAAAAGAAATTACTGAACGTGTGGATGTATCTACTAAGGTAAAAATAATTTGTACTCACAACATATATACTGTAAAAAAATTTATTTAGAAGAATAATAAATATTTTATTGCTATTAATTTTTAAAAAAATTGAAATTGATTTCACGCTTTTTTGTGTTTTATAATAAATTTGATTCGTAATCTTATAAAAATGTGCTTCAAAACTAAAACTGCAGAATATTAATATCATGCCATGAAATAATGAAAGTGATTTTTAACTTCAATTCATATTTCTAATGTTTCTCTTTCAAAATTCTACAACAGTGAATAAATAAATAGTCCTTATATAAGTGATAAAAAGTGGAAAAAATCTTATTTTCTAAAACCATGGATAAACAGTTATTATTTAAGAGATAAAAATTAAAAAAAATCCTTTTTTCTAGAACAATGGATAAATAGTCTTTATTCAAGAGATAAAATGTTAAAAAAATCCACTTTTTCTACAAAAATGGATAAATATTTTCAATATTTACAATAACAATATAATAATGATAAATATTTACAATAACAATATAATAATAATAAATATTTACAATAACAATATAATAATAATAAATATTTACAATAACAATATAATAATAATAAATATTTACAATAACAATATTTAGTCATTATTCAACATAACAAATAGTCCTTATTCAAACTATAAAAAGTGAAAATTTTTTTTTACAACAATGGATAAATAGTCCTTATACAAGCAACAATAATGAAAAAATACTTTTTTCTACAATAATTGATAAATAGTCTTGATAAAAGAAAAAAAAAATTAAAAAATTCAAGGAAAAGTAGTTTAAATTGAGATAACAAATTAGAACTTTATAAATAAAAAATACTCCATTTCATTAACAAAATTGGCCCTTTCAACTCGTCGAATTTCGATTTCACGTGTGAATTTCGTAGTGTTGTATTTCTGTGACCTGCAGAGAGGACCGCATGTCATTTTTTACTCAATGTTTGAACAATTAAAAATTCGATGACTTATTGTTCCACACACCTTCGTAATTTCAATTTTCTAAGACTGAAAAGATTTCCCTCAGAAAAACAAATATAACTTAAAATTGAACACCCAAAAACATCAGTGGTGCTTATGACCCTTTAGTGTAGATAATTAAAGACACATTTTTATTGATATAACTTTTTACTCATTCTAGTTTCGCTAACTTTTTTATTGTGTCTAAAAAAATTTGAAAATTCAGATTTCAATCATCAAGATTTACTAAGAATGTTATTGTGATAGAAATAAAAACTTTCGCAATTAAAAAAAAATTTATGCAAGATATACAAACATACACTATCCGGACACCAAAATATTGCACTGAGTCACATATTGATATGATGTTGGTCTCCCTTTTGCATCCAATACAGCCTTTTGGGAAGACTTTCCACCAGTTTTCGAGAGGACTTCCATCACAGATGAATGCAGTGATTTGGCTGGGTACGTAATCTGCTCTCTTACTCGTCCCAAAAGTGTGTTCTATGGGATTTAGATCGGGGCTCTAAGACGGCCAGTCCAGTTTTTGAACACCCATTACGTCAACTTCTGTGTAGCCGTGATGGCTCAGGGGATAGAGCGTTCGCCTTCCAATGAGGTGAACCGACTTCGAATCCCCGCAATGGCTGGTCGATACGAATTCCGCACACGGCTTGTACCAACCACAGTGCTGACGTAAAAGTAATCTCAGCGGTAGACGGATCATGGATCAGAGTCCCTTTGCTGTCAGGCTAACCGTTTAAGATTCTAGCGGTCTTCCTCTCCATGTAAAGTAAATGGGGGTTAGTTCCATCATAAAGTCCTCCACGAAGAAAAATTTCTCCTGATACTTGATCCAGGAGTTCCCTTGTCTGCTGGATAGAGTTCAAAACTACAAGACTACGGAATTGAACATAAGTAGTCGTAAACCCAAAAATTGGGACGGCTAATCAACGACGATGGGCTCGTCTCAAAAGTGTGTTCTATGGGATTTAGATCGGGGCTCTAAGACGGCCAGTCCAGTTTTTGAACACCCATTACGTCAACTTCTGTGTAGCCGTGATGGCTCAGGGGATAGAGCGTTCGCCTTCCAATGAGGTGAACCGACTTCGAATCCCCGCAATGGCTGGTCGATACGAATTCCGCACACGGCTTGTACCAACCACAGTGCTGACGTAAAAGTAATCTCAGCGGTAGACGGATCATGGATCAGAGTCCCTTTGCTGTCAGGCTAACCGTTTAAGATTCTAGCGGTCTTCCTCTCCATGTAAAGTAAATGGGGGTTAGTTCCATCATAAAGTCCTCCACGAAGAAAAGTTTCTCCTGATACTTGATCCAGGAGTTCCCTTGTCTGCTGGATAGAGTTCAAAACTACAAGACTACGGAATTGAACATAAGTAGTCGTAAATCCAAAAATTGGGACGGCTAATCAACGACGATAATATATATATATATATATATATATATATATATATATATATATATATATATATATATATATATATATATATATATATATATATATATATATATATGCTGGAATAGAAATGGAACTTTCCCAAATTATTGCCTAAGAGTTGGAGAGTTGGACGGGCAGCATTGTCCAGAATGCCCACATACTTCTCAGAGTTTATCCCGCATTATTCGTCCATCACCATAATAACCGGATATCCGGATAATTTTGACCGAATAGTGTACGAACCCGATATCATATGGAATTTATATTGTCTATGAAGTTGTAGCGTGCATTCAACTCGTTACAAACGAAATAACAAAAAAATTTGAGTTAAAGTTCGCAAAAAAGAAGAACATCAGTTTGGAAAATGCGTCTGAATAAGGTATTATGGGGAAATGCATCAAACACGAATAAAATGTTAGGTTTTTCACATTTTTTACAAACACTGTTTTGTTTAATGTGGTCTTCTTTCTTTAAAACTAATATTATTTTACGTGAAAACTCCCCACACACTCTAACTGTAACTGTAGTTCTTTTATTTTATTTTTAAGTCTTCTATCTTAAGTTTGCCTTTCATGTCACCAACTCCTTATTTCGATGGGGGGGGGGGGAATTGCACGATATCTTCCACAAGAGATTCAAAATAGAGAAATGTTGGAAAAAAAAATGGCTGAAGAATTTGGCGGGACGAGATTTTGGGACAGCTATGCGACTGGCGTTTTTAACCATTCCAGTTATTTTTATTTATTTTTTTTTTTTTTTACTTTGATACATTTTTTTTCTTCGAAAAGAAGGGTGGGAGTTCGAAGATGTTCTAATGCGGAGTTTTTTTTTTCTTTTCTCCAGAGTTATATGGAAAGGGACGTTGAAATAAATTAAGAATTCTTGTTGTCGCTCTCTTGAAATGCTTGTAAAAATGAATGGTTTTCATTTTTTCACCTTATTTAAAAAAAAAAAAAAAAAAAAAAAAAACTTTCTCCAGTTTTCTATTTGCCCAAACTCTTAGCGGGTTTTCTCATAAAAAGTAATTTTAGAATGTAAATTTAGTTTCGAAACGCGGTTGGCGAAGTTTTATATTTTTGTGCTCTTCGTGTTTCAGAAGAGGTTCTTTTTTTCGAAATTCCTTTTGCTGAAACAAAATGTATCAACACCATGCTCAAGAAATATTTATGCATTTGTTGAGACAGAGATAAAAGTAATCGGAAGTATTAAAAAAAAAGACGATTAGTTACAAAAAAGAGAATATTTTGATCGTATAATTGCGATTACACATTGGTTAAATGGGTTTTTCTTTATCTCTCTTTTTTCTTTCATCAAAACATTTCATCTCAAAAAAAAATTCTTGATGGTCCTATCAAAGCATTTTGATGATTTGCAATGGTTTCAGTGATATTCATGATGGTCCAACATCATTTGATGGTCACCATCATCCAAAATTTTCCATTATGAGATCATGGTTTTCGATATGCTAACAAATTTTTATCACTCCTTGCTGGAAAAGGCTACTTTAATACTATGACGGTTAACCATCATGAGAAAATTGATTCTCATTGACCAACAATCCATGATAATCCGTAATGGTTCTAACTATACATTTCCAAGATGGTTTAATGGGAATTCTTGTTCGTTTTCAGGAATATAAAATCAAAACAATTTGCTTTTTTTTATGTTGGACCATCATAAATCAGTCCGAATTCCTACATTGGGAAGAGGGTTGTTCATAGATGGAAATTCGTGATGGTCCATAAGAGTACAACTACGCCTTTTCACGATTGTTTAATAATAACTATTGTTGGTTCTGATGGAATATACCATCAAAACCATTTTTTTTTATGTTGGCCCATCAAAAGACAATTCCTACATTGGGGCGATGGTGGTTCGTGATCGTTCCAACATTTTATTTCTAAGATACTATGTTGTAAATTTCTGATGGTTCAGCATGAACAAAGAGCATCGAAACAAGTTACTATTCGAACTGATATGTTGGGACATCATATAAGTTCGAATTCCTACATTGAGATGATTGTTAATTATGTTGGTTACCATCAATGAATAACCAAAAAAAAATTTTGACTTGGGATACAAAACAAATAACCATTCAACAATAGTAATACACACTTATGATCGCGCGTAACACTCGTTGGAGTTGGAAGTTCGAAACAGCGGTTGCGTAATAAACAAAACAAAAATGGCTTAATAGGGGGTATGGTCCCCTCTTACAGATATACAGGCCCTAGCAGCGTGATTTCAGTCTTAAATTAAGGCAGTTTATCATTTCCTGTGGCAATCGGCGTGAATTGTCTCGCAGCAATTTTATACCTTCCGACTCTAACGAGTGTTACGCACAATCATGCGTGTGTATTACTATTGTTGAATGGTTATTTGTTTTGTATTGTAATTGTATCATTGTACGTACATATCAAATTTCATTGAAATCGGTCCAGTAGTTCTAGAGATAATCGACCAAGTCTGAGAAATCCCTTAATTTTTTATACCAGTGTATATTGAAATTGTCCTTTGGACTCGATAATTTGAAAATCTATCTTCGAACTTGATACTTAATAAAAAAGCAGTCTAGTCTCCGGAATGGAGCTCGATACTTTGATAAGCAGTATACGAACTCGATACTTAATTAATAGTCTCCGTGCTGGATTGTTGTGCTATTGAAAGTAGTCTTCTATTTTGAACTTGAGCTCAATACTTTGTATCCCTCTTCTACAGTCCCTGGCTAAATTATTAGACGTACTTTAAGATTCTATGTAAAATCTTAATTATCAGGTAATATTATACAGCTTTACTGTTATTACTCTGCTGAAACCGGTTTACATTATTTTATGTTCGAGTATGAATTGGTTAAATTAGATATACTACTATATAAATTCGACCCAAAGTGTTTCCCAAAGTGTGGTACGCGTACCCCCAGGGGTACGGGAACAGTTTAGCGGGGGTACGCGTTCTTATTCGAAATATCTTGCAAAAAGCAAAAATTTCAAAATTTTTTATTTAAAAACAAAGCTAGCCATGAAATTTACGATTGCGCATTTTTCTATTGACTATTTTTTGCAGTTAATAATTAGTAGTGTCAACAGCCAATTGTGATTTTTAACTTTTGTGCAATTTTTTTTTAGTAAAAAATACATTCATTTTCTTATTAGGGGTACACAACGTTACGAAAAATTTAGAAAGGGTACACAAAAGTCATAAGTTTGGGAAACACTGCATTAGACGATATGTTTTATAAATATAGAATATTTATTATATCAAGCATTATATTAGCATGTTATAATAATTAGAGAAAATTATTGGCAGCTCTGTAGTTTTTTATAATTACATGTTTTGCACGAGTATATGCAATACTTTTATATTTAAACATACATATAATGGGTTTTAACTCAGGAAATTTTTTTATGTACTTCCTATTTGTATTTATTTTTAACGTATTGCATTACAATGTTAACCAACTGATACAGGAGCGTAAACAAATGCAAACCGGCTTCCGTCACGTAAAAACAATAACGCTATATAGTATCATTTGATAATTAAGATTTTACATAGAATCTTACAGTGCGTCTAATAATTTGGTCTGAAACTGTAAGAACACAATGCTTCAAACTCGAAATGGAACTTAAATTCTTTGAATTGGCCTTCTTTCAGCTTCGATTTTTGATTATTTGTTCAGTACTCGCGTTAAATTTAATGGCTAAGTTCATGAACGCAAACGATGATTTTGGAATTTTCAAAATTGATTCCCTCTTTAATTTTTATATAAAGAAAAACAAAATACACGACGGTTTTTTCAGATACTTTTTGTTCTTACTAATCAATACATTTGAGGGCAGGGAATAAAAAAGCAGACGAGCTAAAAAAGTTTAGCAAGCCGCACAATCTGTTAAGAGAGAAATCTTTTAATTGTAATGAAAAGCTCTCAGAGAAGAAAGTAGAAGTATTATTGATTGCTCTCCCTCAAAGTACACTAACGAAGGGTAAAGAGATTCATCAGATAGATTCTCACAGAGAGCAATCAGCGTAAATACCCCATTATCCTGAGGGGGTTAATTTCTTAGGTCCAGGATTTATTCTTCCACACGATCTTGTTTAGTCTCTCTCTTTTATCTCCTGCCAACTTTAGGCAGAAAATTAAAAGCATCTTTATTCAACTCAACGAAAGCTGACTAGAGAATATTTTTTTTTTTTTTTTTAAATTAGAAGGATTTGCTAAATTATGAATTTACAGCTGCCTAATTTTAAAGTTTAGTATTATTTTCCTATCTTGATAAGGTGAAATTACCAGTTTAGTATATGCGGTATACATTGATTGTTTATCAAGGAATGGGGGGGGGGGTCAAATAATGCCATGTAAAGAAGTCATTCATTTAATTTATATATATATATATATATATAGACCCAATTTTATCGGTTTACGACTACCGATGTTCAACTCTGTCGCTTCTAATTTTGAACCCAACCCAGAAGACAAGAGAACTCCTGGATCAAGTATTGGGAGACATTTGCCTTCGTGGAGAACTTTTTGACGGAGCTAACCCGTATTTGCGTTACATGGGGAGGAAGACCACGAGAACCTCCCAAGGTTAGCCTGATGGCAAAGGGACTCTAATCCATGATCCGTCTACCACTGAGAATATTTTACGTCAGCACTGTGGTTGGTGCAAGCTGGATACGGATTCGTATCGAACAGCCATCGCTGGGATTCGAACTCGGTTCACTTCATTGGAAGGCCAATGCTCTATCCCCTGAGCCATCGCGGCTCTAATTTTCGTCACTTGTAACTGATTGCAGCATATTTTCTCTTAGTTGGTGCGAATACAGATAGTACCTTAAAAGCTTAAGGAATTATGACAGCTTTTATAACTTTTTAAAACCGAACACGGTATAAAATTTATATTAAGGTAACACAATAGATATGTTTGACATCAAGAATTCAATAAATTTTCCACTCCCGTGCATTGTTGTAATGTTGAGTATACATTTAATTCCAGTACTGCCAGAATTCTTTCAACTTTAATCACATCAGCTCATCATGAAGCTCTGGAATCTTGATTTATTCATATGAATATAGATTCTCACTCTCTCACTTCTTTTCTCAACCACCGTTCATACTGCTATGAAATTCATTTTTATCTTATTTGCCTCTCTCAACTACCACGGTTTTCACAACACCGACTGTTTGCTTTTATTTTATTGAGTGTTTTTAAAAATCTGCTTTGGTTTCCTAATTCACGTAAATATAAGGTCTGTTCGAGTCTTGAGAATGTGCGTCGACTTTTGAGGACTCGAAACTTGCTGACTTTCTCAATCTTCATAATTTTTGAAGCAAGTGAAGTTTTTACTTTGATACAATATATTTTTTTTTGCTTCTTCTTATTTTAATTTAATCCTGTTTTCTCAACCATAGTATATTTTTAAAAATCAAGTTTAAGAAGTACAATAGCGAGGTTCAGTGCAGCATCTTATTAAATTTATAGAAAATTTGAAAAAAAATTGTTGTTTAACTGGATCTAAAGAGTGATGGAAATCTTTTTCAGTATTTATTTATATTCAATATTTATTTATATTTAATAATTATTTATATTTTTTTAAATTTATACTAATTTTTGTCGTTAAGGCAGTGTTCTCAGTAGAATCACTGGCTGTCGTCAGTTTGCGGTTTAATGAACAAAAAATGTTGTGAAACTTTATTTTGCAAATTTTCTGTTCAGAAAGTTATGCTTAAAAATGTGATGAGTTTGCCCTTCAAGATTGAAAAATATCGAATAGTGCAGTTTTTACCCATAACAGTTCTTTTTCACTGTTAGGTAAGCTTTTTAAAATTTAAAAATAAAATTTACTTTAGATTCGAAAACGTTCAATATATAAAGACATTTTTATCACCAATTTTTCTTTTTCAGAAATTCATGTTTCGCATTTGAATATTTTTCTTTAAAATTACGGGAAATTTTAAAAAAATGTGTGAAAAGTAAAGAAATTTCCTTACAAAGAAGTAGAGAAATTGAAATTTTAAAATTGAATACTGTTCTTTAAAATGGCGAAGGATTACTATGAAGTACCAAAAAAGAAAAAGTTAAAAAGCTACTACATCATCAGGCTAAAGTAGGCTCTTCTTCTTTTTTTCTTCTTTTACCTTTCGTTACTTTCTACCTTTTATGGTCTAAATTTACCTTGGTAAAGTACTAAAAAAATTTCAGGGGAGCCGAGAAGAAATTGACTGATATCCTTTGGAAGGCTAACTGAAACATAAAATTTGCATTCGTGAATATTTATTTCGCGCCAATCTACCATCTTTATCCCTCTCGGTCCTCAGAAAAGGGATTTTTCAAACAAATTTCAGTCGCGGTCTTGTATAAATTCCCCATCACCATCACTGGACTTAGCTTTTTTCCCTCTTCTAAACGATTGAAACATTAAAATATGGACTGACTGATTTCTCCGGTACAACGTCTTATCCGGGTAAAAACGCCCCTCTGAATCATGTAAAATTGAAAAATGTAACGATTTTTTAGGGTAAACTGTACTGCTTAGTCCGAAAAAGTACTAAAAATAGCAACATATATAACTATTTCAATAAATACCATGCCCTGTAAAATTATTTACATAAACACAGAAGATTACTTTTTAATCGCATTATTTTGGAAAAGAATTATAAGAATTCTGTTTCCTAATAATAAAGTTACTGTCTCCTGATATAAACAGTACGGTTTCTTAGTGATAAAGTTGTTGCCTCCTAGATTCAAAGTTGGTTATCTTCTAATATTATGGCTTCTGGCACTTAATATTAAGTTCTATTTTCAAAGTTTTTTTAACTCTCAATGTCAAAGTAGCCGTTTTCTAATTATAAGCCTACTGATTTCCGATATAAAAGCTATTAAGCCTACTTATTGCCTAAGATTACTACTAGATTGCCCAAGGAAGTCATTCTGACTGCTTTTAATTTCGATTAGAAAAACAATGACACAATTTCTTAGAATTCTGTGACTTTTTATACAACATATAATAATAACTTGTGATATAACTGTGGATAATATTTAAAAATTAATTTTAAACAAATTTATTTACGCATTCCAGTCATTTTGGATTTTCTGTCTTTCTAGTGTTAAAACTCTTGTGTGTTATCATACTGTAATGTCAATTATAAAGAATCAACAAATTTGAGATATTTCATTAATTTAACGTTAATTAAAATTACAACTTAGCTCAATGCTATTTTGCTTATAAAGATTACCCATGACTAGAGTCCCTGAATTAGGCCGACTTATCATTTATTTTTGGAGCAAAAAGCTAAAATAAGCACATAACATAACTAATACTAACATAACGTTAATTTGCGAACTTGTTTGCTCCAATATTGCTTGATAGGTCAGCTCTGATAGTATAGGAGCCTTAACCATGACATCATAGTAGCCAATGGATGCAGTTTTTGCAACCCATAACTTGAAATGTTGGGGCTTCTGTAAAAACTTAAATTTAACCAATCGGCAACCAGTGTCTCAATAATGAATGAATCGGCAATAATGAAATCACAATTCTCTCTCTTTGTTATTAATAGCCATTATATTCTTTTATAATTTTATGCTTTCTATTTTTAATCATTTTTATACGTTTCGTACTTATTTACATATTTTTGTTATTTTTTTTTATCTCATTTTATAAAAAAAAAAAATATCAAAGAACTTAAAACTGCATTTTTTAAATGGAAAATAAATAAATAAATAAACTACCATAATACGAGCGCATAAAATGAAGTAATAAGCACGACTGAATTTAATGACAATTTCAATCAATACCGAATAAACTGGTTGAACGAAAGTCCATTTAGCCATGACAATAAGCGATCAAGAAATGCTTATCCTAGCTATTAAACAATACAGTTCGTAATTTAAACTGAAGATTTAAATCAGTGCTGTGGAACTGCCCTTTTATTCCAGTCATTAAATATAACGACTCAATTCGAATAAAACAGTTCAGTGGATTCCGAATAAAAAAATAAAAGAAATAATTTCAGTTTTAGAAATTTAACTCGCTTTTCCTTTTGCAGTTCAGTCCGAAGGAAAAAAATTGTCGTTCGTAAAATAACCATTCAAAAGCAGATTATAATTAAGAGAATGAAATTAACGATGGGAAATAAAATGGTTTCGTTGATGTATCCTCGAGAAAAATACACTGCATTGATTTAAAGTTTATATTAATAAACTTAAAACTCTTAAATGCCCTAATTTTTGCAAGTTTTTTTTTTATTTATATATACATGCATACATTAAAACTATATATATATATATATATATATATATATATATATATATATATATATATATATATATATATATATATATATATATATATATATATTAAAAAAAACTGTTTGGTGTTGAATTGCCGCTTGGCGGGATTGTTTGGCGCCAGCCATCTTTCCTGTTGGTGAACTGCTTTTTCTTCTTCTTGTTTTTGTTAATTGAATTGTAGAGAGCATATGGGCGCTCTCAAATGGAAGTTCATGCCTAACTAATTGATTACTATTGTTGAATAAATATTTGTTGGTTGTTATTTACAGTACATTAACTTTAACTAATAAGCTATCACGGGACCGTAGAGTTGGTCCGTCGAGCCGGAGAAGAATATGGCTTCTTTGATATCGTTGAACCGCCAAAGAGGCGTAATTAAAACAAAATTAGGAAAGTTGTTAAATTTTCTTGATGAATTGAAAGCCGATGAAAGGGAACTGAATCGTGAAGTTATAATAAACACAAAACTAAATTCGTTACTGGAACTAAAAAATAGTGCAAAGCAATTGATAGTTGATTACACTCAACTTCCAGAAGATATCGATTTAATGGATAATCTTAGTTTAACTGAAGAACTAGACGAGGATATAGAAGATTTAGAAGTGAGATTTCGAATTTCTTTTTCTGAATGCAAAATTAATGATAAAGATAAAATTAAAGAAGCAAAAATTGTTTCTAATTGTAGTTATAAATTGCCAGATTTACCCTTACCACAATTTTATGGAAAATGATTCGGAATGGGAAGTTGAGTTACTTGTTGTTCCTAAAATAACGAACATGATGCCCCCCAAGTCACTTAATATTTCGACTTTGAATATTCCTAAAGGGATCAAGTTAGCTGATGACGAATTTTATATAACGAAAAAAGTGGATTTGTTATTGGGTGCTGAACTTATTTTTGTTTTTTTGAAGAATGATAAAATACGTTTAGAAGATAATGAATTATTGCTTCAAAACAGTTGTTTCGTATATTTGATTTCAGGAAGCATTAGAATTTCGAGTAATGAAGCTAACGAATTTAATCGTTGTTTTTTGTCAACTGAAGTTAATTCACTAAACAAGATATTGAATTCTTTTTGGGAAGATGAAGATGTAAATGAAACAAACACTCCCGTCAGTTCAGAATTAAATTATTGCAACGAACTTTTTGAAAATTCGTTTTATCGAAAGACTAATGGGAAATATGTAGTTAAGATGCCATTTAAGAAGGATATTAGTGAAGACATACCGTTGGGAGATTCAAAACAAATTGCTGAAAAAAGACTTAATCAATTATGGAAACGTTTATCAAGTAATCCTGCAATGAAAGAATTGTATGTTTCGTTTTTAAAGGAATATGAACTTTTGAACCATATGGAAAGGATAGAAGACAATTCTGATTTTGATGATAGTTATGGATATTTCCTTTCTCACCATGGTGTCTTAAAACCAGACAGCAAAACTACTAAACTTAGAGTGGTGTTTGATGCAAGTGCCAAAACTACAAATGGATGTTCCTTGAATGATTTGTTATGCAAAGGAGGAGTGATACAAGATGAACTGTTCTCTATTATGCTTCGATTTAGAAAACATATCTATGCCTTCACCGCAGATAATGAGAAAATGTTTAGACAAATTGAAATACTGCCTTCACAAACCAAATTTCTAAAAATGCTCTGGAAAAATCACGAAAGTAAACCTACTGAATCTTACAGACTTAAAACCGTAACATATGGCACAGCATGTGCTCCTTACCTGGCACAGAAGACTCTTCATCAATTAGCAAAAGATGAAGAGAAGGATTTTCCTTTGGCATCGAAAGTGGTTCTAGAAGAATTCTATATGGACGATTGCCTTACCGGTACTTCTAATTTAAATGAATGTATTAAGCTTCAGCAAGATTTAACAGAACTACTTAAAAGAGGAGGAATGAACTTACACAAATGGTGTACTAACTTTGATTCACAAGACACAGAATTGGGAGACTTTTCGTTTGATCGTAACAGTAGTGAAACAGTGAAGACCTTAGGAATGCTATGGAATAATAAAGGGGATACATTTCTCTACAAAGTTGCAGTTACGGAAAAATCAGATGCTACTAAGAGAGATGTTTTATCTCAAATTGCTCGTTTGTATGATCCTCTTGGTCTACTTGGGCCAGTTATCAGCAAAGCGAAGATTTTTATGCAACAGCTTTGGTTGCACAAGCTAGACTGGAATGAGAAGTTATTATCCCCTATTGCCAAAGAATAGACTTTGTTCTTTAAAGCACTTCATAGTATGGAAACTATTCAAGTACCTCGTACCGTTTTGAAGGAGACATTTTCCACACTTATCCTGCACGGTTTTGCCGATGCCTCAGAAAAATCATTTGGAGCTGTAATTTACTTACAAACAGTTGCAGATCCTGATGAATCTTGCAACCAGCTTCTTTGCAGTAAGTCACGTGTAGCGCAAATCAAGACCATGACTATTCCTAGATTGGAACTGTCTGCATGTCTACTGCTTTCCAAACTTGTGAAAAAGGTTTTAGAAGCTATGAAGTTTAGATTTGATCATATCAAACTCTGGTCAGATTCAACAATTGCGTTAGCGTGGATTAATACTTCGCCTCACCTTTTAAAAACCTTTGTGAGTAATAGAGTCTCACAAATTCAACAACTTACGTCTAATTGTAAGTGGGAACACGTATCATCAGAAATGAACCCTGCAGATATCATTTCCAGAGGCTCAGACGCTACAACCCTTGGATCTAATAAACTGTGGGGGACTGGTCCCGATTTCCTAAATAAGGAAAGTTTTCAAGTTGAAACTCACTGCAGTGATGAACTCTTTTCTACCGAACTGAAACCAATAGCGACTTCATTAATTACTATAAAAAATGACTCATTTATTGATAAATGCCTAAGTGTTGCAAATAATTTTCTAAAACTGATAAGAATTTTTAGTTTACTTTTTAGGTTCTCTTACAATTGTAGGAATCCCGTTAATAAGGAAACAGGTACTATAACCATAGATGAAATGGAAAACGCTAAAAATCATCTTCTTAAACTTATACAAAGTAGGTATTTTTCAGAAGAAATTTGTATGTTGAAAAAAGGTTTGCCACTGACTCCAAAAAGTAAGTTAAAATATTTCGATCCATTTTTAGATGAAAAAGGTTTAATTAAAGTTGGCGGTAGAATAACAAACTCAAACTTAAGTTTTAATCAAAAACATCCTATCATTTTGCCAGCTAAGAATTAGATAACTGAACTTATTTTTAATTATTATCATATTAAGAACTTTCATAATGGTCCGCAAGCGTTGCTAAATGCTGTTAGACAACATTATTGGCCACTTAATGGCAGAAATATTGCAAGAAAAATTGTTCATAAATGCATTACTTGTTTTAAAGCAAATCCGGTAATTTCTCAACAAATAATGGGTGAATTACCTAGTGAAAGAATAAATGTTAATTTTACATTTAATTGTTGTTCTATTCATTTTTGTGGCCCATTTTTGATTAAATACAAAGGGCAACGTAAGGGTAGCTATCTCAAAATATATGTTTGTATTTTTGTTTGTACAGTAACGAAAGCAATCCATCTGGAGATAGTTAACGATTTAACCGAAGAAGCATGTATTGCTTGCTTAAAGAGGTTTTTTGCCCGACGAGGCAAACCACAAGAAATATTTTGTGATAACGCTACAAATTTCGTAAGTGCAAATTCCGAAATTAAACAATTAAGGAATATTTTTATTAAACATAACAAAATTTTAGCCAATTTTCTAGCAGAAGAAAATGTACATTGGAAATTTATTCCACCTAGAGCACCAAATTTTAATGATCTATCGGCAGCAGGAGTAAAATCCTTAAAATTTCATTTAAAGCGAACAATTGGAAATGCGACATTAACTTACGAAGAATTTTTAACCATTATTACTCAGGTTGAGGGAATTTTAAATTCTCGCCCCCTAACACCATTAACTTCTAACATTGATGACTTAAATGTGTTAACCCCTGGTCATTTTCTTATATTTCGACCAATAAATGCAATTATTGAACCTAACTTATTAGAAATAGATAATAATAGACTTAATTTATGGCAAAAAACTACTCAAATGGTTCAAAATATATGGAAAAATTGGACTAATAATTATCTGAGCACATTGATACAGAGAAACAAATGGATGTTTATGAAACAAAATGTTAAAATAGGAGATATGGTAGTACTCAAGGAAGAAAACCTTCCTACATCTATTAGGTAGAATTATTGATATATTTTGTGGAAAAGATAACCGCATAAGAGTGGTTTCAGTAAAAACAAAAAATGCTGTTTATAAAAGAGCAATTTCAAAAATTGCTGTCTTACCTAGTGAGAATTAATTTGTATAATTTGTATTAATTTTTATAATTAGTATTTAAAAAACTGAAACTTTGTTTATTTGGTGTATTTTTATAACTATTTGTGCATTGTATTAATTTAAATTGTATTAACATTACATGTAATTTTATTTGTTTCTATTTGATTATTATTTATTGAAATTAATATTTCAACCCCGGCGGTTATGTTTGGTGTTGACTTGCCGCTTGGCGGGATTGTTTAGCGCCAGCCATCTTTCCTGTTGGTGTGGCCCTTTGTTGGTGTTGAACTGCTTTTTCTTCTTGTTTTTGTTAATTGAATTGTAGAGAGCGTATGGGCGCTCTCAAATGGAAGTTCATGCATAACTAATTGATTACTATTGTTGAATAAATATTTGTTGGTTTTTACTTACAGTCCATTAACTTTAACTAATAAGCTATCACGGGACCGTACAAAAACAGTTTACAAAATAGTTTGATTCATACATAATTTCTGCTACGTCTTGTACAGACAGGGTGCGCAGCCAAACTTTTCAACAAAAAATAAGCAAAAGACTTTGCATAATCAGGACATTTATAAAAGACTTTACATGATCAGGATAAAATAACCAGTTTCTGACATAGAACTCTTTTCTTAATAATATTAACCATTATAAAATGATCAAGACATTTTTCAATTCAATATCAGAGAGTGGTCTGAAATTAAGAATATCTTGCAAAATTTAGCAGAGTTGCACAAGAGAGTGCAATTATCTCACCGAACTCAGCTCAGTAGACGCAAATGTGGGCTCGCTAGTATTTTATCATACAAGTAAAATGACTGGCGCTGTTAAACGCTATGGTACACTGAAATATATTGTGGTTGAATGAATTGTGAAAACGTTGAATAGAACAATGTGAAAAGCACACTTTTGCGTAATACGTGGCGAAAATTGACATGGTAAAGAAAAAAATATCATTTTCAAAAAGGAAAATTAAACACTTTTATAAAATACTAAAAGAAAAAAGCACCTTTAAGGGCTTTTAAAAGACGAAAAATGAAAAAAGCACCTTTAAGCACTTTTTAAAAACGCTACGCACGATGTTGTAGTTAACTAAGTATAGAAGTTTTTATGCAATACAGAACAAAATTTCCAACAGAATTCAACTCAAGGATATTTTATTTTAATTAAAAATAACTTTAAAAAAAAAAAAAAAAAAAAAAAAATAATTCAAAAATTTATTTTGAGAATAATTTTGTTTAAAATGTAAGTAAAAAAAGGATTTCTAATCAGTAAATAATCTATTTTGCAGGTTTGCAGGCATTGGTTTTACGGTTTAAAACGGAATACCTTAATAATTTTTGAATCTAATGTTCGGACGGTCTCGTACTAATGGTTCGATAGGCTTACCATAACTCATCAAAGTTGGCCAGACAACCCAATGTGGGCCAATGCCTTCCTCTGAAGATTTTTCCACAGCGACTTCCGATTTATCCTTGATCTCCAATTCTTTTCATTAATTGCAAAAAAAATCAGACTCCACCGAGTCAGTCCATCTCAACCGCGGCCTTCCCGGCTTTCTTGTTCCAGTGGGTCTAAAAAGCAGCATCTTTTTTATTGTATTGTCATCACTCATACGAATCACATGGGTCATCCAATTTATTCTAATTCATTCTTGGACAGTAACAAAACTGGAGGAAAATAGTATCATGATATTTGAGAGAAATATTTTGCGGAGTATACTTGGTGGTGTAAATGAAAACTAGAGAAGGAGATTTTACTTTGAACTTACCAAAACAATGCTAATTAATTAGTGCTGAAAATATTTTATGTTTAGAAATAAAATTCACAATTATGCATTGTCTGAATAATCATAATTTTTATTCCCTACTAATGGTTCTTGACCTTCAAATAGAGGAAAGAAAAGCTGCCATCTGGAAAATATGATTCGTAAAGTTAATTTAAAAAAAAGCGCTCGGGAAGTTTGACCTGCTTAGTGTTACTTTTTTCCACATCTCTAAAGCTATTTGAGCACACAGTATAACAAAATTCATTTTTGCAATGATAATTTCATAGCGAAGGGTTTGACCTTCAAGGATGCCCCCCCCCCTCATGGAACTCCCATGACCCTCCGGCTCACTGTTGAAGGAATGTTTTACCTAAATGATAATTTTGCATATAATATATGTATTCTTTAGTAGTTTATAATTACACATTGGAAAAATGGGTCTTGGTTTGGATTTTATGGCGTCTACACACTTTTCAACTGTGTCCAAGAATAATAGTAAACAGTGCGCATGCGTTGCTATGCTGTTTTTATTTTCACTAGCAGGCATTTTTAATGTATTTACATAATAATAATTTAAAGTATTTTTACATTATTTTTATTATTAACGCACAAATTACTGGCTTGACGGTGATTTCAATATAAATATTAATGAAGAAGGAAATTAATTTCTTGATTTTAAAAGTATAATAATAGTAGTAGTTATTTTTATTGTAATTTTAGCCATTTAGCATACAAATCTTGATTATACTTTAAGAAATTATTCCCTTCTCAAAAATAAAACAAATCGAAGTTACCTTAAAAATCGAATTCGATTTCTAAAATATCAGCCCTAGTACAACTTCCTTTCTTAACCTAATTGATTCGACGCCTCTGAAACAATTCAATAATACGTCATCCAAAATTGAATCCAGTTTCTGATTTCCCCCCCCCCCCAAAAAAAAAGGAAACCGGAGAGACCCCCTTCCAATGTAATTCGAACTGGAAAAGCTAAAGCGCGTGATACTCCCGAAATGAAATTTTATTTTTTGAGCGAAGAATTTTGTTCGAATGACCAAACTCGTGAAGGGTCGCTCTAAAAATAAAGAAAGAAAATAAATTGTCCGCTGGGTTGGGAGGGAGGGATTGGGGGAAGATTAAATTCTTGAACATTTGGTGTGTGCGACGGAGAAGAACATGTGTGGCAAAAGTATAAACATTTTCGGAGCATTCTTGAACTGTGTTATTTTTAAACATCCCTTTACTCGGAGGGAAGGGAAGGCGACACGAAAGATTTGGGGAAAAGAGTCACTTTTTCGAACGTTCTCTTAAATTAAACATCAGAAAACGTTCCATTCTAAGGATCTTAACAGAGAAGTCTTGTTGGAACAGGACATCTGGCCTGCGGTATTTATTTACGAGGATTAAAAAGAAGAATCGTAATTATTTCACGTTTGGGTGCTTTATAATCAGAAAAGTTTAGCCCATAACTTAGATTTGTTATCGCTCTGCTCGTCGCAGAAGGTGATTTAGTTGTCATCGCTTGGCGCTGTTGTCGCGAGAGGGAATATTTTTAACATCGCTTTTAATGTAGGGAAGTTAATGTAGAAATGTTACGATGAAATATTTGAAATGGAAGAACTCGTTGTTAATGCAATTTTTCTTCAGCAAGTTTAACTCACGCAGCAAATAGCCGTTGAAAGCACCTTTAATTATCAATTAGAATTAATTTCTTTTAACCCATTTTAGGTCAAGCAGAGAAATTTTTAGTAAACGTGGTATCATTGAAATATGCTTGCATTACATTCATTAAGACAGAAAAAAACATTTCATGTATGAAAAATTATATTTTATTTAAGAAATAAAATGGTACATATTAGCACCATTCACTAAATCAATGAACAAATCATTTAGTCCAACGTTTGTTTGTTTTTTATGATTTTTTTTTAAATTTACTGACTGGCAGATTTAATATATCATAAAAACATGTGATAAATCTCAAAAGGAATAATTGTACATTGTACAAAA
The DNA here is from genome assembly GCA_949128135.1 of Parasteatoda lunata. NCBI lineage: Eukaryota > Metazoa > Arthropoda > Arachnida > Araneae > Theridiidae > Parasteatoda > Parasteatoda lunata. Next base: position 96,416,503 of record OX421978.1, read on the forward strand.
AAATATCATTTGTCAATAACCGTTTTAAGTTAAAAAGCTAGAGTAGTTTCAAAATTTCTCAACAGAAAGTGTTTACTATAATTGAATTACTAATAAGTTTATAGATTCCTTCGGAACCTTTGTCAATAGCAGAAAAATAAAATGAGTGAAAAATATTCGGTGTAAATAAAAATATTTATTGAAATAGTGCGTTTGCGCACCTTTGGCTGAAAATGGGTTAATATGAAATTATTTATATATATGCACATTGTGCAGGTTAATTATAATATTTCATTAATATTTCACATTTTACTAAGCGTTTCACTAGAATAACTGATGATAATATATCGGCAATTTGTGATTACAATTAATAAAAATACAATTTGTGATTAAAATAAAAGTGAAGCAATTTGGAACAATAATAGTTCCTCTGAACTATTATTGGCAGTTATTTTTCCGATATTTGCCCAATACGGAATTTTCCGATTCACCCGATATTTTACAACCAATATCGGTTATATATAGAATTGTCAGATTCACCCCATATTTTATGTCCATTATTTAGCCAACATATGTTCTATATTGGCCAATGTGGGCTCTATATAGGCCAATATTATAAAATCTAGACATCCCAATCGGTGCATGTTCTTATAGAACCCACATAGAGTAAATTGTTGCTAGGGGTCATGTAGGACCCCTGAACAAGGAAATGTTTATAACATATCAATGGTTCTAAAAAAACTTCACATACATGAAATAAAGCCTTTTTTAAGACATGCAATAATTTTAACAAATTTTGATTATCACAAAAACTCAATGAACATAAAATAAAGCATTTTTAAAATATGCATAATTTAAAAAAAAATTAGAGTCTAATTAGTTTCAATTCTCAAATAATAAAATAATTTTCAAAACTATGGAAACTAATTGAAATAATTAAATTTAAAAAAAAAAGGTATAACAAATGAAGAAAAAAAATCAAATGGTATGATATATTTTGTCAAAACATCTTTGAACGCACGTCAGGCATAATCAGTTTAAAAGTTTGCTGTATCGTAGTTCCGCGTGATTCTTTCAATTATTACTTTAACTTAACTAATTTTAAATACTAAACAGAGTTGGTGTTAGTCAAGCATTTTTAATGACATTATGACTTAACATAAAACTAGCTCACACTAATTTATTTTACAGGTGTATATGAATCTTGCAGGTGCAAATTGTGACACTTGAGTACCTAAAAACTTCATAGAAACGTAGAACAATAGATGTCAGATGCTCTTTTAAGCTTTTTTGTTTGTAAAAGAAAGTTGTTGCATTGGTATGAATATGTTTCAGGTAACAAAATTATTTTTGCCTTCACTTTAATCTTAACATAACTAATCCACATTAACTTTTAGTCTGCTTACACGATATTTATTTCAAATCAGGCAGTGATAAATAAAATAAAGCAAATAATTATTAGTTTCCCGCCTTCTAATAAATTGGTAATAAAATAATTCGTATACAACTTCTGTTTTTCTCTGAAAATGTCTCGTACATGATTCTTCCACCAAGTTTTTCAATTAATAAATAAAATAGTTTAAATTTAATATTATTTTTTGCCTTCTTTAGCTCTGCGCCATTGAAGTAAGTAAAACTCGTTTTTTATAGCTTATCACAGTAGAATAAAGATGAAATGCATTTAGCATCACTTAGCATGGATACTATTACACACGGCCAACTCATGGTTGTCCATATTTATCCCTATCAAGTATTTTTTTTTTTCTGGAACATATCTCTTTGTAGGGAATTTATTCATAAGATAAATACACAAAAATTTCCGTTCTTGACACAATTCTAATCTTTTGCTTAAATTATTTCTTCAATCGTCCAAAACTTATTGAAATAGAATTAAATAGAATTAAATTAAATAGAATTATTATAGAATTAAAAAGAAATGAAAAATGGTGACGAATATTTTCAGTAAAATATGTTTGCTAGACACTGAGCAGTGGTGGCTCAGGGAATAGAGGGACCGGCTTTCACTGAGGTGAACCGGGTTCGAACCTCAACAATGGCTGGTCGATACGAATTCCGCACCCGGCTTGCACCGAAAACGGTACTGACGTAAAATACCTCGGTGGTAGGCGGATCATGGGTTAGAGTCCCCTCGCAGTCTGGCTAGCCGTGGGAGGTTTTCCTCAACCTACTGTAACGCAATTGCGGGTTAGTTCTATCAAAGAGTCCTCCACGACTGCAAATTTCTCTCAATATTTGATCCAGCAGTTTCCTTGTCTTCTGGATTGGGTTCAAAATTACACGTCTGCGAAGTTGAATATTAGCAGTCGTAAACCGAAAGAATTGGGTCGGCTGTTCAACGACAGTTATACAATAAAATATGCTTGCTAGTCAACAAAAAAAAATATTCTACTAAAATCATTGTTTACATAGCTAGTTCATTCATGACAATGATAATAGGGATTCGAATTGCATTTGGCCACCCACAATAATTAACACATTCTTGTTAAGTGCGTAAAGAATTGAATGCAGGCCAAGAATAAGCCATAAAATTGAGTGCAGGCAGAAATAAGCTGTCATTTGCTTCTCAAACAGCCGAGAGTATTTTTAATGTTTTTATACAATCGACTCATGTTAACATTCTTGGAATAGCTTATTCGTTTGTTTATTGCTCGTTGTGAGGCCCCACCGTGTTAAAATACATTATCATTTATAGAAGACGGATCAACCTAGGTTAGAGTATCTTTGCCGCGAGTGGTTTTCCCAAGGTTTATATTTTTGTATAAAGCGAATAACAATTAACTTTACTCAATTGTCAAGGAAAACAAACTGTTTCTTTAGATATTTTCCAGTATACTATTAGTCCTACTATTAGTTCACACTCTTCCTATATCTTGTTCAAATTTTCAATCATTAATAAAGTACTTTTTATTTATCCATTCAAGTTCAAATACATTTTCTTTTAAACTTCTAGTGGATGACACTTGATGTTAACACAGTTTTTTCAAATATTAATTCATTCATTAAATTTAATTAACTAATTAAAGTTAAATATGGGAGGAAAAATTGAAATTATTTAATAAAAAGTAACTAACATAAATGTTTTTGTTGTTGACCTAAGTAGGAATTGACTTAAAAAAATTTTTTTTTTATTACTTATTTTTGTTAAAAAAAAGTTCATTTTCTTTTGTTAGAATTGAATTTATAGGCAAAACTACTATATAAAGAATGTAAAACAATGTGATTCAAAATTGCGAATACAACTTTTTCTATCTTAAGGCATTTCGATATGGAAGGGTTTATTCGCCATTAGCAGTATAAACAATTTCTAATTGTTAAAATAAAATTTCTGATAGCTACGAAATAAAATACAGTATATTCTCAATATCTCGAAAGCCTTGTTAAGTCAAAAAAATATTTTTCCTATGTCGAAGGGTTTCTTCTCAAAATCTTGTTATGTCAAATTTTTTTTCCAATTAAAAATTGAATTTTTTCGGAAAAATCACAATATAAATTATGATTACGCTAAATCTTTTCTATTTAATGCATAATAATTTCTGTCTTATTTTTAAAAATAAAATTATCATTTTAGTATTTAGAGGACTATCATTACACACACATTTATTAGTGCTTACGTTTCATGACTCAACTTTTTAGAATGGTGTAAGAGGTCTCTAGAACTATTGGACCGATTATAATGATATGTACATACAATAAAAAACAAATAATTGTCCTGTGGCAATTTCATACCTTCCAACTCCAACGAGTGTTACTCACGATCATGCGTGTGTATACAGTTGTTGAATGGTTATTTGTTTTGTATTGTATGAATGCATGTATGTGCATTTCAAATTTCATTAAAATCACCCCAGTAGTTCTAGAGATAATCGACCCAGTCAGAAAATTCTCTTACACCAGTGTAATTTAGAATATATTTTCTACTTTTAGAACATATTTAGTTCTGAATTTGCTACCTCGAATTTCTTTTAGCGTCCCTTCAATTTTGAAACATCGAGAGTTTACTGTATTGTCAGTCTATTTTACAGTATCGCATATCAACCGCGGAGCTATTAATAAATATTTTTTGGTTGACGAACGGTTAAATCGAAGCGAGTATTGCCAGATTTTTTTTAAAACAGTAAATTAAAAATCAATTTCATTTCTGCTGTTCCATTTTGTTGTTATTTAATAATGGCGCAAACAGACGATTTTAAAAATAATATATATTCCTGATTCTGAAGGGAGTATGTTGTGTAAAACACTCTATTTAGAGACATTTTAGTAAAGAGCACCGAGAGAGGGTTCTATGGGGGAGAGAAGGGGGATATTTTGGCGCAGATCCAAATGTGGATTTGCAATTTGATGGAAACATAAAAGGGATGATATCTCCCCCCGACATTAATGGACTCATTCTCTTTCTATCTTTTAAATAAAAATTTTTATTGCATTATATGCAAATTAAACAATACTTTTTTTACGCTTTATAAGTAAATTAGTTTAATCTTATTATCTGTAATAAACGTTAATTAATTCAACTTGAAACAATGTCGTCTGCAAGATTAGCAGATCATAATTATATATTTTTTTTTAAAAATAGAAAACAATGTCCTGTGGCAATTTCATACTTTCTGACTCCAACGAGTGTTACGCACGATCATGCGTGTGTATTACAATTGTTGAATGGTTATTTGTTTTTGTATTGTATCAATGTACGAGTACATATCAAATTTCATTAAAATTAGTCCAGAAGCTCTAGAGATAATCAACCAAATCTGCAAATTCTCTTAATTACTTACACCAGTGTACATCAGAAACATCATCGGATGAATTAATTGAATCCTGCGTGTGCACTACCTGTATACACATTTTCTACGCCATACAACCCTTGAAGCAAAATGACTCGGGCCCTCATTGGACCAACATTCACGAATCTTGGCTCAAAGGGCGGATATGGGCCCCTATATAGAATTGTCAGATTCATCCGATATTTTATAATCATTATTCAGCCCATAGAAGCGCTATGTTGGCCCTATATTGACACTGCATAGGACCAATATTTAAAAATCTAGATATCCCTATATGGGTCCTTCGGAGAATGTTCATATTGAGATAATTTTGAGCCCGATTGAGCCAAGGTATAATTGTTGCTAGGGGACTTTTATTTGAATATTTGCATAGTGCTATCCCGCGACTTTTGTTTAGAAAGTGGTCCCACTGCCTATTTTAAACCCACACATTCAAACCCGTTTCTAACACAAGAGCTGTCACCATAAAATATGCAAAACGAAAACAATATTTTGGGAAAAGTTTTGAAATTATTGCATCATTCGAAGAATAAATAAGATTTCAGAATGAATCTGACCTCAAGGATCCTATTTTTAAGCACTCCCCGTTCTGCTCCACACACTTGGGGGAGGAAGAATAATGATATGGCTAGTCGTTTTGATTTGTTAGACAAACATAAGAGTCACCTAAAAAGCTTCATGTTTACGATCTCTCTGCGTTTTTTTTTTTTTTTTTTCATCTGCGAAATATAAGCAAGCAATTTCATATTATAACAGAATCTTTGAAATTTTATAACTTGAATTTTGAAAAAGTGCACAAGAAAATAACTAGGGTCAATTTCTTAAACTAATAAAATTTATAATCGATGTAAGCAATCAAACATAGTAAAAGTCATCAAACTGAACCGAATAAGTATTGGGTATTTATTCAATTCCTACTATTAGTTCACATTCTCCCTATATGTTGTTAAAATTTTCAATCATTAATAAAGTACTTTTTGTTCATCCATTCAAGTTCAAATACATTTTTTATGAACTTGTAGTTACTTGACCCTCGATGTTAATGCCGCTTTTTCAAATATTAATTCATTAATTAACACGTTGAATGCCACTCTAATTTTACATGGCTTGCTCGTCTGGCCACACGGTAAATAACAACAAACTAAATTTGCAAATATAGACAGATTTTGCTAGTTTATAAAAGGTTTAGCATGATATATCTGAAAAAAAGTAGTGAATTATATAAGTCTACGAATTGTTTAAAAATAGTGGTGGATAAAAATCTACTAAATTGAATGTATTAAACCAAAAATCACAATAACTAAGTAAATTTTGAAAAAATTTTCTGCAATTCCATAAAAAAGTGTAAATTTTATAGTTCTATATCATGTTATACGCTGTCAGCCAGCTGTTTTTCGCGGCCTATGTGAAAGGTCAGTGTCAGTCACCGGTGATTGACGCAGCCTAAATGTAATTTCAGTGTCAGCCACCGGTGGTTGACGCGGCCTAAATGTAATTTCAGTGTCAGCCACCTGTGGTTGACGCAGCCTAAATGTAATTTCAGTGTCAGCCACCGGTGGTTGACGCGGCCTAAATGTAATTTCAGTGTCAGCCACCTGTGGTTGACGCGGCCTAAAAGTAATCTCAGTGCCAGCCACCGATGGCTGACGCGGTGCTCAACGTGTAAAATAGGGATTAGCGAAAAACGAAATGGAATTTTCTAATGGGTTAAGCGTTAAGCGTTAGTCATTGTTTTAAATTTTACTAGATGCGATTCAATTTTTTCCATATTTTAAAGATAGCATCGGAGATCATTTCTAACTATTATCCCTGTTGTGCATTTTTTTATTTTGCGCACTGTACATTTCAAATTATTTGTCTTATGAGACAGTTATTTGTTTAAAAGCTCAGGAAATTTTGCGTTGTTAAGTGATATTAGGATGTTAGAAAATTTCTGTAACATCCTTGCAGCATCCCTTACTGAAAGATCTCGTCAATATAAATAGCGTATCAAAACCCGAATTTCAGTTTTATCTAAAGTCATTTAGAGCTTATTGATGAAAATTTGAACTAAGAACACCAAAATACAGCAACACAAAATGAAAATTCATAAAAGTTGAAATTTTTGCAGGTGTTGCAGATCGTTTTTAACAAACAAATATTTTATTCATTTTAGAGAATTGATATTAGATTTTATAAAAGCAATTGGAAATAGTTTAAAACCATAATCTTAAACGTAACTTCCTTTTTTTAAGAGGAAGTACATTTTTGAAACATTTTTAAATATGCAACCATACCGTAGGAAATAAAATTCCTTCTAAAAGTAATTTTTCTTAAAGAATAAAAATTTTAAAAATAAAAAATAATAAAATAAGTTTCTGAATTTTAATAAAACTGAAAACCTATGCTTAAATATCAAATAATTTTTATTTATACTCGATAATATATAATTAAACTATTTAAAATCATTGATTTCATTTTTCATAAAAAAAAAAGCAATTCGAAAATTAAAATTTTCCTTTTTTTTTCTTTTTACTATTAATTATAATTTTTTGGATTTTACAATTCAAACAGAAGAAAATATCTTCATTGTTGATTTATACGATGAAAGAAAGAAATTTATTTTTAATACAAATAAACTAATTACCTGGAGTTTTAATGCTTCTAAAAACATTTATTTAAATATAATTTTTAATCTAATGAATAGAATTGAAAGAATATGTAGAAAGAATATGTGTTTATTTATCCAAGAAACAAATAAAACTCTTTCAAAATTTGATTTAAAAAAAAACAATGGATACAAAGCTAATGTAATTAATTCTGTAAAGAATGCAATGGAACAATGGATACACAACTAATGTAATTCTGTAAGGAAACATTAATTTAATTCTATGTTGTTGTTATTGATAAATTTACTAAAATCGCCTTTGTTAACTAATCTTATATTTTTTCCAATTGCAAATCAAATTCGGGCAAATCCATGGCTAAAACTTTGTGCATACCGGGCATGTTAAATCACATATTTTATATCAAACATACAGAATTTTTTAAATAAAATTTTAACTTTTTAAAATCATTGAAAACGTATAATAAAACTTTACGTTGTAATTAACTTAATGTATAATTTACTTTATAGATAACATTTTATATTTCATTCTGAATTTTTCTTGCATTTAATTTTCTATATTTTGCTTGCTATGTTTTATTTCATATATTTATTATTTAAAATGTTTTTTTTCCGTTTCAGTTTCTCTTTTTTTGGTGTTCCTCACACTATTTTATTAATATATTTTGCTTTGGCTATATGAATACAATATTAGAAAACACTCCTTTTTGCGGATATAATCGTGTGAGCTGATGACAAGATTATATCTTTTCTTTATTTATTTCCCGGCTTTGTAATATTTTTTTAGATAATTTTATTATTTAAAATACTTTTTATTATTTAAATATTTATTTAAAATACTTTTTTTCACTATAGAAAGAGATAAAAATTATCAAAATATTTTCTTTTAATAATATTTTTCTTCTTCTTTTCATTAATCTTTATTATATTATTTTTCATGTTTTCTCTCTCTAATATATATATATATATATATATATATATATATATATATATATATATATATATATATATATATATATATATATATATATATATATATATATATATATATATATATATATATATATATATATATATATATATATATATATATATATATATATATATATATATATATATTAAAGGCCCTTTTTAAAAATAAAAAAATTCTTAGCACTGGCGTGTTAAGAATTTATCCTACAAAATAATATTATAAATCCTTTAAAATTTAACATTTTCCATTTTACTTATTGCCGTCATTTAAGTCGACCATAATAATAATTTATCAACCAAGAAATCACAGTGCTTTTTTTTTATACTTATTTCACATATGCTAATGTAATAAGGTCTACCACTATAATTTTTAATTTTCCTCCAATTTTATTTATGTATTATTATATTAATATTTATATATTAATATCATCCAATGTATTAATATCGTGCTCTTTTCGTGCAAATAATGTGAACAAAACAAAATTTAAGTCGACTAGCACATAACTGTTGTAAACTCGTTCGTATCTATTTCTAGTGTCGCGTAATCTATGTGAACAAATCGAATAACGCGGACGCGAATTTATACTTTTTCGGTATCACATTGCATATAAAGTAATCGATTTTTACTGCAACAGTAATAATTCAAGAAATAATCGATATCGTTCCAAGTACAGCGTTAAGAAATTCCAAAAAGTACCAACAGGTGGCAGACGGTACGTATTGTAGAAATAATATTATTTTTTTCGTTCGAAAAAATAAGTAACCAAACTCACTTACCTAATATTGTGAGTTCGAAAGTCAGGGAAGATTCAGATTTTCGTGTAAATAAGAAGTTTAATAGATTTCAAGTCTGTTAATGGTTCTTTAAGTTGTAATTGAAATGTAAACACAAAAATCACAATCTCGAAACCTGTTGAATCCTGAATCGACCGCAGCGTTGTTTGCTATAACATTTTCTTAAATGTAACATTTATTAAAAATTTTATTTTAATCCTCTGTTTAATAGTTCATTGCCTTTTTATTAATTCACGATCACAGAACTCTAATTTATAATTCTAAATAAAAACAATTATAAAATCGTTTGAATTCTTGAAACAGCACTCAAACGATTTTCGGTTTTTTTATTTTCCCCACTAACCTCGCTCAAGCACTGCCAATTCTGCACTGGCACCAACTGCAGTGGGTTATATCATCTTCTTTTCCAAAATATCTCAGAGTTCTGGTGCGTACAGAGCCATCTAGTGAGTGAAATGAAAGAAGATAAAATTATTTAAGAATTACTTCGGGAATAAATAGAGAAGTTGTAAGACAAGTATAAAAACGCAACTGTCACTTATAATTAAATTATGGAAAAGGGCCAGAAATCCACTCGAAGGTTTTAAAAGCATTATCGCATAATAATTCATTTTAAAGTGACCATTGCAAATTTAAATAAACACCTACAAAAAATTAAATACATAAAATACAATAAAAAGCGTAAAATAAAAATCCATAAAGATAATCTTTCAAAAGTCAAATTTTTAAACTTATACAAAAGGAAAAGAGAATGATACTTAAAATATTGAAATTAAAAAGAAAAGAAAAGAATAAACTAATTATAAAATGAAAATAAAAAGTACCCAAGAATAGTTAGTTAAGTTTTGAGTTTTGAAATATCTCATTTGCGGGGACGCCGCCATAGAAAATTTAATCATAACAATGACCGTTTAGTTAAGACAACAATATTTTCGTTTTTAAACTAAATAACAGTATAATTAGGCTCCACTTTTAAAAGCAATTAACATCTAAAATTTAATGGATTTAATCTAGAAACATACATTTGAATGAATTTGTATCATTCTGGGCGATATTTAATTAAAATTCCGAAAGCTATTTTAAAAACTAATGCCTGTAATAAAGTGAACATAATTATGTCTGCTTTAAACAATCAGGGTGGGAATTAATGAGCAATTAAATAATTCATTTCGTAACTATAAGAATAATCATAAGTAAACGCACACTTCTAACAAATAGATTGTATAAAAAAATTTTTATTTTAATATTTTACAAAAATTGTTTAGTTGCTAAATTCATTATTATTATTAACATAATTAAAATAATTCAGATTTATTAACATAATTCACTGTTATTAATAGAGGAATTCTTGACATAAATCACTATTTTTAAGTATATTTAACATAAATAGAGGAGTATAATATAATAATTAACTCATAAAGTCTTTGTTTTTGACAATAATTTGAACGTTTGTTTTCATTTTGGTTTACATCTCGAATTAGAAAGTAGTTTTTTTTTCATAATACATAATTGTTTTTTAAAAAGGTTGTTCTTATCCACACTAACCCCAATGCACGAGGCTAGAATGAAAAAAATTCAACAATAATGATTTAACACTTATTTAGTCATTTATTACAAATCAGGAATGTTTATCTGAAAGCAAAAGAAAATAAATTTCAATCTAAGAAATATTAAAGAATAAATATTGACACATATTAAGTAGTAATTTGTAAAAGGTAGGCAAGTACTTTATTTACGTCGCACTGGAGCTGCGCAATGGGCTATTGGCGACGGTCTGAGAAACATCCATGAGGATAATCCGAAGCCATGCCATCGCAATTTTGATCCTCTGCAGAGGGGATGACTCCCCTGCTTTGGTAGCCCGACGACCTCCGCGCGAACTCAAGCACTTCAAACGGTAAAACAGTTAAACGAGGACCGAAATTGCGCACCCTCGGTCCCTACGTAGGCTGATCAAAGTATTGACTTCGGTGTTCTACTGGAAACCGTGCCCTTTACGATCAATTCCCTACGAGACACTAATTTGTGTAAAAAAAAATAAAAAAAACACAATGCATTTGAAAACCATCATTCATTCTGATTTATTTGAAATTTGTTTTATCAGTTTATGTTTGAAATGTGTTTATGTTTAAATTTGTTTTTGTTTGTCAATTTTAGATGTGTATTGAGATCCAGTACTGGTAGTTTTAAAATAGTTACAGGCGATGGAAGTTAAGTACAAATGTTTTCAATGACAAATCTGACAAATCTCCTTTTCTGAAAAAAAGCTACTTCCATTGTTTTTCTTTAGAAATAAACACCATAACAAAATTCTAAAAACGTAAACATTTATTTTACATTTAACGTAGCATTTTATTTTTATAACCAACAACTATTTCAATAGAACGCTTCATCATGTTTCAATAATTAACCGTTTATGACTAACTTTCCAGCAAATAAGGGGGCGAAACAAGGGTAGTGGGTAGTACTTGTAGGGGGATGATGATGTATTCAAAGTACGCTGGTTTAGGTTTTAAATTTGTGCGATTTTCGCTTTTTGAAACATACATGAATAATTAATAAGCATTAATTAAAATTAAATGCTTTATATACTAATTTAAAATTATTACATGATATATTTTATTCAAAAAAATATAGCATTTATTTCCAATTTTGAACTCTGATTAATGTAATAAATATTTAGTTTTTAAATTGTTCTCAAATTATAGAATTACTCCGAGCTCAAAATTTTTACGTCATTTAGAAATATGCCGTTTTAATTTTTAACCGACATTTATGCTTCAAATCGCCTATTTAGGTTTTAAATATGCGCATTTTCCGATTTTCACTTTTTGAAAAATTAATTAACAACAATTAAAGTTATTTCTATGCCTTGTGAATTCATTTAAAATTACACATAATGAAATTTATTCAAAACAATATCATATTTATTTCCAATTTTTAAGTCTAATTAATGTAATAGATATATAGTTTCTAAATTGTCCTCTCATAGAATTTCATCGAGCTCAAAAAAAAAAAAAAAAAATTAAAAAAAAAAAAAAATTATGTAATTTAGAAACATGCCGTTTTAACCTTTTAACCTACATCGGTGTTTCAAACTATCAAATTTATAAGATTTTAATTTAAATTTATTGGAAGCATTTTCACATAATTAAAAGAAAAATTAATTAATTATTAAAAGTATGTGTCGTATTAATTTGTAGCACACAATTTTAGCTTTAGCAGAATGAAATAGTATAACAAATGTTATAAGCAGTCTTATTAAACAATAGAATTTCTTAATTAATTTTTACACAAATTTTATCGTTTTTTTCCAATAATCTCTTTTGTTGGCTCAATTATCCTCATTAATTTTATCACTTGTTGTTGTTGTCGTCGGCCATTGAGACAGAAGGGACTGTTCTTGTTTTCTTGTGGCGCCATCTATGTCCAAGAATCTACGTTTGATAGGGCATACCCATTCATACATAAAATTATTCATCCACAGATAGTAATTTTGACCGGAACCAGAAAACGATTGATTTGTTATTTGAACATGAAGTATTTTGTGACCCGACAGATTTAACGTGCACCAGTCACCATTTACTGATGCCCGGTGGCTGAGTGGTAGCTCTTCCAGCTCCCGTGCCACAGGCCCTGAGTTCGATTTTCAGACCTGGCAAGGTTGACTCAGCCTTTCATCCCTTCAGTGGGTCGATAAATGAGTACCAAGTTTGCTTGAGAACTAAACACTGGGTGTTTCGCGTTCGGCTGACCACCTAACCGGAACATCTGCTCATGAAACCCAGAGCCCATGGTCAAGAAAACTGAGATGGGCACAGTAGGCCTTAGCCCTCTATGAGCTGTCGTGCTACTAAGTTTAGTTTAGTCGCAATTTACTACGCGGGAGTCCAGCGCCCTGCTGACCAGGTTATTCCGGCCATTTTATAATTTAATATTTTTATCTAATTAATATTTAGAATAATAGCAATTAGTGTTAGTCTGTCGGTCTGACGTAGCCAATCCATTGCAAATAAGAAATGAATGATACTGCTTAAAATTGTCTGAAAATTCTCATAGGGATCATATTAAGTCTTAAACAACTTGAGATTTCTTTTTATCTCTATCTTTACAGATATCTTAATATGTTGTTGAAGGAAGGGGGTTGCAGATATATTTGTCTTTTTTATAATTTGTCTTAATTAGTTTCGTGTCAATTGACTTGGTCGGCAGCCTGTTAAAATAATTTTAAAATTTATACTGTTTAACCCTCGGCGCACTATATTCAGATTTTTCCCGTTTGTCTTCAAGATGTGATTAATATACATTAAAACTATCGACTTACAGTCAAAATGCACTTTTCAGTCATGTATTTATAAGAAAGTTTTTTTTTAACAGTGCACTAGATAAATCTGCATTATTAGTAAGAATAAAAAATTAACTGCTTATTAAATACAGTATAAATGTCAAAATTTTAATCATTATTTTTAGGGAAAAAATTATTTATTTTTATTTTAAACGCCCAGTAATTAATTAGCTTGAGTACTGAGATTTTAGAAAAATCAAATTAATTTTTACTGGTTATTTTCGGCACAAGAAAGACTTTGATTCGCCAAACGACGGAACAACAGCCAACCCGGTAATTAAAACCCCGTACAGAGAATCTGAAAACCCTTCGAAAACATATTTTATTTTAAAACAGTCGTCGAACAGCAGACCCAAATTTGGGTTTACTCCGTAGCCTTGTCATTTTGAATCCAATCTAGAAGACAAGGGAACTCCTGGATCAAGTATAGGAAGCCGTCATGAAGGACTTTATGATGGAACTAACCCGTATTTGCTTTACAAGGAAAGGAAAACCATCGAAACCTCTCATGGTTAGCCGGACGACAAGGGGACTTTAACCCATGATCCGTCTACCACTGAGGATATTTTACGCCCTTGGAAAACATAAGCAAAGATAAACAATATTTATTTTAGTGAGTCCTTGCATCAGAGACGCAAAGAAACCGATCACGACATTAGACTGCACCACTGAGCAAGTGAGTTCCGCACATGAGTTGCAGTCTGTATACTCCACATCACTCGAGTGTTTGACGAAATGTGGATCCCGTATGCATCCTGTAGAAATTGGAATGAGTTAGCACCGTTGAATTGTAAAGGTGTTCTCTTCTTGTATGACAAAGCCCGGTCGCGTGTCACGCGTGTGGCAATAGATACCATACAGCGACTTGATTGGGAAACTTTTACCATCTTCCTTTCTCACCTGATCTTGTGCCATCAGATTACCATCAATATGCGTTCAAAATCTCCAACCTAGATAGCAAAATAAAGTTTATTTTCCCCCAACAAAAACCTTTTAATGTAAATCGGAAAAGGTTTGTAATACGGTTTACGTGTAAACCTTCTAACCCTAAAAGGAGATCTGTGATAATCTGCTACCTACCTCACCCTCATCCAAAACCTTGGAAAACAGCGTTCTGTATAAAAACCTTAAATCGAGGTTGACTGGGGGTTTTCAAATGTGAAAAATTCCTTTCATAAAGTCATTCTGAAGGTGAAAATAATCTTAAATCTAGGTAATTATAAGGCTTCTTTTTGCAACGTCTTCTATGCTCGGCTAAAGTCCACCTTGCCATGAAATTTTAATGGACAATACAATTTAATTCTATCGCTAGTGTGACGTCAGCTAAAAGGTCATTATGAACCTAAGTGACAACACTTTTTAAAAAAGCTTTATAAAACAGTTTTTAATCCTTTCAGGATGAAAGGTTTGAAACTGCAATATTTTTGCTTTATTGAAAAAAGCTTTTTAGTACAAACATTTTTGTGACAATAAAAAGAAAATTCCGACACAAGGTTGCCTAAGATTACATACTTTCTGGGTTGTTTCATCACAAGGGGAAGTCTCTTTGAGGTCTAATAATAAGCTACACTTTTTGTAAGTATTTTCTCTTTAACGGCAAGAACTTTATTAGCTACCTTGTATATCTTTAAAAAAAACTTTTTCAAAATTAATTTACTTAAAACTCAATGCCACTCGATTTATTATTTTAATTAAAGTTACTATAAAATAAATCTGTTTTTACTGAACTTTTTCATTTAAGGTAGTGAACTTTAATTTATACCTGTTTGTTCCAAAGCATTTTTAAAAAAATACCTGTTTTTACGCAAACTGTATAGCAATTACAAGAAAACAAATGCCGGAAGATTTGAGGCTTTATTAAAAAAAAGTTTCAAGCTACCAAGCACTTGAAATTAAATATTTCTGAAAAGCTATCGTTCTGGTTTCAGAATAAAAAAATAAATACAAGGTAAAACAAAATATGAAACTAGCGTTAAAATAACTTTCCCAAAATTAAATATTGATTCTAATTTATTACCCAGATGCCTTAGCTCAACGATTACAAGGCGACATGTTTTAATAAAATTTCAATATCCGCTGAAATTGCGATGCCAACGAAATCATGCTTTCGGGGAAAAAAAAATAAAGTAAATAAAATTTTCCACCGCAAACTCGCTATCGCGCTGTAACCGTAGCTATCGTTCAAAACATTTGACTTTTCATGCCATCGTAATTAATAAAATTTCTCCACGGAGTTGATGCTGTGAAAACACAGTTACTAACCGAGTTTTAATCGAGAAAAATTGTTTTAATTTCTAATTTCCGGTTGCACTCTAAAGTCAACTCAACTCAACTCTTCCACAGGACATGAATTTTAATATGGAACGAAAAGTATTATCACTTTTAGAGAGTGCGGGATTTAAAAGTAGTTTTTGGTAAATTTGTCGAAACATATTTGGCAATTAGTTTTGCTAGAATTTCTTGGGGGGGGGGGGATTGAGAAGAGGGTGGGTGAGATTTAATAAAACCAATTTGGATTTTTGTAGGTGGAAAAGAAAACTCAAAACTTTTTAAGGGTATAAAAGATAAAAAAAAAACTAATTTTTTTTCCTTTCCGAAATAAAATAGAAATTTAATGATGAAAAATTGCGTTAAAGGTATATTCACGTCAAATTGTTCGAATATTGTCTATTTCGAAAATAAAGCCTGGATTTTACGTAGCATTTATTACAGTCCCTGGCCGAATTATTAGACGCACTAAAAATTCTATGTAAAATATTAATTATCATGTAATACTATGCAGCTTCATTGTTTTTACGCGACTGAGACCGGTTTGCACTTGTTTACATTAGTGTATTAACATTATAATGCAATTCAAACAATACGTTAAAAATAAATACAGATAGGAAGTATATAAAAAAATCTCCTGAATATAACCCCATTTCATTTATGCTTGAACATAAAAGTATTGTATATAAACTTGCGCTAAACATGTCATTATTAAAACAGAGCGTCTAATAATGTGGTCTAATTATTATAATATTATACCTGATATAAAAAATATTCTATATTTTTTTATATATCGTCTCATTTATCCAATCGTCAAATTTATATCATACATCGTTTAATTTAACCCATTGATACACGAAAGTAAACAAGTGCAAACCGGTTTCAGTCACGTAAAAACAATAAAGCTGTATAGTATGACCTGATGATTTGAATTTTTCATAGAATCTTATAGTGCGTCTAATAATTTGGCAAGGGACTGTACATTAAATAGTAGATACACTCTACCCTCAAAAAATTAAGGTACTGTGACTGTGATTGCTTAGCCCAGTTTTAAATTAACAGTGAAAAATCCTTACAGATATCATAACTGACAGTGATTAAATTGTTTTCTCTTTCTGTAAAAATTCTGGAGGGGGAAGTTAGCAGACTTTATATACCACAAAATCCAAACCCAAAATCGAGTCGGCTCTTCAACAAAGGGTTTTAAAAAAAATCATGTTATCTCACCAATTTCCAGTAAAGAGTTCAGAAACATCAAGTAAAAAACAAAGCTGACAAGAAATTCATTTCAAACTTGTGAAATCTCCAGAGAATTTAACGCATAATACACTGGTGTAAGAAATCAAGAGAATTTGCAGACTAGTGTCCATTCTCTTTAGAACCGATTATAATGAAATTTGATCTGTACATACATTGATACAATACAAAACAAATAACCATTCAACAATTGTAAAACACACACATGATCGTGCGCGTTGGAGTCGGAAGGTATGAAACAGCGGTAGCAGAATAAACAAAAAATGGGTTGATAGGGGGATAGGGTCCCCTCTTCCATCAGACATACAGGCCTTGCAGCTTGATTTCATACTTTCGGCAATTCAATCTTTTTGGTAAAATGAGCTGTCGGTGAAATGATCAAGTCGGAGAAATGATATTGTTGCTAAAATGATCGTAGACAGCGATGTGGTGGTGAACTGTCGGTAATGTGATCGTGTTGGTGATCTGATTGCGTCGGCAAAATGAACTTTCTGCAATGCAATCATTTTAGTTAAATGGACTGTCGGTGAAATGAGCAGTCAAAGAATGCTGGCGATGTGAGGTAAAGAGATCGTGTTGACAAAGAGTTCATATGATTTGTTGGGAGCCGCGATGGCTCAGGGAACAGAGCGTTTGCCTTACAATGAGGCGAATCGGGTTCGAATCCCAGCGATGGCTGATCGATACGAATTTCGCACTTGTCTTGCACCGACCACAATGCTGACGTGAAATATCCTCAGTGGTAGACGGATCATGGTTTAGAGTTCCCTTGCCGTCGGGCTAGTCGTGGGAGGTTCTCGTGGTCTTCCTCTCTATGTAACGCAAATGCTGGTTAGTTCCATCAAAAAGGCAAATTTCTCTCAATACTTGATCCAGGTGTTCCCTTGTCTTCTGGATTGGGTTCAAAATGACAAGGCTACGTAGTTGAACATGAGTTGTGTTCAACGACGATTATAAAATAAATGAAAAGGAGATATGATTAGTAAGAGGACGAACACGGCTCACAAATATTGATTTAGATTGACATTACATTAAATTTTGTAAACAGGATATTTCGTCCTATGTTAAAAACATACTAGTTCCTAATTTTGAGCACACATTTTAAATTCTTTTAAGATTTTTTTTTACAAAAAAATTATAAATTATCTTTGTTTTAATAATTCTTACTTCTATTTTTTTTCTGCATACCCTCTTTTTTTCTCTGCTATTAGAAAAATTAATGAAAAATTCTTATAACTTTGTAGTCATTTTATTAATTCAGCAACGCAAATTTCGACCGTTTTATTAAAGTACAAATATTAGCTGTTTCTATAATTTTGTGTAAATATTATAATAACACATATTTAAAAAATAAATAAATTACTAGTTCCTAATTTTGAGCACACATTTTAAATTCTCTACAGTTTTTCACAAAATAAATAAATAATAAATTATGGTTGTTACTTCAATTTTTTTTCTGTATTCCCGCATTTTTCTCTTTTATTAGAAAAATTAATGCAAAATTCTTAAAACTTTGGATTCATTTTATTAATTCTAAACAATGCAAATTTCGATCATTTTCTAAAAGTACAAATACTGGGTATTTCTATAATTTTGCGTAAATATTATTATACCATATATATTTTTTTTTCTTTTTAAAACTTCGATTGTGGAAAATCTATATATAAGAAAGGCTATCAAAAATGAAAAAGAATTCTGTTTTTAAATACACGAGTACTTTACCATTTGGTTCGAAAACAATCGCTATTCCGAACGAGATGAGTGATTGCCTCTTTCCAAGATTAAGGAAAAAGTAGAGCCAAAACTGTAATTTCCGTTTTTCCCTTCATGATGATGACGTCATTTTTTTCGCCAAAGAGATGGATGGCTGAATTTGCATCGGTTGAAGGTTTTTGCCATACTTCCATATGATGGACCAGAAAAGGTATTTTAGAAAAGCCATCAAGAAGAAGGTAATAGCTAAGTTGAAGACTCAATTATTTCTTATTCTTTTGCGTTTTTTTCTTCTTTTTTTTTCTTCTCCTCTACTCCCAACGCTGAACTTTATTTTTCCCTAATCCTTTTTTCTCTTGATATAGGAGAAAAGTTTTTAGACCAATTCGATGTTTCGTTTTTTACCTTTTCTACTTTATTTATTTATTCATTATTTTTCTGTCAAATTGCGATTGCTTTTATGCACGCAAAAGGTTTCTGTGTTTATGAACGTCTAAGATATAAAAATATAATTTACTTACATTTACTAATTTACTTACATTTATTTCATTAATTAGCTTGAAGTTTTGATATGCATATTGCTGACAGATTTTATTCGAGGCATTATCCGATTTAAAGTTATAATAATATGATTCCACCTAAAGTTGAATCCATACTGAGATATTCCATTCTAAAATTAATCCATTTTAAGAGAATTCCATCTAATTTCCTAATTCCGTCCAAAATTGAGTCCCAAACTAAGATGAGTCCATGCTAAGACTAATTCTTTCTAAGATAAATCCATTTTAAATACATCCCATCTAAAGAGTAATTTAATTATTATTTGATTCCATTCCATAGCATGATTCCGCCCCTAAAGGAATCCAAAACTAAGGTGATTCCATATAAAAGTAATCCATTCCAACACTAATTCATTCTAGGACTATTCCATTTTAAGATGAATCCATTTTAAAAAGATCTCATCCCATTAATATCTGATTCCATTTCATAACATGATTCCGTCTAAACATTAGTCCAAAACTAAGGTGAGTCCACTATAAAACTAATCCATTCTAAGACTATTCCATTTTAAGATGAATCCATTTTAAAAAGATCTCATCTTACGATTAATCCCATTAATATCTGTTTCCATTTCATAAAGTGATTCCGCCCAAACATTAGTCCAAAACTAAGGTGAGTTCATTATAAAACTAATCCATTCTAAAATGAATCTATTCTAAAAAGATTTCATCATAAGAGTATTCTATCTAATTACATTCCATAATGATTCCACCTTTTCAAATTGCAACACAATGAAGAAAATTGGTTGGAAATTAATGAAATTCACTCCTAATATTACTGATAGTGCTACAAATGCGTAATTTAAATCACTTGACTTACTTTGCATTTCATGTAAGTTTGATTCAATTTGCACGATTCCTTCAATGCTGCTGCGATTCTCGAGTGCATCTAACGTAATTCCATTCTAAGATTCTTTGAATGTTAAGACCCGTCCAAAAAGAATTGTCTCAATGTGAATAAAATCTTCAACTAACTGTTTTATTTGAAAAGGAAGACATAATTAATAAGACTAATTTAATAAACGTCGTAGAATAGCCATCCCAATTTTGGGTTCAACTCCGTAGCCTTGTAAACCCAATCCAAGGGAACTCTTGGATCAGTACCCCCAGAGGTATGATTTGTTATTGGAACATGGAGGACTTTTTAACTCGGCATATTTAACGTGCTTAAGTCACCATTTACTACACGGGTAGTCTTCGACCGGCTGGGATCTAACGAACGACCTCTTGGACTTGGGTCCAGTGCCAATACAAAACAGGCTATCCCGACCCCTATAAAACAGTATAACTGGGTTTTATTACTTTAATCCCTCTTTTGGAGCTATCAGCCACGATTTATATATTGTTTTATTTTTCTTATTTAATATGCAACGCCTAATATAAATTTTTGACTTATTATTATCAACGAATATTTCAAAAACCAAGGTTTAAGAAAAGTTTTTTTTTTCACTTAACAAGGTTGCCATAGAAAAAAAAAATGAACAAAATAGTTGCTTTTAGTATCTAAAGCATGAAAATAATTGCCAAAAACTATGAAAATAGTTCCCTAAATAAGAACAAAAATTCAGCAAAAATAAGACTAAAATTTTATTAAATGACTTAATTGTCACATACCGTCCATTTAGTCAAGTTGGTGGCAAACATGATAATTTTTAAAAATTTGGTTTTTTAAAATCATGCAGAATTTCGTATCAATAACCGTTGAAAATGCGATCAAGAAACGAAATAGACTTACGATAGAATCTGTTCAAATTGTACGCAATCAAAAGTGATGACTTAAATTTGCAATCTAAAATTTTTTATTTTTCAAATATTTATTTAATTTTTTAAAATTTTATTATTTTTATTTTACATTTTTTATTTTTTAAGAAAAGAAATTCACTGTGTTCAGAAGATTTCGCGGGTCGCAGGTTTTCATCCCAATTTATGCTAAAAAACATTGCTAGGAGAACAGAAAAGTCTCCTAATAGTCTCCTTTTTCTGAAAATAGTTGCTTTTTTAGCCTTTTCAGGCAAAAAAAGTTGGCATAGTCGCCTCATGCTGAAAATAGTTGCATTTTAGTCGCCTGTGACAACCCTGTCTTAAGGATTCGAATTTTTTTCCCACTCTTTATTTAAAAAAATATTTTCCGTTCATTGTTTTAAATTGGTTTTTTTTTCTTCCTTTTTTTATTCAAAACAATTTTTTTTAAACAGTATCAAATTTCAAAACAATATATTTATATAATCCTTATTTTTTTCTGCATCACAGTTATTTGAAAATGTTACAGATTTTTGTTTCCAAAATGCATTAATTAAAAATAAGTTTTGAGACGCTTATCGTCACCCAAAATTAAAATCGCGTGAAAGGGCTAAAATTAGTTTTCTAGAACATCTCAAAGTCTTCGATTAAATGAAACTACCGTCGGAAATCTCCATCGGCAAATAGTTAATTTAAATACGGATAGAGTAATTTAAATAAACAATTAGGTTAAAATCTTACAACGTCACCCCTCCCCCCTCCTCATGGGGCTAACTCGAAAACACCAATAACTTTTGGACTCATTAACTAAAACTTGACCTTTGCCCAAATTTGTAACTTTTTATACTTAAACTCCTGGTTCTTAAATGCTTTTTTCAATTCCTACTGTTAGTTTACACTCTCCCTATATCTTGTTCAAATTTTCAATCGCTAATAAAATACTATTTATTCATCCTTTCAAGTTCAAATACATATTTTTAAACTTGTAGTGGATAACACTTGATGTTAATTTCAAATATTAATTCATTCATTAAATAGGGATGAGTGAGAAACGAAATGGACTTTTTCTGATGGGTTAAGCATTAGTCATTGTTTTAAATTTTACTATAAGCGATTCAGTGTTTCACATATCTTAAAATAACATCAGTGATAATTTCTAACTTATAGCTAGCTCTATTTGAACAACAAAAAAATATTTTATTGCGGACATTTAATTATTTTATATTCGCTGTATCAGATAAATTCAACGAAAAACATTACGTGGTAGCTCGTGTGTTCCACATCCCCAAATTTAGACTTTTATAGTTGTCTCATACCACACGCCTTTTTTTTTTTTTCCAAGTTCTAATATTAGTTCATATTCTCCCTATATATATTTATATATCTTCGATCCCTGCAGGCCGAAGACTCCTCGTAAAGTAAATGGTGACTGATGCACGTTAAATCAGTCTAGTCACAAATTCCTCCATGTTCCCATAACAAATCAGTACCTCTGGGGGTACTGATCAAGGAGATTCCTTGTCTTCTGGATTGGGTTCAAAACTAGAAGGGTACTGAGTTGCACATTAGAAGTCACGCAAAAAATAGTGATATAAAAGCAGCCGAAGGGAAGGGTGCAATTAGAGCAATTAAAGTGAATCTACTCTAGGCAGATACCGAAAGTAAACCACGTATAAACTTAGTTAATCTCTCCACTTATTCCAAAACAAGTTAAGCACTAATTTTATAATGCTAAGTTGGTTTAATTGTAAATAAAATATTATTTGTTTAAATTTAAGACGAGTAAATTTCCTTTATTTAATTTAATTATATGATACGGCCTAAAAGTAACACAGTTTAAAATAATTATTGCTTTTACTTAAAAAAAAATATTTGTACAGAATAGTTTCGTAAGAGTGTGTATTGTAAGATAACATTGTTCTATTCTGTCTTATCAGAGCTTTCTAAATTCCATTCCTTATTCTGACTTTAATTGTGATGTTGACAACAGATCGTATCTACAATTGCTCTCAAGAGTAATGTAGACACTCTGCCCAATTCAATTGCTCCCCTTCCGATTGTTCAACTCATTCCTGATGACTAAAGACAGTATTCCTGATTAATTATTACTTCAACATCATTGGAAATAGTTCACAGGGAAGGTTCATAAAGTTTTACATAATTGTTACATACAGTCCTTCGACAAATTATTAGACTCACTCGAAGATTTTATGTAAAATCTTCATTATAAGGTGATACTATGCAGCCTTACTGTTTTTACGCGGCTGAAACCGGTTTACACTTGTTTACGTTAGTGTATCAATTGGTCAGCATTATAATGCAATACGTTAAAAATAAATACAAATAGACAGTATAGAAAAAGAAATATCTTGACTCAAAACCTATCACATGTTTGTTTAAATATAAAAGTATTGTATTGCATATAAACTCGAGCTAGACACGCAGATATTAAAACACTACAGAGCGTCTAATAGTTTGGTCTAATTATTACAAAATACTGATATAATAAATTTTCTTTATTTATATAATATATCGTCTAATTTATCCAATCGCCGAATTTATATTATATATAGTCTACTTTAATCGAATAATAAACGAACGTAAACAAGTGCAAACCGTTTTCAGTCACGTGAAAGCATAACAGCTGTATCACCTGATAATTAAGATTTTACATAGATTCTTAGAGTGCGTCTAATAATTTGGCAAGGGATTGCTACAGACTCTACTACTACTAAAATTGTTCGAGGATTTTGATCGTAAAGACACGGTTCCCAGTAGAACACCGAATCAAGCACCAATGGCTGCGGTCAGTCAGCGGGTGGGTGACCACTTTGACCAGCGTACGTAGGGACCGATGGTGTGCGGTATCGGTCCTCGTAAAACTGTTCTAACGTAAAGTGCTCGACTTCAAGCACAGGTCGAAGGGCTACCAAAAGCCCACTGTGCATCTCCAGTGCGACGTGAATAATAAAATACCTAACTTATCTAGCTATTAATCTATTTTTCTATTATTTTCTTCCATTTAGTTTGATGTTGATTTGTTTATAACGGAAAATGATCCCAATTTCGATTGGCGATAAAAAAGAGAAGCATTTTGATCGCAGTATTCTGAAAACCTTGGCCAAAGGGTACGTGCTCTTTGTTCGCCAAGCTGAAAACAATTATAACTTGTATTTTCATCAGGCAATGGACTCTATCAATTGGATCGTCAAAAGTTTGATTGATGATTAATCAAAATCAAAAAAAAAAATAAATAAATAAATAAATAAATAAATAAAAAAAAAATTCAAAAGCCCACAAAAATTCCTTAAATCTTACAAAGATTTTATCTTTAAATATTATTTACAATAAATCTGGATACAACATAAAATATTTTATTACAAAAAAGACTCGGCATAAACTTTCACATATACTTTTTTTTCTCTGATTCTCATGGGGAAGAACATGGATGCATGCCTTTGATCTCCAACGCACGTAATTTAGTTTCTAGCACATCATAGCCCTCTCAGAGATTTTCCTTGATTGAAATCTTCCTGAAGGATAAGGGAAAGCAGATCTCTCGCATAAACTTGAATGAATAGCCCATCACTTACAAATCTACTTGAAAGTTGGCCTATAACCATTTCAAAACTATCTCCACCTGGAGGAAATCATTTTTTTTTAACTTCTCAGCAATGCTTCCTTTTAGCATGGCTTGTGATAGATACGAAAATTTATCATGATTATCCAATTTGTAGAGCTCAAAGTTAAATTCCTTAATTTTCTTAAAAAAATATAAAAAAGAAAGTGCCCTTAAATGTCCTTAATTATTAAAAACTTCAATAAAAGTTCCTGAAATTTTTGTATTTTTCAAATTTTAACGTTACGTTAAAAGTAAGAATAAATATTGTTTATCTGAAAAGAATTGAAGAAATTTCAAATGCAAAAATTTTGTTTTATGCCAAGAAACAAAGTACAGTCGAATCCCAGTTTAACGAGCCCCTAATTACCGATTTTCGCTATTTAACGAATTTTAAGAAGTTAATGTTGTATATTTATAAGAATCAATGAATAGCGAGTCTGACACAGAAGTCGATGGTAATCAATCTCCAGTAACAACTATTACTTTTTTCTGATGCTTTGAACGGTTCTGAAACAGTGAAGACTTACCGAATGCAGCAAGATGTAATTGAAGGAGTATTTTCTTCTCTTCGTGACGTCGAAAAAGAACTTTTTAAAGTTAGAAATCAAGAAAATAAGTAAACCTTACTCACGTAATCCTTTAAACTTTCAAAGTAATTAGTGCGTAATCATTCGCTGTATTTTAAGTCTACTTATTTTGTGTATTTGTTTATTAAAGATGTTCGAATTTTCCATAAGGTTAATCAATTTGTTTTTAAATTTTGCCCCCTATATTACGAATTATCACCGATTTAGCGAATAATATTTTCGGTCCCTATGAATACGTTATATCGAGGTCCAACTGTATATGACAAAATGAAAGCCTAAATCTTCATATCGTGTCAAGTATGGTTACTTCCATTGTTATCCTTGACTTGATGGTAATAGAACATTCCATGTGAGAGAAATATATAAAAAGTTCTTATCTCTTTCAACTATACCATACTCTACTGATTTTCGCGGGAGAATCCTCATATTTTGCCACTCTCTAACGATTTTCCGTGTTTATACTAATTTCTCCCACTTTTTTTATGTCTAAAAGAAAAACAAGAAATTTTGTGTAACTTCGTAATTTCTCCAACGTTGTGTAACTTAAGAAGAAAAAAAAATTACAGTTTTTGTATGAATGTTTTTATTTTTGCTTAAATGCCGTAACTACTGAAACTATTACCAATTGTGTATCTGAGAATACTTGAAATTGCTACTATTAGAGAATCATCATCTTTAAATTTGGAGGCAATTTATTCCTTACATTTTATATTTTGGATTTTCCAGTCCTAAAATTGGGATCTAAATTTAATTTCTTTTAAATTCTCTCCAAAAATCTACCCAGTATCCTGATATCTTCATTAAAAAATTGGAAGGTTGAATTTCAGGATATCGTAACGTTGTATTTCTTGACAAAGCGTTCTCGCCAAATACTTTTCAGAACTGGCAAGTTTTAATTTCTGTTTTAAAAGACGCCAACGATCAATAAACACTATCTGGCCAGAATTAACCGGGCATCCGGTTGTTTTGGTGGTGGAAGGATAATGGTGGTTTGGTCAGGATCCGTTAGTTCCTGTGGCTGGAAACATGAACTCGGAGAGATGTATGTGGACACTCTGGACACTCAACTCTATGGCCATATTTCGACCCATTTCTCTTCTATCAGGATAACTGTTCACACATCGAGGCTTGCACAGACGTGTTTTAATGAAATGGGTGTTCAAACACTGAACTGGCTTTCTCAGAATCCCTATCTAAATCCCATAGAACACCTTCGGGACAGATTACGTATCCAGCAAAATCACTGCAAGCACTCACTTCAGCTGTGTATGGAAGTCAATTCCTATCAAAAACTGGTAGAAAGTCTTCCCTGACGTGTGCAGGATGTCATAGATGCAAAAGTAGGACTAATATCATATATGTGCCAACCAAAAGTCCAAACCACTGGACGATTCATCAAATTCATCCTCGCATGTTTCTACAAGAAACATTCTAAGAGACTTTTTTTTATTGTTGTCTCGTAAACGTCTCTTAAGGTCCATCATGTGTTTTATCCATATTACGCCTTCCATAGTTAGACGTCTATTTTTAAGCCATTGTGGATTATCCATAAATAAGTTTTAGAAAAACGTCGATGTCAATGTTCGGCGTTTAATGGATCGTGTGGTGGAATTTTTCATGTCTACTGGATGAATTGTGTTGTATGGGTAATAAAAAACATTCTAAGAGACGCCTTTTTGATTGCTGTTTCGTAGACGTCTCCTAAGGTCCACCGTGTGTTTATCCATATTACGCCTTCCGTAGTTAGACGTCTGGACTAAAGCCACTGTGGACTATCCATAAATAAGCTATAGGAAAACGTCTAATAAAAGTCGGTATTTGATGATCCTGTGGTCGAATTTTTCGTGTCTACTGGGTGAATTGTGCTTGTATGGGTAATAAAATGCCTTTCCTTTAAAACTTTTCAAAATATAGAGTAACTCCATAGCTATACAAAAATAGTAACACCATAGACATGATCTCGCTTTAAAATAGGTGGTTTTAATATTGCTTTTTTAATGAATAAGCAAAAAACGGTATTTTAGGGGGTGAACTAAATTAAAAAGAGTAACGAATATCTGAACACTCTAATCTATTCTAATGACGACTCTATTCAATGATAAAGAATCATTGTTTTCCAAAATTGCTAGCAACTTGTCTATTTCCCCCCTTATTTTTTCAATATAACATTGTAGTCTCTCAAATAAAAAAAGAAGAAAAAATACATCACAGAACGAGAGTAATTATTACCAGAGTTGTTATTGCATCGTTTCTAAGAGCAACAAAGGGAAGTAATCTTGAGTAATAATCATTACCGGTTGGTGTTGTTACTTCTGAAGAGGAAGAAATAATGGCGCAAACCGAAGTGGCGCCGAAAAAAGAAATGCTCAACTCTCCGTTTTCTATCCCGTCTCATCAATATTAATTCTATACCTTTGTACAGCGAAAGATAACAGCCACGTTAAATCGATAATCAACTGGCATACATTAATTTCGGATGCTCATTGACGTACGGGACTTTATCGACGAAAGCCCGTAAACATTAGAACAAAAAATATGAGTTCGAAAAGCTGATTAGTTAACTGCGGACTGTATACGAGTCATTATCTTTTGCAATGAATGACAAATCAGTTCCGGAGAAAGCATCTCTTATGGTGTCGTTAACAATAAAGTATCGCCAAACGTATACAGACTGAATTAATTATTGTAAAATAATGCCAAGGCATAAACACGAAATAAGTTCTTTTGCATTGATTGTCGCTGAGCTTAATAATCATGAGATTTCTCATCATAGATATATATATATATATATATACACCTACACCCTATTTACTGTAATAGTTCATTATTCAAGGAATGTTTAATTTCGTAGGAACTTTGTTGTCCCCCGAACGCTCCCCATAACTACGCAACTGTCACGGTATACGAGTCATAGTATGTTTATAAAAGGAGTAGTAATCATTTTCATATTAGTTTGATACAATATTTACAGTTTTGCAGTTTAATGTGAATCATTTGAACAGTTTTACACATTACATCATGCAAACAGTTTCGACATTTAGTTTGGATGATATGAAAATTTTTGCACGTAAATTTTGCGTCATAAATACTGGTTACATTAAGTTTAGATAATATTAACAGCTTTGCACGTTTATTTGGACCATTTTAAGTTTCGCTGCTGAATTTCAATCGTATTAACATTATGATATTCGTACTGATAAATAAGATTAAAATTATTATAAGTTAAAATAAATTATTTTAATACTATTATTAAATATTTATTAATTATTTTTAGACCAATAATCTACATTTATTTAAAATGTCTAAATCCTATATAAATATATAATCTGGTAATCGATATAAACAACAACGCGACAGAAGTTGATAAAAATGTAAAAGCAAATTTTAACATATTAGTGGGTTCTGCCCCTGTTCGCTTACGCTCACTAACCGAAACTCCCAAATATTGCTTTGCCATCGATATAATCAAAATCCTCATGACGGATTTGATCGAGCACTTTAAGTCGAACAGTTTAATGATACCCTCGACCCTTATGCAGGCTAATCTAAGTGGTCCCCCACCCGTTTACTGATCGCATCCAGTGATGCTTCACTTCGGCATAAATAATTTTACGACAATTTGTTGGTATTCTAATCCATTGACACAAGATTTTAGGTTTAATTCGAAGGAAAGCAGTCTTTTTCTTACAGATAGGATATAAAAACAGTCTTTAATTTCTAATTCAAAATGTTAAGAATTTTCCGAGGCGTTGTCCTTCTATTGTCTCAGGAAAAATATTTTATTCAGGAAGTTTTTCAGGATTTGCGGGAGGAAAAAGCGGAGCAAGGTAACCTATAAAGTAGTTCCAGAAGGGAAAGTTTCCAATCATTCCTTTAAAAGTGCTCCGGTATTTGTCTCCGGAGAAGGGGTTTTTAGGAGAAAAAAAAATGTTTAACGACTTTTCGAGAGAACCAGGAAAACCTTATTCACTATTTATTATTTTCTGGAAAAGAGAGAGCAGAGAAAAATTGAGAAAAGCTAAAAGGTTTTCGATCCAGTCTTTATTTTGTTATTTATATTCTTTTTTTGTGGGAAACACGTTTCCTGGAGAAAAATTCTGGCTTTTGTGCTCGTTTTATATTGCACTGTCAAATTGTAAACACTACTCACTGAATAGTTCAATAGCTCTTTTTATGGTTCAAAATGTCTTACTATTTAATATATCTTGTATGTACTGAAACTTCTCGTCTTTAAATGCTTTTTCAGTAAAATACCTTTTTATTCATCCACTCAAGTTCAAATACATGTTTTTAAACTTGTAATCGAGGGCACTTGATGTTAATTACAGTTTTTTCAACTATTAATTCATTAACAGGGTTCCCACTCTTTTAACAAAGCAAAACTTAAGCACTTTTAAAGACTTTTTTGAAAAATTAAGGACTTTGAAAATAGTATGATTGTTTATCCTCAAATATGTATATACCACCAGTGACAGTGCCCATTATTTACCTTTCTTAAATAAAATCAATAAACAAAAAAAAAAACAAAAAGCTATTTTATTATAATGTAAACACTGATATAATTCTATAAATTAACAGGGCTTGCCAAAGAAGTACGAGGCAATTTTTGAAAACCCGGAACTTTTTTTAAAAAAACAAAACATTTTCAGATTATTAAAGGTTAACGTCCTCTATGAAACTGATCTGTACTCCATTTTTAATAATTTCGTTGAAATTGAATTGTAAAAATTAAGTCAAGAAATTACAATTTGCTATTTTTTCATGTGCATTAAAAAAAGAGTAAATAAAGAAATATGGCAAAAATTTGAGGTTTTCATCAAAAACCCAATAAACCCCAGGTTTTTGATGAAAAACCTAGGTAAGCTGGGATTTTTCAACCCCTGTTTATTACAGATTTGTTTAATTTTCAGTACAATCATGAATTTTAAAAAAATGTTACTTCTTTCTATAAATTTGCAGTTACTTATTACACATTGAAATATTATACAAATTAATTAAATTCTTCCAGATTTTAGGAAATAGTTTTCGTTATGGATTCAAGTTCAAAAACTTTTTCTGATACTTCTTTTCTTAGGGTTTTATTTAATTCCTATAAGCAGATACCAGTAGAACTGAATTGCTTAAATTCTGTCGATTTTGAAGGTTAGTGTGGGTCTTCTACCTAGGTACGTTAATACTGCCTCTTCCCAAAAAAAGCACCATCTCTTCCATCTGCAGTTTCCCCCACTCTATTCTTTTCTTTTAGAATGCTTCACTTTCCTCTTAGAGTATCATTCTAGGCAAAAGGCAGAATATATTAATGAAAGAAGCAATATAATAATTGCTTTCTTTCCCTTGCCCCCCCCCCCTCAATCACATTCCTTTTTGTCTCTTTATAGTGCTCTACCCTCGCTGCATGTTCTAATTCTAGGTGGCATTTTGTTTTAAAAAATTGAACTGAAAAATTGTTGGTAACAACTATAGTGATGCTGAAAAATAAAGTACTTTTAAAAACCTTGTACCAAAATGATGTACTTTTAAGGGCCCATATTTTCCAAAATAAAAATTAAGCAGTTTTTAAGGACTTTAAAGGACCGTGGGAACCCTGATTAATTATATAGGGATGACCGAAAAACGAAATGGAATTTTTCTGATGGGTTAAGCGCTAGTTATTGTTTTAAATTTTACTATAAACGATTCAGTTTTTCATATATTTTAAAGATTACATCAGTGATCATTTTTAACTTATAGCTCAATTTGAACAAAGAAATAGTTTATTGCGCACGCTTAAATATTTAATTATTTTATATTCGCTGTGTCAGATAATTTCAATAAAGAATATTACATAGCACGTGTGGTTCACGTCACCATATTTATATTTTTGTGGTTGTCTGATACCGTGCGCCTTTTTTTTTCCAATTCCTACTATTCGTCCACACTCTCCCTATATTTATCTTGTTCAAATTTTTAATCGTTAATGAAATACCTTTTATTCATCCATTCAAGTTCAAATACATTTTTTTAAACTTGTAGTGGATGACACTTGATATTATTGCAGTTTTTTCAAATATTAATTCATTCATTAAATTTAATGAATTAATTTTAGTTTTATATAGGAGGAAAAATTGTAATTCACTAATAAAAAGTAATTAAAATAAAATTTTTCTTTGTTGATCTAAGTAGGAATTGACTATAATTTTTTTTTTTATATTACTTGTTTCATATTTCATATGAAACTTAAGGCCCTTACAATTAGCAGTCTTTTTTAAAGCGATGCAGTAAAATCATTAAAACTATTCACAAATACACTGAATAACTTTCGATCCAGCTATCGAATTTTCAAGCCCACGAACTATTAAACACAATTTAAAAGGGTTCGACGTCTTGATGTCAAAGAGGCTAATTAATTGGGCAGACGATAATTTAAATAACGAAATTAGACACAAAAACTTACTTTCTTCGAAAACACACTTTCTCTACAAAAATGTACCCGTTTTTTTCCGACGGATTAGAATTCCTGATTGAAAAAAAAAAAAAAAAAAACGGGGGGCGGTCACAATACGGAAAATAAAGACCTATTGTTTGGTCAGGGGTGCGATTGAAAATGTGGAACCTTTAATTTTAATTTCTGTGTATTCTAGAAATTTTTTTAAGCGAAATATACAAGATATGTCGCAAACATGAAAATTAGCATAACGGAGATTTCTGACAAATAATAAAAACTATATTGTTTAGATTGTCCTCCCATGTTTTAAGGAATCTTAAGCCGTCGAAAAATCATTTAAGCAGAGAAAATAAGTATCTGATTTCGTTACTCTCGTCCGAACTAATTAACTTGCATGTATGAGTTTAAGCCTTCGAACCATTGAAATTGAGTCCTAGTACGTGAAAAATCCGATCATTTGATCAAAAGTTATTCACGGTACCCAAATTATTATTTACTTAGAGGCAAAAGCTAAAATGTGTTAAAAGCATCTTTCGCGAATATACAGTTACCCACATTTTATGATTAATCCACCCAAAAAGTTCTAAATTGTTAAAAATCTAAGAGCCGTTAATTAATGGAGAAAAAAATCACTAAACTAGCAGAATTTTCTTGAAAAGACAGACCTATTAAAATTGACCGAGAAGTACCAAATTATTTAAAAATGGTGGGAAACGCCCGATATTAAACACAATCTGATATTATTTAATACATAAAAATAAATAGAATGAATTGGATGCCCTCGTGATGACAATACAATTAAAAATAGATATTGCTTTTTAGACCCACTGCAACAAGAAAGCGGAAAAGGCCGCGGTTGAGATGAGATGACTGGGCGGAGTCTGATTTTCTAGCAATTAATGAAAAGAATTGGAGACCAAAGATAAATCAGAAGTCGTTGTGGAGAAATCTACAGAGGAAGGCGTTGGCCCACATTGGGCTGTCTGGTTAACTATGATGATGATGGTGGTGGGGAAGTGCTTATATAGAGTATTGCTTTTAAATTTTAAAATTTGACCAGTGATGGTTCAGGTGAGAAAGCGCTCAATGAAGCAACGAGCTCGAATCCCAACGATGGCTAGTCGATAGCTCCCAGCTTGATCGGACCCAGGGCTAAAGAGAAGAGAGAAGGGCTAGTTCAGAGCTAAAGCTACGATTTCTCTCCTCATGACGTCACTGTGTACACAGATCTCGGAGATCGCTATCAAAGAATTTTGCCTCTTTCTCTCTAAAAATAAGTTTTCTGGTTCTAAGCTTTCTAACTTTACATAATGAACACATTATTTCCGTTCATAAACATAGTTCAAAAAAACTTCATTATATTAAAAATTTTAAAATTATAAAAATATTTTACTAGTTGGCGAAAATGACACTATAAATACTTTATTTTAAAAAGTTCAGTTTTGACTTTTATTATTAATAAAAATTAAAGCATATATCGACACTTTTATCTACATATTCTTTGATAACAATAAGTTGGGTTAAATTTAGAAATATGCCGTTAATAGCAATTTCTTCATACTTAATCATTAGGAAACATCAACCTTAAACGCTAATTACTGAAACAAAATAATGATTTAGGTTCATAATGATGTCATAATGATGAATTTAGGTTCATGATATTAGACATTTTACAATTGTTTATAGATATTTAAATTTTAGATAATATAATTTATAGATATTTAAATTTACGAGAATATAATTAAAAAAAATCATAAATATTTAGAATAACTACATAAAAAAATATGTTATGAAATTAGGAGAATTTTAACTATATACTATATATTTTATTTATACTTTTTATTTACGTTTTAATTTTCTTTGACTTTATCCATTTTTTAATTTTTTCGCCTGCCTTTCTTTTTGAAATAACGAGGCGGTTTCCATTTAGATGGTGAATTTGTATAAAAGTTCTTAACGATAGAATAAACGTATTGCTGTTTTATATCAACTGTGTCATATCGTTTGCAACGTTGAATCCATTCTTTACATAGTTGTTCATTTACTTTATGGAACACGCGGAAAATTATATTTTTTCCTATTGTTTTTCTATCAGAATTTTTGCAAGTTGCAATCGCGTAAACTGGCATTTCGTTAAAAGTTTTAAATTTTTGAAAATTCACAGCAAAAAAAACTGAGGAAAGTCATTATAGAAAACAACAAATGTCTTGGAGTATGTCACAAAAAGGAATGCTCCAATATTAGTTAGAGGTAATTAGACCGAACTTAGTTCTTGAAGTAAAAGTGCAAGCTTTGGTTCACAGTGACGTCACTGGAGAAAATCGGAGGTTTGGCGCGGCGAGAGTTGCTTCAGCCGTTCTTCAACCCTGGATCGGACCACAGTGCTGAAGTAGGAACATTTTCAGTCGGATCATGGGTTAGAAACTCTTTGCCATTAGGATAACCGTGGGGCGGTTTTCGTGGTTTTGCTTCAAATAATCAATACAATAATGGTTTACAATTCAATAATGATTTGCTTCAAATAGTCAATACAATAATGATTTACAATCCAATAATGATTTGCTTCAAACAGTCAACACGATAATTATCAAAACAATGATGGTTTGCTTTAAATAGCAATCACTTAAAGCAAATAAGTAAAGAAATAAAATTTAAAAAAACTAATTCGTGTAAAAGTCACTTGAAATTACAGTAACTTCCGATTAAATTAAAATTTCGATAAACTCTCAGTTACTCATAAATAATACTAGCCGTTTCAGCGCTTCAAATTTCTATGAACTGCAGATTGGACCCCATAATATTTTTATTACAAGTTTAAAAATTAGTCAATTAATAACTAAT
Organism: Parasteatoda lunata; assembly: GCA_949128135.1. Taxonomy (NCBI): domain Eukaryota; kingdom Metazoa; phylum Arthropoda; class Arachnida; order Araneae; family Theridiidae; genus Parasteatoda; species Parasteatoda lunata. Next base: position 96,451,013 of record OX421978.1, read on the forward strand.
ACTCAAATGTAAATTTTTCTAATTTCATTGTATTCCCTGTGTACCATTTCTTATTTTCCTTCGCAATTTTAAGTTTCTAAGTCATAGTTTTTGCATAACAAAACAAAATGTACTGAAGTTGAACAAAAGTTGAAGATGCAAAAACAGCGATGGCTTTTAATATAGAAAAGCAATTTTTAAAATAAATATGCAGAAATATATGCTATTCGATTGCATTCAGAATGTTCAAGTGTTAGTGGGTTCGACCCCAGGCTGGCCGAAGACTCCCCGTGCAGTAAATGGTAACTGATGCACGTAAAATCTGTCGAGTTGCAAAGTCCTCCATGTTCCCATAACAAATGAATACCTCTGGTGGTACTGATCCAGGAGTTTCCTTGTCTTCTGAATTAGATTCAAAATTACGAAGTTGAACATTACGGAGGTTACAGAGTTTTACATTAGTAGTCTTAAACCCAAAAAATCGGGTCATATGTGTGTGTGTGTGTTTTCGCAGAATCCGTGGTGGCTCAGGCGTTCGTCTTTCAATGAGATGAACCAAAGCTGGTTGATACGGCTCCTGGCCCGCACCGACCACTGTGCTGACGTAAAATATCCTCAGTTATAGACTGATCATGTGTTAGAATCCCCTCACCGTCCGGCTAACCGTGGAAGGTTTTCGTGGTTTTCCTCTCCATGTAACACAAATGCGGGTTAGTTTCATCAAAGATTCCCCCACGAAGGAAAATTTCACCTAATACTTGATAAAGGAGTTACCTTGTCTTCTGGATTGGGTTCAAAATTACAAGACTACGGAACAATGTGAGTCGCAAGCCCGAAATTGGGTCGGCTGTTCAACGACGTTTATAAAATAAAATCACTGTAATAATATAATCACTATTCACAAAACTCAGCTTTCAACTACTAATAAAAGGAACATATTTTCTTATGAGATTTAAAGAATATAAAATTGCAGTCTTTATTAAAGAACGCATAATAGCTAAAGAGATTACGATGTCTGGTGCGTTACTTTAACTATATTTATTCACTACTAAATATAACGTAGCTAACGGCAAACGTAATTAGTTTCTACTTTAACTATTAGTCACGGTGTAATTTAATAACCAGACTAATACTTACTAATAATTTGCTTTGATGAAAGTTAATTAATTTCGTTCCAGGTGGTGTTTCACAGAACTTAATTAAATAGTCGAAGGTATTTGTTATTATAATAGATAGCATAATGGAAAGAAGTATGTTACATATCAATAATTAATTTTTAAAATAAGCAATGTAATGCAGTTTATATTTTTCATAGAATTTAAAGAAACACGTTTAAAATCTAAGAATTTGTGTTACTAAAATGTATGGGATTGAACATGCATTATGGTTGACATTATGAAAGCAATTCATGGTTGATATGGGGAAGGCATATCAACTCTTTGGGAAGCCATTTCAACTATGCGAATAGTAAACATATGTTGATAAGCAATTCTTAATACACCATAATTACTTATCAACCAATCGTGATCGTTTCATTTTTAAAAACTGGCTGTTTGTGCTCTTTTTTTTCAACTTCATGTTTTCTAATAATAATTTTATAACTTTCACTGAACAGCAGTTTGTTGAACTGTTGATCTAATTATTTTGGGATTTGCGACTATTAATGTTCAACTACGTAGCCTTGAAACTTTGAACCCAATCAAGACGAGAGAACTCCTGGAACAAGTATTGGGAGAAATTTGCCTTCGTGGAAGACTTTTTTTTATGGAAGTAACCCACATTTGCGTTACATGGATAGGAAAACCATGAAAACCTCTCACGGTTAGCCTGATGACATGGGGACTCTAACCCATGATCTGTCTACCACTGAGGATATTTTACGTCAGCACTGTGGTCGGTGCGAGCCAGGAGCAGGATTCGTATCAACCAGCCATCGCTGGGATTCGTACCAGGTTCTCCTCATTGTAAGGCGAACGTTATATCCCCATAGCCACCTGAGACTGGGTTCGAAACCCGACGATGAACGGACAAAACGAATTCCGCATCCGGGTTGCACCGACCACAGTGCTGACGTAAAATATATTCATTGGTAGATGGACCATAGGTTAGAGTCCTTTTGCAGATTGCTTAAAATGGGAGGATTTCGTGATTTTCTTCTAAATGTAACGCGGAGACAGGTTAGTTCCATCAAAAAAGTCCTCCACGAAGGCAAATTTCACCCAATACTTGATCCAGGAGTTTCCTTTTTTCTCGATTGGATTCAAAATGACAAGGCGTCAGAGTTGAACACTAGTAGTTGTAAACCCCCAAAAAATTGTGTTAACTGTTCAACGACGGTTATAAAATAAATTATTGCGGATATCTTTTGAAAATAGTTAAAAACAAAGTCCAAGTAATTTCAGATCGGCAAAACCACGCGCGATAATTAGTTTAAGATAAAATTTATGATTAACATTGTTGTTCAGACTTCTCTTCAATTTTTCAAACGAATTTTGATTATTATCGATTAAACGATTATTTACTTAATTTTTTTTACCCCGTTCGTATTCACGTAGTCACAGTTTAAATATAAAACCGCACTTCAAACTTAAGGAGCTTTTTTTCTTTCATTTACTTTTAATAACTGTATATAATCACTTAAATGGAATTAAAACTAATTTAAGTTAAATGTACTGTCTCCTCCGAAAAGCAGATAAATGTTTTTAACTTGGAAGAAAAAATAAAAACTCTTTCGGAAAGAAGTAGAAGATTAAAAAATAAAAATCCGTAACAGAAAGTTCGTTCTTTTTACTGAAATTAATGATGCGAGGAAAAGTTAACGAAATTCCGCGGATTTTAATCGCGGATTAAGTACTTTCTACACTTTAAGGTCATCATTTACAGCATTAAAATCACTTTTGAGTAAAATAAACAGAAAAAAGACGAGAGAACGATAGCATTTACTAATAATCTTGTTTGCAGCTTTTTCTTTCCTCGGTACGTGATATTTCCATGTTCTTGAATGATTGCATTTTGTGCATTTAATGGGGGGAAATGTAAATGTAAGATATGCGCTTAAAAACTTTTCATTTAGTACGGAGCTTTTAACACCTAATAAATCCCATTACACTCGAGAATGGAGGAAATATTTCATTTAAGAAATATTTTTGGATGAAAACACGCATTCATTAGATGGAAAAATCAAGAAAGTATAACAATTTTGCTTCAAGAAATATTCCGATATAATATATTCTTGGGCTTTTAAAAATTATTATTAAATTATGTTTTTTTAGAAACAACAAATGAGTAAGTAAGCAAGTTAAATAAATCGATATAATCAGTAATTATGTATTAATTAGTAGAACATATGATTTTATTTAATAACTGTCGTTGTACAGCCGACCCATTTTTTTTTTCTTTTTTGCGTTTACGATCACTAATGTTTAACTCCGTAGCCTTGTAATTTTGAACCCACTCCTGAAGACAAGGGACCACGGTTATATATATATATATATATAAAACTCATATCGGTAAGTTGAAGGAAAGTATAAAATATATTTTTTCCCAACTTACCGATTGTTCCAGAAATGACCTATGAAAAAAAAAATCAATTCAGAAAAATAATCAATCAGAAAAATAAAAGAAAAAAAAGGAATGTATGGTTTGCTGCGTTCTACTTAAAAAACAATTAAATGTCATAAAATTTCAAAAAATTTTCATTAAGATGGAAATCACTGATGATTTGAAAGAAATATACAATTGACTTCTAGCTCATAGCAACAAAAATGTGGCGCAGACGCAGTATGAAGATAACATAAGGACGTGCAAATATTTCCACTTGGAACAGTCTGATTGGCAGTAGAATATTTTTTTATTTTATTTCCAATGGCAGATCAAAAGACAACTGTAGTTAAAAAACAGACAATAACATGAGAAACAGAAGGAAAGATGAACAATACAACAGAAACAAAACTACTGTGAGTCTATAGATCGTTCATTTTGTTACGGGCTCTCCAATACTTCTCCCTCAAGTATCCCGAGTTTAGTGCGGTTCAGTGCCTAACGTGGTTGTTTATGTCCATTTCTTCTTGGATATTACACAGTGTGCAAATAGGGCTTGGTAATATATTTATACGGAATAGATGTTTGGAAAGGCAGTCGTGGCCAGTAGCGAAGCAAAAGATAACCACAGACTTGTCTCTTGGCCATAGTTGAATATCCTTATGTCGTTTATCCATTTCTTGTCTTTGTTTGCCTCTTTTATGTTTTTCCAAAAAGACTCTCTAAAAGACTTTTTAATTAACCGCTAGGAGGTGTGACAAGGAATTGGTTTATTTATTATTTGTGTAATTTCGGTTGCTTTCTTTGCCAAGGAGTCTGCTGATTCATTTCCCTGGAGTCCGCAGTGTGCTGGTACCCACTGCAACGCAACCTCTTTGTGACTTTATATTAGGTTATTTAAGGTCAGGCGACAATTCAAAACATCCTTATTGAATTGCCTTATTGTTTTTTTTTAACGAATCTGTTTTTTTAACGACATCGGTTGGCAAATGTTGTAACTAATTTTGAAATTTGTTCTGAACAAAAACTAATTTCCTAAGCGAAACGCTGAAGAAGGAGCCTTTCTGTCTCTTACTTATGCTTTTTTAATTAATTTTTAAATCGTTCGATTAAAAAAGATACAAATGCGAACTTTTTCAGATAGTTTTTTTTAAAGAGAACAAACATTCTGATTATTGTTTTAGCACTTTAATTACATCTTCTTTTTCGGGCTTACCTTGATGTGAGGCACCTCTGCTTTAGTAGCCTTTTAAGACAAAAAATGCTCCAAACACAATTCTTCCCGGTTCCATTTACCTAAATCGTTTACTTTGTTTATAAAGTCTAACAGTTCCTTAGGCCAAGAACATAAATTTTATAAAATATGGTATTATTTTCATTGAAATCTGCTTAAATCAATTCATGAAGACAACAAAACAATTTTGTACAAGAAATATAATATTTTATTTCAGAAATAAAATGGTGCGTATGGCCATTGGATAAATCAAAGAATAAATTATTTAATGGAACACTAGTTTTTTTTTATGAAATTTGTTTCATTTTTATTTTATTTAAAGAATTTGAAACTTTAACACACCGTAAAAACATGATTTATCTCAAAATGGAATAATTATACATCTAGAAAAAGTCGAATTTGTCAATATCCGTTTCAAGTTAAAAAAAAAAAAAGCAACGTAGTTTTAAAATTTCTCAACAGAAAAAGTTTACTTCAATTGAATTGCTTGAATACCTATATTTCTTGAATTGAGTACTTTTATTTTATAGTTGTCTCCAGAACCCTTTACAATATTGCCTGAAATAATTAACTTTGGTTGTACTCATTTAAGATTCGATTTATCACAGAATCTGCTACCAACCAATTAAATTTGTTATCTAATAACAAAAAGGAAGAAAAAAGACAACGAACAGAATCCGGAAGCCTGGATGATGACAGAAATATTTTCTTTTTTTTCATATCAATCATTCTATTGTGTCTTAGAGATCAATAAATGTCGTGTCTTTTAATTAACTTTATCCCCTTAAATGAATTAAACAATGCTTTTATCTTTCAGCACAGTAGTCAATAAAAAGGGAAAATAACATTATTCGTGATCCTTCATCTTTGCGTGCTTTATCATTTCTTCTGTATGCAAAATTTTTATAGTTTTTATGATGCCTTTAATTTTTATCAACTTACAATCATATTTAAGATTTAATTTTCATAAACTTACAAGCTTCTTTATTTCACATCTACAAGCATTTTTAATTTTTATTTTATTTTCAGATTACAGGTATTTTTATTTCTTATTACCTTGCAAGATTTTTTATTTCTGTTTTTGCTCACTTATAAGCATTTTAAACCTTTTTTCAATTTCTACTATGACGTTGATAAAATACTTTTGTATTTATCCATTCAAGTTGAAATACATTTTTTTAAACTTGTAGTGGATGACACTTGATGTTAATACAGTTTCTTCAAATATAATTTCTTTAATTAAATTTAATGAATCAATTTTAGTTTTATATGGGAGAAAAATTACAATTATCTAATAAAAAGTAACTAAAATAAAAATTTTCTTTCTTGACCTAAGTAGGAATTGACTTTAATATTTTTTTTATATTACTTGTTTTTGTTTTTGCTCACTTATAAGCATTTTCAACCTTCATTTCTTATCAACTTACAAGTATTTTCAACCTTCACAATTATCAATTTAAAGGTTTTAATCATCGTCAACTTGCATCTGTTGCTAGATTTAAACTATTACGACCATTTCTTGTCATTATTTTTATCAATAACATGCAAACTTATTTTAATTTATTTCGAAATAGATTTAAAATTATAGATTTTCAAATTTACATGAATTAAACGCCTATTTCAATTAGTAGGTAAGAGAAAAGCCAAAAATTCTCAATTAAATCTGATTGCTCTTAAATTATATCAGCTAGCTTAATTGTTATTCCACAACTTTAATAAGTATCAGAATAACTTTTAAATTGCATATATAGCAAATAATTTAGAGCCGAGATGGATCAGATAATAGAGCGTAGGTCTTCCATTAAGGTGAGCCGGGTTCGAATCCTAGGTATGGCTGGTCGATACGAATTCCGCATCCGTTTGCACCGACCACAGTGCTGACGCGAAATATCATCAGTGGTAAACGAAACATGGGTTAGACTCCTCTTGCCATCGTACTAACCGTGGTTCTCGTGGTCTTCCTCTCCATGTAACGCAAATGCGGGTAAGTTCCGTCAGAAAAAGTTCTCCACGAAGGCAAATTTCTCCCAACACTTGATCCAGGAGTTCTCTTGTCTTCTAGATTGGGTTCAAAAAATTACAAGGAAACTGAGTTGAGCATTAGTTGTCGTCAACACGAATTCAGGTTGGCTGTTCAGCGACGGTTATGAAATAAATTAAAAAATACTTTAGAATAGGAGGATTTGCAATATTAAAAATCTATAAATTTATTTCTCTAGCGCGGAAATAAAAACACGCGTCTATCAAAGTGCGCAACACTACAGTCATGTGTAATACACTGGTGTGAAAAATTAAGAGAATTTGTAGACTGGGTCAATTATCTCTAGAACTACTGGCCCGATTTTAATGAAATTCGATATGTACATACATTGATACAATACAAAACATATAGCCATTCAATAATTGTAATACACACGCAAGATCGGGAGTCGGAAGGTATGAAATTACCACAGGACAATTGCCAGAGGAAATGATATTATTTCAAGTATGAAATCACGCTGCATATCTGCAAAAGGGGACTATTTATTCTGTTTCATACCTTCTGAGTATTTATTTCTGTTCCTTCCTAAAATGACAGCAGTTCTTTGTATCTCACAACATAGAGGGACGACTTAAAGTGGTTTGTGTTGTGGTCACATCTCTTGAAAATAGTTAAAATTGCAATGGAAGTACTTTCTCGACGACATCATTATATAATAAAAACACGCGTCTATCAAAGTGCGCAACACTACAGTCATGTGTAATACACTGGTGTGAAAAATTAAGAGAATTTATAGACTGAGTCAATTATCTCTAGAACTACTGGCCCGATTTTAATGAAATTCGATATGTACATACATTGATACAATACAAAATATATAGCCATTCAATAATTGTAATACACACGCAAGATCGGGAGTCGGAAGGTATGAAATTACCACAGGACAATTGCCAGAGGAAATGATATTATTTCAAGTATGAAATCACGCTGCATATCTGCAAAAGGGGACTATTTATTCTGTTTCATACCTTCTGAGTATTTATTTCTGTTCCTTCCTAAAATGACAGCAGTTCTTTGTATCTCACAACATAGAGGGACGACTTAAAGTGGTTTGTGTTGTGGTCACATCTCTTGAAAATAGGTAAAATTGCAATGGAAGTACTTTCTCGACGACATCATTATATAATAAAAACACGCGTCTATCAAAGAGCGCAACACTACAGTCATGTGTAATACACTGGTGTGAAAAATTAAGAGAATTTATAGACTGAGTCAATTATCTCTAGAACTACTGGCCCGATTTTAATGAAATTCGATATGTACATACATTGATACAATACAAAACATATAGCCATTCAATAATTGTAATACACGCGCAAGATCGGGAGTCGGAAGGTATGAAATAACCACAGGACAATTGCCAGAGGAAATGATATTATTTCAAGTATGAAATCACGCTGCATATCTGCAAAAGGGGACTATTTATTCTGTTTCATACCTTCTGAGTATTTATTTCTGTTCCTTCCTAAAATGACAGCAGTTCTTTGTATCTCACAACATAGAGGGACGACTTAAAGTGGTTTGTGTTGTGGTCACATCTCTTGAAAATAGGTAAAATTGCAATGGAAGTACTTTCTCGAAGACATCATTATATAATAAAAACACGCGTCTATCAAAGTGCGCAACACTACAGTCATGTGTAATACACTGGTGTGAAAAATTAAGAGAATTTGTAGACTGGGTCAACTATCTCTAGAACTACTGGCCCGATTTTAATGAAATTCGATATGTACATACATTGATACAATACGAAACATATAGCCATTCAACAATTGTAATACACACGCAAGATCGGGAGTCGGAAGGTATGAAATTACTACAGGACAATTGCCAGAGGAAATGATATTATTTCAAGTATGAAATCACGCTGCATATCTGCAAAAGGGGACTATTTATTCTGTTTCATACCTTCTGAGTATTTATTTCTGTTCCTTCCTAAAATGACAGCAGTTCTTTGTATCTCACAACATAGAGGGACGACTTAAAGTGGTTTGTGTTGTGGTCACATCTCTTGAAAATAGGTAAAATTGCAATGGAAGTACTTTCTCGACGACATTATTATATAATAAAAACACGCGTCTATCAAAGAGCGCAACACTACAGTCATGTGTAATACACTGGTGTGAAAAATTAAGAGAATTTATAGACTGAGTCAATTATCTCTAGAACTACTGGCCCGATTTTAATGAAATTCGATATGTACATACATTGATACAATACAAAACATATAGCCATTCAATAATTGTAATACACGCGCAAGATCGGGAGTCGGAAGGTATGAAATAACCACAGGACAATTGCCAGAGGAAATGATATTATTTCAAGTATGAAATCACGCTGCATATCTGCAAAAGGGGACTATTTATTCTGTTTCATACCTTCTGAGTATTTATTTCTGTTCCTTCCTAAAATGACAGCAGTTCTTTGTATCTCACAACATAGAGGGACGACTTAAAGTGGTTTGTGTTGTGGTCACATCTCTTGAAAATAGGTAAAATTGCAATGGATTTACTTTCTCGAAGACATCATTATATAATAAAAACACGCGTCTATCAAAGTGCGCAAGACTACAGTCATGTGTAATACACTGGTGTGAAAAATTAAGAGAATTTATAGACTGAGTCAATTATCTCTAAAACTACTGGCCCGATTTTAATGAAATTCGATATGTACATACATTGATACAATACAAAACATATAGCCATTCAATAATTGTAATACACACGCAAGATCGGGAGTCGGAAGGTATGAAATTACCACAGGACAATTGCCAGAGGAAATGATATTATTTCAAGTATGAAATCACGCTGCATATCTGCAAAAGGGGACTATTTATTCTGTTTCATACCTTCTGAGTATTTATTTCTGTTCCTTCCTAAAATGACAGCAGTTCTTTGTATCTCACAACATAGAGGGACGACTTAAAGTGGTTTGTGTTGTGGTCACATCTCTTGAAAATAGGTAAAATTGCAATGGAAGTACTTTCTCGAAGACATCATTATATAATAAAAACACGCGTCTATCAAAGTGCGCAACACTACAGTCATGTGTAATACACTGGTGTGAAAAATTAAGAGAATTTGTAGACTGGGTCAATTATCTCTAGAACTACTGGCCCGATTTTAATGAAATTCGATATGTACATACATTGATACAATACGAAACATATAGCCATTCAACAATTGTAATACACACGCAAGATCGGGAGTCGGAAGGTATGAAATTACCACAGGACAATTGCCAGAGGAAATGATATTATTTCAAGTATGAAATCACGCTGCATATCTGCAAAAGGGGACTATTTATTCTGTTTCATACCTTCTGAGTATTTATTTCTGTTCCTTCCTAAAATGACAGCAGTTCTTTGTATCTCACAACATAGAGGGATGACTTAAAGTGGTTTGTGTTGTGGTCACATCTCAGGAAAATAGGTAAAATTGCAATGGAAGTACTTTCTCGAAGACATCATTATATAATAAAAACACGCGTCTATCAAAGTGCGCAACACTACAGTCATGTGTAATACACTGGTGTGAAAAATTAAGAGAATTTATAGACTGAGTCAATTATCTCTAGAACTACTGGCCTGATTTTAATGAAATTCGATATGTACATACATTGATACAATACAAAACATATAGCCATTCAACAATTGTAATACACACGCAAGATCGGGAGTCGGAAGGTATGAAATTACCACAGGACAATTGCCAGAGGAAATGATATTATTTCAAGTATGAAATCACGCTGCATATCTGCAAAAGGGGACTATTTATTCTGTTTCATACCTTCTGAGTATTTATTTCTGTTCCTTCCTAAAATGACAGCAGTTCTTTGTATCTCACAACATAGAGGGACGACTTAAAGTGGTTTGTGTTGTGGTCACATCTCTTGAAAATAGGTAAAATTGCAATGGAAGTACTTTCTCGAAGACATCATTATATAATAAAAACACGCGTCTATCAAAGTGCGCAACACTACAGTCATGTGTAATACACTGGTGTGAAAAATTAAGAGAATTTATAGACTGAGTCAATTATCTCTAGAACTACTGGCCCGATTTTAATGAAATTCGATATGTACATACATTGATACAATACAAAACATATAGCCATTCAACAATTGTAATACACACGCAAGATCGGGAGTCGGAAGGTATGAAATTACCACAGGACAATTGCCAGAGGAAATGATATTATTTCAAGTATGAAATCACGCTGCATATCTGCAAAAGGGGACTATTTATTCTGTTTCATACCTTCTGAGTATTTATTTCTGTTCCTTCCTAAAATGACAGCAGTTCTTTGTATCTCACAACATAGAGGGACGACTTAAAGTGGTTTGTGTTGTGGTCACATCTCTTGAAAATAGGTAAAATTGCAATGGAAGTACTTTCTCGAAGACATCATTATATAATAAAAACACGCGTCTATCAAAGAGCGCAACACTACAGTCATGTGTAATACACTGGTGTGAAAAATTAAGAGAATTTATAGACTGAGTCAATTATCTCTAGAACTACTGGCCCGATTTTAATGAAATTCGATATGTACATACATTGATACAATACAAAACATATAGCCATTCAATAATTGTAATACACGCGCAAGATCGGGAGTCGGAAGGTATGAAATAACCACAGGACAATTGCCAGAGGAAATGATATTATTTCAAGTATGAAATCACGCTGCATATCTGCAAAAGGGGACTATTTATTCTGTTTCATACCTTCTGAGTATTTATTTCTGTTCCTTCCTAAAATGACAGCAGTTCTTTGTATCTCACAACATAGAGGGACGACTTAAAGTGGTTTGTGTTGTGGTCACATCTCTTGAAAATAGGTAAAATTGCAATGGAAGTACTTTCTCGAAGACATCATTATATAATAAAAACACGCGTCTATCAAAGTGCGCAACACTACAGTCATGTGTAATACACTGGTGTGAAAAATTAAGAGAATTTATAGACTGAGTCAATTATCTCTAGAACTACTGGCCCGATTTTAATGAAATTCGATATGTACATACATTGATACAATACAAAACATATAGCCATTCAATAATTGTAATACACGCGCAAGATCGGGAGTCGGAAGGTATGAAATAACCACAGGACAATTGCCAGAGGAAATGATATTATTTCAAGTATGAAATCACGCTGCATATCTGCAAAAGGGGACTATTTATTCTGTTTCATACCTTCTGAGTATTTATTTCTGTTCCTTCCTAAAATGACAGCAGTTCTTTGTATCTCACAACATAGAGGGACGACTTAAAGTGGTTTGTGTTGTGGTCACATCTCTTGAAAATAGGTAAAATTGCAATGGAAGTACTTTCTCGAAGACATCATTATATAATAAAAACACGCGTCTATCAAAGTGCGCAACACTACAGTCATGTGTAATACACTGGTGTGAAAAATTAAGAGAATTTGTAGACTGGGTCAACTATCTCTAGAACTACTGGCCCGATTTTAATGAAATTCGATATGTACATACATTGATACAATACGAAACATATAGCCATTCAACAATTGTAATACACACGCAAGATCGGGAGTCGGAAGGTATGAAATTACTACAGGACAATTGCCAGAGGAAATGATATTATTTCAAGTATGAAATCACGCTGCATATCTGCAAAAGGGGACTATTTATTCTGTTTCATACCTTCTGAGTATTTATTTCTGTTCCTTCCTAAAATGACAGCAGTTCTTTGTATCTCACAACATAGAGGGACGACTTAAAGTGGTTTGTGTTGTGGTCACATCTCTTGAAAATAGGTAAAATTGCAATGGAAGTACTTTCTCGAAGACATCATTATATAATAAAAACACGCGTCTATCAAAGTGCGCAACACTACAGTCATGTGTAATACACTGGTGTGAAAAATTAAGAGAATTTGTAGACTGGGTCAACTATCTCTAGAACTACTGGCCCGATTTTAATGAAATTCGATATGTACATACATTGATAAAATACGAAACATATAGCCATTCAACAATTGTAATACACACGCAAGATCGGGAGTCGGAAGGTATGAAATTACCACAGGACAATTGCCAGAGGAAATGATATTATTTCAAGTATGAAATCACGCTGCATATCTGCAAAAGGGGACTATTTATTCTGTTTCATACCTTCTGAGTATTTATTTCTGTTCCTTCCTAAAATGACAGCAGTTCTTTGTATCTCACAACATAGAGGGACGACTTAAAGTGGTTTGTGTTGTGGTCACATCTCAGGAAAATAGGTAAAATTGCAATGGAAGTACTTTCTCGAAGACATCATTATATAATAAAAACACGCGTCTATCAAAGTGCGCAACTCTACAGTCATGTGTAATACACTGGTGTGAAAAATTAAGAGAATTTATAGACTGAGTCAATTATCTCTAGAACTACTGGCCTGATTTTAATGAAATTCGATATGTACATACATTGATACAATACAAAACATATAGCCATTCAACAATTGTAATACACACGCAAGATCGGGTGTCGGAAGGTATGAAATTACCACAGGACAATTGCCAGAGGAAATGATATTATTTCAAGTATGAAATCACGCTGCATATCTGCAAAAGGGGACTATTTATTCTGTTTCATACCTTCTGAGTATTTATTTCTGTTCCTTCCTAAAATGACAGCAGTTCTTTGTATCTCACAACATAGAGGGACGACTTAAAGTGGTTTGTGTTGTGGTCACATCTCTTGAAAATAGGTAAAATTGCAATGGAAGTACTTTCTCGAAGACATCATTATATAATAAAAACACGCGTCTATCAAAGTGCGCAACACTACAGTCATGTGTAATACACTGGTGTGAAAAATTAAGAGAATTTATAGACTGAGTCAATTATCTCTAGAACTACTGGCCCGATTTTAATGAAATTCGATATGTACATACATTGATACAATACAAAACATATAGCCATTCAACAATTGTAATACACACGCAAGATCGGGAGTCGGAAGGTATGAAATTACCACAGGACAATTGCCAGAGGAAATGATATTATTTCAAGTATGAAATCACGCTGCATATCTGCAAAAGGGGACTATTTATTCTGTTTCATACCTTCTGAGTATTTATTTCTGTTCCTTCCTAAAATGACAGCAGTTCTTTGTATCTCACAACATAGAGGGACGACTTAAAGTGGTTTGTGTTGTGGTCACATCTCTTGAAAATAGGTAAAATTGCAATGGAAGTACTTTCTCGAAGACATCATTATATAATAAAAACACGCGTCTATCAAAGTGCGCAACACTACAGTCATGTGTAATACACTGGTGTGAAAAATTAAGAGAATTTATAGACTGAGTCAATTATCTCTAGAACTACTGGCCCGATTTTAATGAAATTCGATATGTACATACATTGATACAATACAAAACATATAGCCATTCAACAATTGTAATACACACGCAAGATCGGGAGTCGGAAGGTATGAAATTACCACAGGACAATTGCCAGAGGAAATGATATTATTTCAAGTATGAAATCACGCTGCATATCTGCAAAAGGGGACTATTTATTCTGTTTCATACCTTCTGAGTATTTATTTCTGTTCCTTCCTAAAATGACAGCAGTTCTTTGTATCTCACAACATAGAGGGACGACTTAAAGTGGTTTGTGTTGTGGTCACATCTCTTGAAAATAGGTAAAATTGCAATGGAAGTACTTTCTCGAAGACATCATTATATAATAAAAACACGCGTCTATCAAAGTGCGCAACACTACAGTCATGTGTAATACACTGGTGAGAAAAATTAAGAGAATTTATAGACTGAGTCAATTATCTCTAGAACTACTGGCCCGATTTTAATGAAATTCGATATGTACATACATTGATACAATACAAAACATATAGCCATTCAACAATTGTAATACACACGCAAGATCGGGAGTCGGAAGGTATGAAATTACCACAGGACAATTGCCAGAGGAAATGATATTATTTCAAGTATGAAATCACGCTGCATATCTGCAAAAGGGGACTATTTATTCTGTTTCATACCTTCTGAGTATTTATTTCTGTTCCTTCCTAAAATGACAGCAGTTCTTTGTATCTCACAACATAGAGGGACGACTTAAAGTGGTTTGTGTTGTGGTCACATCTCTTGAAAATAGGTAAAATTGCAATGGAAGTACTTTCTCGAAGACATCATTATATAATAAAAACACGCGTCTATCAAAGTGCGCAACACTACAGTCATGTGTAATACACTGGTGTGAAAAATTAAGAGAATTTATAGACTGAGTCAATTATCTCTAGAACTACTGGCCTAATTTTAATGAAATTCGATATGTACATACATTGATACAATACAAAACATATAGCCATTCAACAATTGTAATACACACGCAAGATCGGGTGTCGGAAGGTATGAAATTACCACAGGACAATTGCCAGAGGAAATGATATTATTTCAAGTATGAAATCACGCTGCATATCTGCAAAAGGGGACTATTTATTCTGTTTCATACCTTCTGAGTATTTATTTCTGTTCCTTCCTAAAATGACAGCAGTTCTTTGTATCTCACAACATAGAGGGACGACTTAAAGTGGTTTGTGTTGTGGTCACATCTCTTGAAAATAGGTAAAATTGCAATGGAAGTACTTTCTCGAAGACATCATTATATAATAAAAACACGCGTCTATCAAAGTGCGCAACACTACAGTCATGTGTAATACACTGGTGTGAAAAATTAAGAGAATTTATAGACTGAGTCAATTATCTCTAGAACTACTGGCCCGATTTTAATGAAATTCGATATGTACATACATTGATACAATACAAAACATATAGCCATTCAACAATTGTAATACACACGCAAGATCGGGAGTCGGAAGGTATGAAATTACCACAGGACAATTGCCAGAGGAAATGATATTATTTCAAGTATGAAATCACGCTGCATATCTGCAAAAGGGGACTATTTATTCTGTTTCATACCTTCTGAGTATTTATTTCTGTTCCTTCCTAAAATGACAGCAGTTCTTTGTATCTCACAACATAGAGGGACGACTTAAAGTGGTTTGTGTTGTGGTCACATCTCTTGAAAATAGGTAAAATTGCAATGGAAGTACTTTCTCGAAGACATCATTATATAATAAAAACACGCGTCTATCAAAGTGCGCAACACTACAGTCATGTGTAATACACTGGTGAGAAAAATTAAGAGAATTTATAGACTGAGTCAATTATCTCTAGAACTACTGGCCCGATTTTAATGAAATTCGATATGTACATACATTGATACAATACAAAACATATAGCCATTCAACAATTGTAATACACACGCAAGATCGGGAGTCGGAAGGTATGAAATTACCACAGGACAATTGCCAGAGGAAATGATATTATTTCAAGTATGAAATCACGCTGCATATCTGCAAAAGGGGACTATTTATTCTGTTTCATACCTTCTGAGTATTTATTTCTGTTCCTTCCTAAAATGACAGCAGTTCTTTGTATCTCACAACATAGAGGGACGACTTAAAGTGGTTTGTGTTGTGGTCACATCTCTTGAAAATAGGTAAAATTGCAATGGAAGTACTTTCTCGAAGACATCATTATATAATAAAAACACGCGTCTATCAAAGTGCGCAACACTACAGTCATGTGTAATACACTGGTGTGAAAAATTAAGAGAATTTATAGACTGAGTCAATTATCTCTAGAACTACTGGCCTAATTTTAATGAAATTCGATATGTACATACATTGATACAATACAAAACATATAGCCATTCAACAATTGTAATACACACGCAAGATCGGGTGTCGGAAGGTATGAAATTACCACAGGACAATTGCCAGAGGAAATGATATTATTTCAAGTATGAAATCACGCTGCATATCTGCAAAAGGGGACTATTTATTCTGTTTCATACCTTCTGAGTATTTATTTCTGTTCCTTCCTAAAATGACAGCAGTTCTTTGTATCTCACAACATAGAGGGACGACTTAAAGTGGTTTGTGTTGTGGTCACATCTCTTGAAAATAGGTAAAATTGCAATGGAAGTACTTTCTCGAAGACATCATTATATAATAAAAACACGCGTCTATCAAAGTGCGCAACACTACAGTCATGTGTAATACACTGGTGTGAAAAATTAAGAGAATTTATAGACTGAGTCAATTATCTCTAGAACTACTGGCCCGATTTTAATGAAATTCGATATGTACATACATTGATACAATACAAAACATATAGCCATTCAACAATTGTAATACACACGCAAGATCGGGAGTCGGAAGGTATGAAATTACCACAGGACAATTGCCAGAGGAAATGATATTATTTCAAGTATGAAATCACGCTGCATATCTGCAAAAGGGGACTATTTATTCTGTTTCATACCTTCTGAGTATTTATTTCTGTTCCTTCCTAAAATGACAGCAGTTCTTTGTATCTCACAACATAGAGGGACGACTTAAAGTGGTTTGTGTTGTGGTCACATCTCTTGAAAATAGGTAAAATTGCAATGGAAGTACTTTCTCGAAGACATCATTATATAATAAAAACACGCGTCTATCAAAGTGCGCAACACTACAGTCATGTGTAATACACTGGTGTGAAAGATTAAGAGAATTTATAGACTGAGTCAATTATCTCTAGAACTACTGGCCTGATTTTAATGAAATTCGATATGTACATACATTGATACAATACAAAACATATAGCCATTCAACAATTGTAATACACACGCAAGATCGGGTGTCGGAAGGTATGAAATTACCACAGGACAATTGCCAGAGGAAATGATATTATTTCAAGTATGAAATCACGCTGCATATCTGCAAAAGGGGACTATTTATTCTGTTTCATACCTTCTGAGTATTTATTTCTGTTCCTTCCTAAAATGACAGCAGTTCTTTGTATCTCACAACATAGAGGGACGACTTAAAGTGGTTTGTGTTGTGGTCACATCTCTTGAAAATAGGTAAAATTGCAATGGAAGTACTTTCTCGAAGACATCATTATATAATAAAAACACGCGTCTATCAAAGTGCGCAACACTACAGTCATGTGTAATACACTGGTGTGAAAAATTAAGAGAATTTATAGACTGAGTCAATTATCTCTAGAACTACTGGCCTGATTTTAATGAAATTCGATATGTACATACATTGATACAATACAAAACATATAGCCATTCAACAATTGTAATACACACGCAAGATCGGGTGTCGGAAGGTATGAAATTACCACAGGACAATTGCCAGAGGAAATGATATTATTTCAAGTATGAAATCACGCTGCATATCTGCAAAAGGGGACTATTTATTCTGTTTCATACCTTCTGAGTATTTATTTCTGTTCCTTCCTAAAATGACAGCAGTTCTTTGTATCTCACAACATAGAGGGACGACTTAAAGTGGTTTGTGTTGTGGTCACATCTCTTGAAAATAGGTAAAATTGCAATGGAAGTACTTTCTCGAAGACATCATTATATAATAAAAACACGCGTCTATCAAAGTGCGCAATACTACAGTCATGTGTAATACACTGGTGTGAAAAATTAAGAGAATTTATAGACTGAGTCAATTATCTCTAGAACTACTGGCCCGATTTTAATGAAATTCGATATGTACATACATTGATACAATACAAAACATATAGCCATTCAACAATTGTAATACACACGCAAGATCGGGAGTCGGAAGGTATGAAATTACCACAGGACAATTGCCAGAGGAAATGATATTATTTCAAGTATGAAATCACGCTGCATATCTGCAAAAGGGGACTATTTATTCTGTTTCATACCTTCTGAGTATTTATTTCTGTTCCTTCCTAAAATGACAGCAGTTCTTTGTATCTCACAACATAGAGGGACGACTTAAAGTGGTTTGTGTTGTGGTCACATCTCTTGAAAATAGGTAAAATTGCAATGGAAGTACTTTCTCGAAGACATCATTATATAATAAAAACACGCGTCTATCAAAGTGCGCAACACTACAGTCATGTGTAATACACTGGTGTGAAAAATTAAGAGAATTTATAGACTGAGTCAATTATCTCTAGAACTACTGGCCCGATTTTAATGAAATTCGATATGTACATACATTGATACAATACAAAACATATAGCCATTCAACAATTGTAATACACACGCAAGATCGGGAGTCGGAAGGTATGAAATTAGTACTGATTTAGAAGGTATGAGTGGAAGTACTTTCTCGAAGACTTCATTAATAGAAGTTTAGATCTTATATTATTCATTAGTAAATTAATGATAGAAAGGAAAACTATTTTGCTATTTTTTATTTTTATTCAGCAGCTCTGATTTATAAATAAAAAATGTATTATTTGAAACCCAATTGATTTTGAAACGTTTTTTATTCTTCAATTTCATATGTTAAAAAAATCACTTTGTTATATAAAACTTAACTACATTTATTTTGTACTTACAATGCTAACAAACAATGAGCTGTATTCTAATAACTTTTGTAATCATCATTTCTTTAACCTTATTGGACATTCAGCAGACATTTCCGCTTATTTATGAGAGCAACTAATCTTGTTCCTATAATTGCCAAAAACAGAATGTTTTATCGGTTTCTTTATCTATCTTCGGAATTCTTACTGCAGTTATCAATCGATAAAACTATTATCTTTAATTGATGAAATCTCTCTCTATTCCTGTCTGGTGTTCAACATTACCTTACATTTTATTTTGCCACACAAAAACTACAGGACTAAGAAACTTTAAACAGCGAAAATATGTTGGAAAATGTACAGGGAATCGAATGGAATAAAAAAAACTGACAGTTGATGATTATTAGCTGCGAAACTTAAAGAAAAAAAAATACCATGTGGGCCACACAGTAGTCCTCGAAACTACAATTAGAGTTGAAAGAACCATTATTATCTATAAACTTAACGCGAAATTCTAATTCGTTCAAAAGTTATTGCTTGGGATAGAAAGTTCCCCTTTCAATGAGGCGACCCAAGTTCTAATCCCAGCTATAGCTGGTCGATATGAACTCCGTACCCGGCTTGCATCGGCCACAGTGTTGACGTAAAATATCCTTAGTGGTTGATGGATCATGGGTTAAAAATCCCCACCGTGAGGCTAACCGTGTGAGGTTTTCGTGGTTTTACTCTCCATGTCATGAAAATGCGGGTTAGTTTCATCAAAAAATGCTCCACGAAGGCAAAATTTCTCCCACTACTTGATCCAGGAGTTCCCTTGTCTTCTGGATTGGGTTCAAAATTTCAAGGCTTCGGAGTTGAACATTAGAAGTCGTAAACTAAAAAAATTTAGGTCGACTGCTCAACGACGGTTTTTTAAATAAAGTTATTGCAATTTTAAGTGCTTTCTGTTGAGATTTCTTTTTGCTTTAAGAAAGGATCCATTATTTCCTCCCTCTTGAGATCTTTATTTTAGAGACTTGTCTTGATGTCAAAAGTAACAATAAAAAAAAAAAAAGAATAAAAAAAATCACACATGTATAACAAAAAACGAGTAAGAAACCAAATGTTTCCAAATATAAATCACAATATTTACATCAAAAAAAGTTTCTTTTTAATAATATAAAAGCTTAAGAGAGATAAAAAGAAACTGTTTCCATATTATGTGCAGTTATGGTTATTTTTAACAAATAAAATGAATTCTAATTTATTACATGGTATTTTGTTGCACATTCTGTATTTCAAGTTTAGTTTCAAATTCACAGTTTTGTTTTCAAATACAGTTGATTATTTCTAGTTGTCCGTTCATTTCGTTGCGATTAACGTAATAACAACATTTGCTTTTATAAAATTATAATAATTTAAACAAAATTATCTTATCTAATTTTAGAAGGAAAAAAAAACAATGACGAATGATAAGCAAAAATGGATGTTTGTTATTGGAGCGAACAGGGTGCGGTCGCACAATATTTATAAAAATAATAATAATGATTTTATAATCGACATTGAACAGCCGACCCAA
Source organism: Parasteatoda lunata (assembly GCA_949128135.1). Classification (NCBI taxonomy): domain Eukaryota; kingdom Metazoa; phylum Arthropoda; class Arachnida; order Araneae; family Theridiidae; genus Parasteatoda; species Parasteatoda lunata. The sequence goes on from OX421978.1 coordinate 96,471,755, forward strand.
TTTTTTAGGTTTACAACTGTTTATGCCAGTTAAAACTTCTGCAATTCAAACTTAAAAAATAGCAATGTAAAACCTTTTTTGGAACTGTTAAACCAATTCATCTCTGCACAATAACCCACGTCAATAGTTTTAAATATCTAAACGGGCATCAAACTCTCACGTTAATGTTAACACTACGTAACTAGCGAACTTATTTGCTCCATAATGGCGGACAGTTCAGCTCTCCTTATAGAGGATCCTTTACCCACACATGTGACCTATGACGTCAGCACCAACTAAACTTTATCAGCAAAATAGCGTATTAAAGTTGAGCATAAAGTTTTCTCTACATAAGTCAGAATGTTAATTAACGATAAGTTAATTAAATACAGAGCCGTATCACACATAGAATTAGCTGAAATATACTTCTCTCTAGTCTTTTACATAACTTAGATTTATTATTTGCATATGTATTTTATTGTAACCGTGATATATTTTTGTTTCGTGTACCTGGCAACTTCGATGCATAATTAGCTTCATTATGTACTACATGACTTCGTGCCGGTCTTTGCGTTAAGTCTCCATATAAATCTATAGTGAAATAATTAAAATCTTTAAAAAAGAATCTTTGTGAAAGAATTTACGACGCGTCGCTTAGGAGAACCGATGCTTAACGAGCTTGGCTTTCTCGAAATAGAATGGAAAGAACAGTTGCTAACGTAAACAAATGCCACGTTTCAACAACCCATCAGGATTGAGATATCCACACTACGTCACTTGCAGGTATCTTATTGTAGTTAGTCGGAATAGTTCGAAATTCTAAACGAAGATTTGGTAATATTCTGCTTAAAGCGGTTAGGAAATTATTAAAATTTAACCTATCACCAGGCTTGAAAACCCGGTAAAGATTTGAGCGCTTTAGCTTGTCAAAAAGTGTTGTAAATTTTGATATCAAGATTCGATCTACGCGAAGACGAGAGTAATAAATGAAAGAGTTGTAAAAATCTGAACAGTTTCATGTTTTTCATTTTGTTCTTTTTTTTACTCTTATATTTTTTAATCTTAATTATTTTATTCACATACGGATTTAAGCTATAAAAGTTTTCCATTCGTCTCTTCCAGTACTTGCGTCGGTCGAAATAAAAAAAAGGAAGAAAGAAAGAAAGAAAAGAAGAAAACTGCTTTATCGGATATCCACCCCGAAAGAGTCGGAAGTTTGCAAATTTATTAAATAAAGGAAGTATTCGGATGCAGTCCAACCAGATTATTAAATTAACTAGTTTGCTCACACAACTTTTTAAGAATCAATTAATACTCGATGCCCTGGCTCGGAAAAAAAATTGAAACATTTGCGCATGCTCCGTTGCCATAGCAACATTTCAACGCATTAGGTCATGGTATCCTGACAGATAGAGCCACTAAATTAAAAATAAATATTTAAAAAAAAGAAGATATATCTGGTTTATTGATATACTTTTTAATTCTGTGCTAAGAATAAATATCGATTATTTCCAGTACTTGGAATAAAATAATATTTGAAAAATATTAGGTGTTTTATCCATAAAAAAAATATATATATATATATATATACATTTCCTTAAAATGATTTTAAATAAATTAAAAAAAGGAGTTGGTGTTTTATACAATGCAAAAATTATAATTGTGGTGAAAACCCACACAACGTTGCTTTTACCGTGATTAAACGATATGACCATTGCTTGAGCTGGTACAACCTCTCCTATATACCATTTAATAATAATTTATTACTAGTTGATTTTTTAATAATTATTTCTTACTATTAAATCTTTTAATAATCATTATTACTAGTAGATTTTTTCATAATTATTTATTACTAGTAAAGTTTTCAACCTAGACAGATTGACCTAGAATTTTCTCTTCGATTATGAACAATGATTCTTTGATTAAGCTCAGTATTTTTACATTGTGCAAAAAGAGGGAACACCCTGAGTCACGCACTGAAATACAGATAAAGTTCAGTATTTTTACATTGTGCAAAAAGAGGGAACACCCTGAGTCACGCACTGAAATACAGATAAAGTTCAGTATTTTTACATTGTGCAAAAAGAGGGAACACCCTGAGTCACGCACTGAAATACAGATAAAGTTCAGTATTTTTACATTGTGCAAAAAGAGGGAACACCCTGAGTCACGTACTGAAATACAGATAAAGTTCAGTATTTTTACATTGTGCAAAAAGAGGGAACACCCTGAGTCACGTACTGAAATACAGTATTTTTACATTAAGTAAAAAAAGGAAACACCCTGAGTCACGCACTGAAATACAGATAAAGTTCAGTATTTTTACATTGTGCAAAAAGAGGGAACACCCTGAGTCACGTACTGAAATACAGTATTTTTGCATTAAGCAAAAAGAGGAAACACCCTGAGTCAAGCACTGAAATATAGATTAAGCTCATTTTTACATTGTGCAAAAAGAGGAAACACCCTGAGTCACGTACTGAAATACAGTATTTTTACATTAAGTAAAAAAAGGAAACACCCTGAGTCATGCACTGAAATACAGTATTTTTGCATTAAGCAAAAAGAGGAAACACCCTGAGTCAAGCACTGAAATATAGATTAAGCTCATTTTTACATTGTGCAAAAAGAGGAAACACCCTGAGTCACGTACTGAAATACAGTATTTTTACATTAAGTAAAAAAAGGAAACACCCTGAGTCATGCACTGAAATACAGTATTTTTGCATTAAGCAAAAAGAGGAAACACCCTGAGTCAAGCACTGAAATATAGATTAAGCTCATTTTTACATTGTGCAAAAAGAGGAAACACCCTGAGTCACGTACTGAAATACAGTATTTTTACATTAAGTAAAAAAAGGAAACACCCTGAGTCATGCACTGAAATACAGTATTTTTGCATTAAGCAAAAAGAGGAAACACCCTGAGTCAAGCACTGAAATATAGATTAAGCTCATTTTTACATTGTGCAAAAAGAGGAAACACCCTGAGTCACGTACTGAAATACAGTATTTTTGCATTAAGCAAAAAGAGGAAACACCCTGAGTCAAGCACTGAAATATAGATTAAGCTCATTTTTACATTGTGCAAAAAGAGGGAACACCCTGAGTCACGTACTGAAATACAGTATTTTTGCATTAAGCAAAAAGAGGAAACACCCTGAGTCAAGCACTGAAATATAGATTAAGCTCATTTTTACATTGTGCAAAAAGAGGAAACACCCTGAGTCACGTACTGAAATACAGTATTTTTACATTAAGTAAAAAAAGGAAACACCCTGAGTCATGCACTGAAATACAGTATTTTTGCATTAAGCAAAAAGAGGAAACACCCTGAGTCAAGCACTGAAATATAGATTAAGCTCATTTTTACATTGTGCAAAAAGAGGAAACACCCTGATTTACGATCTGAAATTCAATCTTAATGGCTGAAAGGCATAACTATTGTTGACGTTATTTTAAGTTAGAAAAACCAAGAAACAGAAACGCTCTTTTTCTCAATAAACATACTTTCTTTTCAGCAGAATGGCATTTATGATTCTCAAACCATGGGGGTTAGTCGCAATCTGGAGGCCCGGGATAGCCTGGTTAGTAGGGCTCCATGTCTGAGGGGTCATGAGTTCAATCCTCTCAAACCGAAGACTCGTGCAGTAAATGGTGGCTGGTGCGCGTTAAATTTGTAGGGTCACGAAGTCCTCCATGTTCCCATAACAAATCAAACCTCTGGGGGTACTGAATGTTCGTACTGATGAATGTACTGATCTTCAAAATTACGACCCATGGTTGAATGTTTCTGGTCTATAAACGGGCTGTGACGTATGCATTGCTCAATTCGTATTCTAGCAGTACATTAGCAGTCATAAATCCGATATATATCAGCTGCTATTTTCGTTCATAAAAATAAATAAAAAAATAAAATGGAAAAAATATTAGCACTAATAACATTTATAAACATATTGTTTTATTTTTTGTTGCTCTGATGTAAAATTGGAAAATGATCACAATAGAAAATTGATTTGTTTTTTTTATTCTCTCTTTTAAAAATTAAAAAAAAAGTATGACTGACTGCAATTATAACAAATCTTTTTATTTTTGATGAGCAAATTTAAATATGAAAAATTTTCACAAACAGCTTTGATTACAAATTTGTTTAATTGTGCTGTAATTTGTTTAATTTTGTTTAAAACTAAAAAATTTGACACTAATAATGGAAAACAAATTGATTTGTTTTTGTTACGCATTGTTAAAAAATGAAAAATTATCACTAATAACATTGATAACAAACTTGCTTATTTTTATCGCACTGATTAAATAAAAATAAATAAATGAAAATAAAAATCATATTTGAAAAAAAAAAAAATTTTTTTTTACGTAAGGGGGAAAATAACGTTCATTCTCTCAGATTTTTTGCTGAAGAGAAAAGAATTCAAAATGAGAATATTAAATTCCTCCTTCCGTGTCAGACATTCCAATATATATAAAGAACTACGAAGAAAGAATAGTAAACAACATCCAGAGGGAAAGGTAGAAGGGAATGATTAATTACGCATCCAGGCATTGGCAACATCTCTTCGCATATAACCCCTCTACCAACAGAAGCGACATCTGATGGATGAAGACGAGTATCTGCTGCAACTTCTGAAGAATCGGTCATCCATAAGACGGGTGGAAGGAATCTCAATAGAGACGGATTTCGATATATTTTATTAATATCGGATTTCTGCGATCCGAGAGTAGGTCTCGGAATCTGGAAATAATGCAGAGAGATGGATGGTGTTTCTTAACAGGAGGGCATGCAACAGTTGCCCCAGAGTCAGTTACCGTTTTTAAAGATTTTCGATGTTCTATTTTCTTTCTTTTTTTTCTTTTTCGAATCTGAATCTTTTCTAGTTCTCATTCTTGATTTAAATTTAGCTTAGTAGTAGGTCAAATTATTTTTAGCCATACCATTTTAATTTTATCTTTTAATTTTAGGTAGGTAGGTACTTTATTTACGTTACACTAGAGCTGCATAATGGACTTTTGGAGAAGGTAGGTAGGTACTTTATTTACGCTGCACTAGAGCTGCATAATGGACTTTTGGAGAAGGTAGGTAGGTACTTTATTTACGCTGCACTAGAGCTGCATAATGGACTTTTGGAGAAGGTAGGTAGGTACTTTATTTACGTTACACTAGAGCTGCACAATGGACTTTTGGAGAAGGTAGGTAGGTACTTTATTTACGTTACACTAGAGCTGCACAATGGACTTTTGGAGAAGGTAGGTAGGTACTTTATTTACGTTACACTAGAGCTGCATAATGGACTTTTGGAGAAGGTAGGTAGGTACTTTATTTACGCTGCACTAGAGCTGCACAATGAACTTTTGGAGAAGGTAGGTAGGTACTTTATTTACGCTACACTAGAGCTGCACAATGAACTTTTGGAGAAGGTAGGTAGGTACTTTATTTACGCTGCACTAAAGCTGCACAATGAACTTTTGGAGAAGGTAGGTAGGTACTTTATTTACGTTCCACTAGAGCAGCACAATGGACTTTTGGAGAAGGTAGGTAGATACTTTATTTACGCTGCACTAGAGCTGCACAATGAACTTTTGGACAAGGTAGGTAGGTACTTTATTTACGCTGCACTAGAGCTGCACAATGAACTTTTGGACAAGGTAGGTAGGTACTTTATTTACGCTGCACTAGAGCTGCACAATGAACTTTTGGAGAAGGCAGGTAGGTACTTTATTTACGCTGCACTAGAGCTGCACAATGAACTTTTGGAGAAGGTAGGTAGGTACTTTATTTACGTTACACTAGAGCTGCATAATGGACTTTTGGAGAAGGTAGGTAGGTACTTTATTTACGCTGCACCAGAGCTGCACAATGAACTTTTGGAGAAGGTAGGTAGGTACTTTATTTACGCTACACTAGAGCAGCATAATGGACTTTTGGAGAAGGTAGGTAGGTACTTTATTTACGTTACACTAGAGCTGCATAATGGACTTTTGGAGAAGGTAGGTAGGTACTTTATTTACGCTGCACTAGAGCTGCACAATGGACTTTTGGAGAAGGTAGTTAGGTACTTTATTTACGCTGCACTAGAGCTGCATAATGGACTTTTGGAGAAGGTAGGTAGGTACTTTATTTACGCTGCACTAGAGCTGCATAATGGACTTTTGGAGAAGGTAGGTAGGTACTTTATTTACGCTGCACTAGAGCTGCATAATGGACTTTTGGAGAAGGTAGGTAGGTACTTTATTTACGCTGCACTAGAGCTGCATAATGGACTTTTGGAGAAGGTAGGTAGGTACTTTATTTACGTTACACTAGAGCTGCACAATGGACTTTTGGAGAAGGTAGGTAGGTACTTTATTTACGCTGCACTAGAGCTGCACAATGGACTTTTGGAGAAGGTAGGTAGTTACTTTATTTACATTGCACTAGAGCTGCACAATGGACTTTTGGAGAAGGTAGGTAGTTACTTTATTTACGTGGCACTAGAGCTGCACAATGGAATTTTGGAGAAGGTAGGTAGTTACTTTATTTACGTGGCACTAGAGCTGCACAATTGGATTTTTGCACTTTATTTACGTGACACTAGAGCTGCACAATGGACTTTTGGAGAAGGTAGGTAGTTATTTTTTCTACGTTGCACTAGAACTGCACAATCGTCTTTTGGAGAAGGTAGGAAGGTACTTTATTTACGTAGCACTAGAGCTGCACAATGGACTTTTGGAGAAGGTAGGTAGGTACTTTATTTACGCGGCACTAGAGCCGCACAATGGACTTTTAAAGAAGGTAGGTAGGTACTTTATTTACGCGGCACTAGCGCTGCACAATGGACTTTTAGAGACGGTAGGTATTTTATTTACGCGGCACTAGAGCTGCACTATGGACTTTTAGAGACGGTAGGTATTTTATTTACGCGGCACTAGAGCTGCACTATGGACTTTTAGAGACGGTAGGTATTTTATTTACGCGGCACTAGAGCTGCACTATGGACTTTTAGAGACGGTAGGTATTTTATTTACGCGGCACTAGAGCTGCACTATGGACTTTTAGAGACGGTAGGTATTTTATTTACGCGGCACTAGAGCTGCACTATGGAGTTTTGGAGAAGGTAGGTAGGTACTTTATTTACTTCACACTAGAGCTGCACAATGAACTACTAGAGACGGTCTGGGAAATATCCCCGAGGATGATCCGAAAACATGCCGACATAATTTTGATTTTCTGCAGAAGTGATGGCATCCCTGCTTTGGTAGCCCGACTATTTGCGATCGAAATCGAATACTTTACGGTGGAGCAGTTTAACGAGGACCGAAATCGCGCACCCTCGATCCCTACGTAGGCTGATCAATTGTAGCGTAGCCATTTTGAACGCGAATCAATGCATTTGAAAACTATCATTCATTCAGATTTATTTGAAATTTGTTTTATCAGTTTATGTTTGAAATATGTTTATGTTTGAAATTTGTTTTTGTCTGTCAATTTAAGATGTGTATTGAGATGCAGTTCTGGTAGTTCTAAAATAGTTACAGGCGATGGAAGTTAAGTAATTTCTTTTGACAAATGTTTTTTTTCCGTCCTTTTCTGAAGAATACCGCAAAACCTCGTTTCCTACACATGATGATCAAAGTGGTCACCCACCCGCTTGATGATCACAGTCAGTGATGCTTGACTTCGGTATTCTACTGGGAACCATGTCAACGATAAGTCCACCACGGGATCTTTTTATTTCAGACTAGTCTTTTCAAAACTAGTTCGCGATCCACCAGATTCTCTCAAAAAAATTTTTTTTTTCATATAAATATTTTGACGGCAAATTATATTTGCGAATTTGTTTTATATTATTTTCGATCGAAATGGGCTAGAGGTGGCGTAGAGCAGAACTCTCTACTTATGGCAACACTTCGTATGCTTTCTCCATTAGCGTGTGGAGAATCATAGGAGAAGGAAGTACGTTAGTTTCTGTCTTGGTCTTCATATAGATTAAAATCTTTTAAGTTGAGAAACTATATGGAAGTGAATTTTAATCAATTAAAAAGGAAAAATATTAAGAAAATGAAAAAGTACACACTCGTACGCAACTGAAAAGAGTAGGAGAGGGAAGGGAGAAAGTGGCATATTTGAGGATCTCATTAAATGGATCGTCTTATAGTGGATTGCTGCATATAGATTAGGTTTCTTTTCTAAAAAGTGGATCGATATAAAATTTATATTACTTTAAAAAGCGTCGTTGAACCCAATATTTTGGATTTACGACTGCCAATGTTAAACTGCGTAGAACCCAATCCATAACACAAAGGAACTTCTAACTCTAGAAGTATTGGGGGAAATTTACATTTCGAAATTTACATTTCGAAGTTTGCATTTTGGTGAAACTAACCCGAATTCGCGTTACGTAGAGAGGAAAACCACGAAAACTTCCCACTGTTAGCCTCACGGCATAGGGACTCTAGCCCATGATCCGTCTACCACAGAGGAAATTTTACGTCAGTGCTCGGTGCGAGCCGGAATTCTTATTGACAAGCCACCGCTAAAAGGCTCTATCATGGGTCGCTATATAGATTCTCAATTTTTAAAACATCTCTATAGATGAAAAGTGAGTGAGTTACTTTATAGATTATTTATAGATTAAAGAGAGTTGCTTTATAGATTCTGTTTTGTGCCCTTTTATCGATCCGGTCTTTTTTTAAAAAGTGGGACTTTTTTTATAGATTCGAGTTTCTAAAAAAAAATTCGATTTTTAGAATATTCTTTTCAGATGTTTATTTTTATAAATTTCTTCGCTTTATTTATTCGGTTTCTTATAAGGGGGTTATTTTATAGATTCGGTTTATGAAATGTAGGTCGTTCGTATTTTTCCAATAGTGAGTTTTATTTTTATTTTATTTATTTTTTTTTGTTGATCAGTTTTCTGGTTGCTTTTATGGATTAGATTTTTAAAAAAATCGAATCTATAAAAATTTGTATCGAATATAATTCTTCTCTTTTAGTATTTTAGTGAGAATGCAGGTGGGATTTTTTTTTAAATGTTAGGAATTAGCATTAAACTTAAACTTATGTATTTAAAAATAACAGAATTTAAAAATTGTGCGCTTACAAATACAAATAAACTCAGTAAGTAATGATCAAATGAACAAATACATAACGCACATAAGCGAATATCTTCCTAGCATTAATCTTGCGTCTTGATCTTACGCAAACTTTTACTGTTACCCGAATTTTTGTAAAACAAAGTCCTTCACTGCTTTTTTCTTTCTGATATTATCAGTAGATTGTCACGCAAATGATAGGTGCTGAAAATAGCTTTTCGAGGATATTTAAAAATTATTGAAATCAGAAATAATGGGAAAAAATTTAAATAGAATTTTTTTAAAGATTTTACTTTAGTGCTCCCCCGCCCCTCAAAAAAAAAAAAAATGCGTGCCTTTACGCTATAATGCAAACGACGCATTTCTCATGATATCACATCGAACTTCTCTAATACATTCCCTGGCTATATTATTAGACGCACTATATCATTCTATAGAAAATCTTAATTATCAGGTGATACTATACAGCATTATTGTTTTTATGTAACTGAAACCAGTTTACACTTGTTTATGTTCGTGTAACAATGGGTTAACATTGTAATGCAATACGTTAAAAATAAATACAAATAGGAAGTATATGAAAAATCTCCCTAATAACAACCCATTACATGTGTGTTTAAATATAAAAGTATTGCCTATAAACTCGTGCAAAACATGCAATTATTAAAACACTGCAATGTCTCTAATAATTTGGTCTGATTATTATAATATACCAATATAATACCTGATACAATAAATATTCCATATTTATATAATATATCGTGTTATTTATCCAATCGTCTAATTTACATTACATATTGTCTAATTTAACTAAATGATACACGAACGTAAACAATTGCAAAGCGGTCGAGTAAAAACAATAAATCTCTAAAGTATCACCTAATAATTAAGATTTTACGTCGAATATTAGAGTGCGTTTAATAATTTGGATAGGGACTGTACATTAACCACATCATCTTTAATTTATTACGAGATAAAAATTTTCAACCTTTAATAACGTATTTATATGATCCGAAAAGTTATTAGGGTAGTTAATTTCCCTAAGATTAAGACAGATCATAAAATTTGTTCTTAGTAAGTTCCTGGCCAAGATTATATCTTTCGAAAAAAAAAAAAAAAAAGAACATTTCATTTCCACACCATCGATAAGTTTGATTCCATTAGAGAATTCTATTTATCACAAAATGAAATTCACTAATAGGGCAGCAAACTAATTCCTTAACCTCATCTTCAATAAAATCTCTTTTAAAACCTCTTCTTCCAAACTATTCGTCAGGTTTTACGATCTTTGAATAATACTGCAAATTATGTCCTGGGCCTCACCTTTAATGATTGTATTGCGTTCTCTCAATCTTTCACTCTTTTGTGTTGCCATTATTTGGATCCTAATGGCCCAATCTTTGTTTGAGAAAAGGCAGCGACTTTGATGCACGTTATTGAACGATTTGTTAATGGCTCACTAGCGCCATCTGGGAGGAGAACATGTCAAAAGCGACTTAATGGGAAGTCCTTTGTTCTTCCCATTTCAAAATGCCATCGACTTTTGAGTTAAAAGGTTATTGAAGCGGCATCCACTTTTGTTTCGATTAAGTCGGCATTTAACGCCGACAACATTCTGGGATTAAAATTTTAAAGAATTTGTGTTTACATTCGCCTGTTACTTTTAATTACGGGGCTGTTTCCCCTAAAAGACGACTTATTAAACTGAGGGAGAATTAAAATGTTAATTAAAGAAATGTTCGCAAAAGACGGATACAAACACCTGCATTTTATTAATAATGTTTGAAAATAAGTATTAATTAAAGCTAATTGAAATGAAATAAGGCAACTAATCGCCTAGTCCCAGAATTCACCTCAATGCTATGATTTATGAATTTGAAGTAATACATAACAAAGACACATATTTTGGAAAATAAAATAGTGTACAAAGACGTCGTACATATACAGAGTACAGATGCGGTGTACATATACGGTGCATTACTGCATAAAAAATAAAATTAGATAAAAACGAAAGCGAAAATTAATGCTGAGTAAAACTTGAATAAAAGATACGATTAATTTAGAAATAATTTTTTAAAAAACAAGCAATGTAAAAAAAACTAATTCAATTCCTGTTTAGGTCAACAAAGAAAAAAAATTTTTTAGTTACTTTTTATTAAATAATTAAATTTTTTTCTCCCATATAAAACTAAAATTAATTAATTAATTTTAATTAATGAATTAATATTTGAAAAAATTGTATTAACTTCAAGTGTCATCTACTACAAGTTTAAAAAAATGTATTTGAACTTGAATGGATGAATAAAAAATATTTTATTAATGACTGAAAATTTCATCAAGATATATAAATATATATAGGGAGAGTGTGAACAAATAGTAGAAATAAAAAAAAAGTCGCGTGATATCAGACAACTATAAAAGTCTTAATTTGGTGACGTGGAGCACACGTGCTACCACGTAATGTTCTTTATTGAATTTATCTGACACAGCGAATAAAGAATAATTAAATATATAAATGTGCGCAATAAACTGTATTTTTTTTTTGCTCAAATAGAGCTAAAAGGGAGAAATTATCACTAATTCTTAAAATACGTGAAAAAATGAATCCCTTATAGTAAAATTTAAAACAAAGACCAATGCTTAACCAATCAAAAAATTCCATTTAGTTTTTCGCTCATTCCTATTCAATGAATGAATTAATATTTGAAAAAAACTACATTAACATCAAGTGTCATCTACTACAGGCTTAAAAAAATGTATTTGAACTTGAGTGGATGAATAAAAAGTATTTTATAAACCATTGAAAATTTGAACAAGATATAGGAAAAGTGTGAACTAATAGTAGGAATTAAACAAGAAAGAAAGAAATTATGACAAACTCATGGTATATATACTAAGAAAGCCTAGAGTGTGGCACCGCCAACATAGTCAGGAAATAGGTGCGTTGGTAAAGAAAAATAGCTACACGCTATTTGACAAAACCGCTTGAACTGCCATCTAGCGAATAGAATCAGAATTACAGCGTTCAAATTTCGTTGAGGTTTCAATGTAACATAAAGAGCTTGATACAATAGAGTGAGAAGCTACACTTTTTTTCTATACGCAACATTTTTGTATTAAACAGTTTGATACAATTTTGAGACAGGTACTTAAAGTATCCGAAATTCACTAGATTAGAACACAACAACGTCTTAATTGCCTATTAGAAAATTCCTCTACATAAATGCGAAAGAGCATCTGTTTGGCCACACGGAAAACCTATTACGTAAGAACACAATCTTCTCATTTTATTTTATAACCGTCGTTGTACAGTTGACCCAATTTCATGTTCACGACTACTTATGTTCAACTCTGTCGTCTTGTAATTTTGAACCCAATCCAGAAGACAAGGGAACTTCTGAATCAAGTATTGGGAGAAATTTGACAATCTGGAGGACTTTTTGATGGAACTAACTAGCATTTGCGTTACACGGAGAGGAAAACCACGAAAACCTCCCACGGTTAGCCTGATGAGAAGAAAACTCTAACCCATGATCCGTCTACCACTGAGGATGTTTTTTCGTCAGCACTGTGATCGGTGCGGGTGGGAATTTGGCATCAGCCATAACTGGGATTCGAACCCGTGTCGTCTCATTCGAATGCAAATGCTCTACACCCTGAGCCACCACGGTTCACGGCGTAGTTGATTGACAAGAGGTGTCTACTCAGGTCTATGGTCGGTGCAAGCCGGATGCGGAATTCGTATTGACCATTCTTCGCTGGGATACAAACCCGGTTCCCCTCATTGGAACCGGGTTTGTATCCCAGCTCACTCTATCACCTGAGCCATCGTGGTTCTATACCTTCTCATTGCCTATATGCAAATTGTAGTGTATAAACAAAAACTCTCGCTTGGACAGTTTGAAACGGTGGCCCTCTCAATAATGAGGTTGAATATGGCCATCAATTTAGTAAGTGTTCAATGCAAGCATTACTTACCACAATTTTGGCAGTAGAGCTTCAAAAGACGCGTGCCTCAAATACTTTTGAAAGATTAACTGCATAAATTGCATTTTTGTACATTAAATCTATTTACAGTCCCTGGCCAAATTATTAGACGCACTGTATGATTCAGTATAAAATCTTAATCATCAGGGGATATAATTTACAGCTTCATTGTTTTTACGTGGCTGAAACCGGTCTGAACTTATTTATGTCCGTGTATTAATTTGTTAGCATTGTAATGCAATACGTTAAAAATAAATACAAATAGGAAGTATATAAAACAATCTCCCGAACAAAAACTCATTACATGTGTCACATTTACACTTAATGTAAATTGACAATTTAATCTTTAATTTTACCTAAACCTTTAATTTTTCTTTAAACTTTATTCCTTTTTTTCAATATAGCAATTTTATTTTAACTTTCTTGTTGTTTGATTAAAGATTAAATTGACAATTTAATCTTTAATTTTACCTAAGCCTTTAATTTTTCTTTAAACTTTATTCCTTTTTTTCAATATAGCAATTTTATTTTAACTTTCTTGTTGACCTCCCTTATGGTCAACGCGGTTATCGCACTTCTTGTGGGGGAGAATCAATCCCTCTTTCTTTTTTGCTTCTTTTATTTTTTTAGGGGGGCTAACTAACCAACTAACCAATCTCTTTCCTTTAAATTTTCAAACTCTCCTCCTCTTTAAGTTTAATTGGCTGTAACTTTTCTGGTCCTACAACAGTTAACGAATTTTTAAGTCACTTTGATGGGATTCTCTTTTTGTGCCTCCTTCTGGCAGGTTTTTTCTCCAAGATGCGGACTTCGGTCCGTATCGAGGGAACTTTGTGACCTAACCTATAATTTTAATTGAATCTATAAAACTAATTTCTATAAATTAAAAAGCTTCATTTTTTTAGTATTTAAAACCCTCTTAAATTCAAGCAGTCTCTCTACAAATATCTTTTTCAATAGTTATATTACTCGCAATTTTTAACATGATGCGTCTTTGGTTTCTTTTATTCTCTTGTCACCCATTTCTTTTTTTCAAAAGATATTTCTTGTGCCATAAAAATGTATAGAAACATATTGTTTGTTTTTTACGAAGTAACAAAATAAGTAATTTTACAAAAATAATGTTTTACAATATGTTATACGAAAATAAATGTTCAGCTGAATGGAAAAATTGGTGTGGTGTTCTTTAGTCTATATCTTCACATTGTTGTTACCCCTTTTTCCTCCTATATGTGGTGAGTACCTTTTCTAATTGTTATGGGCATTTATTTATCTCTCTTTGGAAACATCAACTAAGAGTAGTAAATCATTTATTTATATCTGGATATAGCATGCCTTTGTCTTATTTATCTTTAACTTATTTTAGTTTCTAAATTTGGTGATGCCCATTTATCCAATTTGTTCAAACCTCACACTTTGTGACCCTTTGGACCTATTGGGTTATTGTTATTCCACCATTAGCATTGTACTACCACTTTTTATAAGAATCCCCCTAATTTAATTATCCTTTATATATTTTCGGCCTTAATTTGATTATTATAAAAATCAACCATTTACTTTTTTTAATCATGACTATATCCAAATATATGCACTTATAAAAAATGATTTCAACCCACCATCTTTATTTTAAAATAAACAAATTTACTTTATTCGCACCAAAAATTATTTTAATATAACTGTAACAACATGTGTGTTTAAATATAAAAGTATTGCATGCAAACTCGTGCAAAACATGCCATTATTAAAACACTACAGTGAGTCTAATAATCTGGTCTAATTATTATAATATACTAATATAATACCCGATATAATAATTATTCCATATTTATATAATATATCGTTCACTTTATCCAATCGTCGAATTTATATCATATATCGTCTAATTTAACCCATTGATACACGAACGTAAACAAGTGCAAACCGGTTTCAGTCACGTAAAAACAATGCTGTATAGTATCACCTGAAAATTAAGATTTTACGTAGAGTCTTATAGTGCGTTTAATTATTTAGCCAGGGACTGTATAATAGACAAAATTTCTCACAGTTTTATTAAGATAAAAACATTACATTTAGTCACTAATTAGTTCTGCCAGTTGTTACCTCATATCAATTTTACTATACCTAGACAAAAAAAATTTATAGCTACAGATGTCCTATTTAATGGTTCTATGTTTTAAGAAAAGAAACTAGGTCTTGCATAGGTTGCACTTGAATCGAGACCCAGTGTTAAAATTATACCTTGCGTTATTTCTTGCGCACACTGTCTTGTTGAATAAAGTTTATGAAAACTAAATGCTAAATAATTCTATTCATCAAATGGCATGCACATTATTTAATTTAGTTTCCGAAGAAGTGATTATTTTTCATAAAATAATTAGATATTAAACAAAGTATGTCCTTAAAAACGGTCACCTGAAAATCATAATAAAATACTAAAAGTAATTTATAGTTTGAAGTTAGATAAGTTGATACTTAAGTTTTTAAACTAGATAAGTTGATAATTAAATTTTTATAAACTAGATAAGTTGAAAACATTGGAGTATCAAAAACGTTGTTTCAAAAGAGTTAGTGCCAATCACCTTTCTTTTTATTTATTCTTTTCCAAATAAATATTTTGACTCTGTCAAGTAATACGTATGCAGTTTCCCTTCGCCAGACAAATTGCTTAACTGATTCCACTGATACGCAAACATTGTTTGAACAACAATGAACCTCCTTATTGTTTGATTGAGGAGACAATGTTAGTAGAGATATTTGAAGTTTTGTAAAATATGGTTATTCACGGAACGTTGTTACACATTTTTCAGTTTTGCATTTACTTCTTATTTGATTCTTCAAGTTGGGAACAAAATTCTTTTTAATTACTCATAATATATTTTAACAATTAAACAATAAAAAAATATTAGATACTAGTTTTGTAAAAGTTATCCTTATATTTTTAACACTAAGAACATCAACAATATTTTCTTGAAGTGATGTTTTAAGTCCCCACAAAGATTTAAAATGATATATCTAACTTATAATAAAAATTTTTTTTAACGTTTTAAAATATTTCAGCATCTTATTTATGGTCATTAACGTCATTAAGAAATAAAACAACCTTTTTTAAGCCTCCCCCCCCACCCTATATAAAGTGGACTTAAAATGCAATATAAGGACATTAAAAAAAAAATAAATATTCGCTGCATAGTATGAATTAAAATAAAACTAAACAAACTTAAAAATAAACATATAATATACAGTACTTGGCCAAATTATTACACGCACTAAAAGGTTCTATAAGCAAAATCTTTATTATCCGGTGATACTATACAGCTATATTCTTTTTACGCAACTGAAACCGGTTTGTACTTGTTTACGTTTGTGCATCAATGGGATTAATTGGACGATATATAATATAAATTCGACGATTGGATAAATTAGACGATATACTATATAAATATATAGAATATTTATTATATCAGGTATTATATTAGTATACTATAATAATTAGACCAAATTATTAGACGCACTGTAGTGTTTTAATAATTACATGTTTTGCACGAATAATTACATGTTTTGTTTTATATGCTTCCTATTTGTATTTATTTTTAACGTATTACATAATAATGTTAACCAATTGATAGATGAACGTAAACAAGTGTAAACCGGTTTCAGCCGCGTAAAAGCAATAAAGCTGTATAGCATCACTTGATAATTAAGATTTTTTTAATAGAATCTTATAGTGCGTCTAATAATTTGGCCAGGAATTGCAAACTAAGTTAGCAAATACAAATATGTAATAAAATGTAACAGATTAAAATACACTTAAAAAAAAGGTAACGTCAAGGTAAAGTAAAATATTAAATCGCATGCACGTAGTATTTTCTATTATTTAATATTGATTAAAATTATAATCCTTACTTTCCGAATAAATTGTGAATAAAGAAAGGTGTTAAGCGAATAAAGAATATCTTTAAATTCACGCCCTAATATATTGAATACTTACTTTAAATATTTTTCATTACCCTATTACTTCATCAAAAAATAAACTTTTTAAATGAGGCAAAAAGAAAGAATGAGCGCATGTTTTTAACAGCAACTGCAATAAAAACGATTCTTTTTTATTCTACTGCAATTGCTGCTTAGAGTGTATTTGCTAGTAATGTAGGAACATCAAGTTTAAAAAAGTATTGATAGTTATTTTTTTTAAAAAAAAATCAATCCAATGTAAGAAAAATAATAAAATAAATCTTGCATTTGAAAATAAATGAAACGTTTCTCACGGTTAATTAATTTTCAGAATTATTTATTTCACTTCACCCTTAAGGGATTCTTGTATTTTTATTTCTGAGTTCGCTTTTAGCTTTCATTGAGGTCCACATAAAATCCGGAAAATAAATTAACGCCTCTACCCGAAAGGCAATAAAAAGAAACTTATTGGCAACAGTACAGTTATTTAACCATTAGGTTAAGTTAACCGGTTGATAGGAAAATTCTTTATTGACCTGAAAAAGCTGAAAATTTACGTTTTCGGATCTTTTCGTAGAAGTTTTTTTTAAATATTCTCGTTTCTAATGATAGATTTGCAGACATATATAAGAAAAAAGATTCACTCCTACTAGTCAACCCTTTAGAAAGCGCAACAAATATTCTTCCCGCCAACTTTACTAACTTTTAAACCATTTTTATATTTTGTTTATTATTTGTGCGGAAATCTGCTTATAACATTTAAAAAAAATACAAAGAAGAAAAATACTAATAAAAGGTCCAGAAAAGCATGTAACCTTGTGTCCAAATTTTCTTTTTATTGTCACAAAAATATTTGCACTTAAAACCTTTTTTCAATAAAGCACAAATATTGCAGTTCATCCTAAAAAGATTAAAAACTGTTTTTTTTAATGATGTTTGAACTGATTTCACACAGTATCAAAATGCATTTCATGATGAGAATACAAGACTTTGTGAAAAGAAACCTTATTTAAGATCATTATTATTAACTTGAGGAGTTTTTCAAGCTTGAAAACCCTAAGTCAACCTCGATTTTAAGGTTTTTATATAAAAGGTTGTTTACCAAGGTTTTGGATTAGGGTAATGTGCGTAGAATAGAGCGTCACAGATCTCGTTTTTAGGTTAAAGGCTTACACGTAAACCGCACAACAAACCTTTTTAGGTTTATATTAAAAGGTTTTTCAGAGTGAAAATAAACTTTATTTTGCTATCTGGGGGGGGGGGGCATTATAGAAGGGGGGCTGACGTTATGCTCATTTTGATAATTCTTATGAAGTTTGTCTTTTTAAACACAGAATTTATAAATTCGGTTAATCATAAATACGGAAGCTCATGTTAATGGCCAATTATTTCCACAAATGCCCCCGAAGGTTGCTATTAAAAACATTTGCGATTTTTAGCCAAATGATTTGACAAAAACTTTTGTAAATGTCAAATGTGGTTTTCGAAGTTGTAAACCTCTAGATTTTGATCTTTCCTATTGTAATCGATCAAGAAGACTAACCCTGGAAAAAATTATGATTTAGGGTGGGAAGTACTGTCTCGCCCAACATAATCGCCGGATTTTGTGAAGGAAATTCCCATTCATCGATAGCTACACCAATTTATAAAAGACAAAACATTTGAAAGTTTATACGTATCCATTGTTTTTTTTTTATTTTTTATAATTTTTTTTTATCAAATTTTGAAAGAGTTTGTCTATTTGATTTTGGATAAATGAACGTTACTATCTATTCTTTTAATTTTATTCATTTGATTAAAAATGGAATTTAAATAGATATTTTTAAAAACATTAGAATTCGAAATAATTCATTTACTTATATTAAAACTGAAATAATTTCTTTTGACGTAAAAATCAACAAAGCAGAAATTTTCTTCTTTCTTAATACCCAAATCCAAAAAAATTAAAATTAATATTATCATCAGGATTACGAGGTAATATTAATTCCTCGCGTTAAATGTTATT
This sequence comes from Parasteatoda lunata, assembly GCA_949128135.1. Taxonomy (NCBI): domain Eukaryota; kingdom Metazoa; phylum Arthropoda; class Arachnida; order Araneae; family Theridiidae; genus Parasteatoda; species Parasteatoda lunata. The sequence goes on from OX421978.1 coordinate 96,490,760, forward strand.
TTTGTATAAAATTGTTTAAAATTAAGGATAATTAAATCATCAAAAAACCTAAAAACAAATTCAATGTTAAGAGTTTAATTTTTTTCACAATAATTCAAAAATAAGTTAGCTAAGAGAGATGCCAAATTAGATCCATGTGGTATTCCATCAATTTGAATAAAAATATGTTTTCCATTGTGAAAATAATTATTAGAAAGACAAAAATTAATTAGCATTTCCCAATTATCGAAATCGCAATTAAGGATATTTTAAAATCATAGTAATAACTCAAAAGGACATCATTTAGTTTAGAAAAGGGAATGTTAGTGAAAAGATCCTGGAAATCAAAAATCGCAATAGAATTAATTTTATTTTGTTTAATAAATTCCAAAATCGGTTGATTATTAGTGATAATTAGAGCCCGGGTTTTGATGACCTAAAAAATCTCAATTAATGCCCTTAAAAAGTGCAAAAAATGCCCTTTAAAAGTGCAAAAAAATGCCCTTAAAAAATGCCCTTAAAATGCGAAAATTGCGCTAAAAACGCCGTATGACATGACTTAAATAAAGTAAAAATATTGAACTAAAACAATTTTTTACTCTTTAAAATTACTATGAGTCATTTCAAAAAATATAAAGCAATGCAATACTTATTCTACGTTCATTAAAGTCAGAAAAATATGTTTTATATCCTAAAATAACAAAAAAGAAAAAGGAAAATATATTGACTCCAAAAAATTTTCATTTTGTATAGAAACTTTAATGAATATAACAACTTCCATCTCATAATATTACTAAATATCAGAATTATATTGGATTATTAATTTTTTTTTAATATTTTGAAATGTAAACGAGCATTTCTTGTCTGAAAGTTAATTTTTATACCTGAAGAAGCTTCTTTCAACGTCTACTGATGTTATTGGTGCGTACTTGAAAAAGACGGTCTCACTTACTGACAATTCTTCTTCAATTTGAAAAGATGTTGCTTTACCTGTTAATATTCTAGAGATTTTCTTCATTGTTTGGAAGCCAGTGTAATAATGAAAAATGATAAAAAATAATAAAAATTGGAAAAAATTAAGAAAAAATTTAAAAAATGCTTTAAAATGCAAAATATGCCCCAAAATTTAAAGAAAAATGCCCTATAAATCTAAAAAAATGCTCTAAAGGACAAAAAATGTCCAAAAATGCAAAAAATGCAAAAAAAATGCAAATGTCATCAAAATCCGGGCCTTAGTGATAATGCAAGAAAAACCTTTTTTAATAATACTGTCAATAATTTTATTTAAGTAGTTAGAGAAAACGGTGCCAGATTTAGTTAGGTAAGTATTAGATCCACATGTCCCTGATTCCTCTTCAAAATTTTAAAGGAATTTTATGAAATTTCGGACTGATAATTAAGTAAAGAAATTGTATATTACTAATTTAAATTTTTAACCTCTTATATAAAGCTAAAATTTTTTAATGATAATATCATTATTTAAATTACTAAGCTTAAAATTTTTACTATTTCCTCCGTATTTAAAAGTTCATTTTGTATTTTACTCGGTATTTAAAAGTTCAAGATAGGATTTTTTACAGAAGATTGCATAGTTCGCTTTGTCTATGGGGATAATTACAAAATTTTTTTGTAAGTGTTTAATTGAACAAAACATTTTAGAAAAATTTGTTAAATTGTTACTGTTATTTAAATTTTCCTTATTGTTGAAAACAAAGTTTTTAACGTAAAAATAAACAGCCCATTTCCATTCTGTTAACATACCTAAAGGTAAAGATAATCTATTTAATATCTTTAAACAAAAACTCTTGAGATATATTAAGTAAGTATTTTAGAATTTTATTAATTGATATATAGTAAATGGGTCTAAATTTTGTGTCTTTTATCTTAAATTCCTAAGTTCTAAGTTTTCTATAATATTTAAATTATCAGTAATAATATGTTTTTGATGTTTATCAACGAATTCAAAATATTTCTCTTCTTCACAGTGGCATTCATAATTTGGATATATTAATTTTTCCTAAATTTTAGTTAATATCATTATAATTAAATATAGTTCTAACAAGAGATTTATATTATATTTAAAGCATTTTTCTATCTTCTAATGGAAACAAATTTTTTTAATTTTCTAAAATATTACGAAATTTGATCTTATTGAAAATAGGGTTTTGATAGTTAATAACGAAATATAAATGATTAAAATTTGTCTTTTTATTAGGAGAAATTTTACTCATTTTAGCTTCTACAAGATTGAAACAAAGAACTTTGAAGGATAAATTAATAAAAGAAAAGTAACTTATTGACAGTGGGCATGGCAACTACGGCTAGTGCCATTGGCGAATTATTTGAAATAGGTGCAAAATAAATCGACATGAACGTGTTTTTTTTAATGGAAAATTTTGAGAGCTATTGAAAATATCAATTTTAATTTTTCTAATGCTTATTTTAACTGTCTATCTTTAGATTTTCAAAATTATTAAAGGATTATTCGCACTTTAACATGGGTTTTTCGAAAATCTGTAGCCAACGAAAATAAAAAAAGTCACAGTTTAAATACCTTACACTCGCAGCAAAGCGATGGTTTTAAACTATATATTTCATCTTGCCGTGAAGAATTATCTGCGATTTAGAATTGTGACAAATAATTAAAGTAATTTAAATTGGGAGACATTTTCCCACCTAGATGAAAATTATTTAAAATCACTGCCTCATTTTCAGTTTTTGCTAATTTTTAAGATCCTAGGTAATGCAGTATTGGAGTAAGTTTTTAAATATTAAAAAATTATACTTTAAACGCTTTTCATTTTTACAAAACTGTGGTTTTTCTCCATGTTAACATTTTACACCATTTTAAGAATAAGCATAGACAGCGCTGGCCTTAGATAGGCTAGATACCAAAATAAGGTTTATTCTAACTCAACAAAAACCTTTTAATGTAAACCTTGACAATCTGCTCTATTCTATTCACATTACCCTAATCCAAAACCTTGAACCTTCGATGTAAAAACCTTAAATCGAGATGGACTAAGGGTTTTCAAGCGTGAAAAAAAAAATCCCTTCATAAATCTAGTCTGAAGGTGAAAATAATCTTACATCTAGGTAATTATGAGGTTTCTTTTCGTAATATGCTCAGATAAAATCTACATTGTCTTGAAATTTTAATGGACAATGCAATATCGCTAGTGTGACGTCACCTAAGTGACTATACCTAAGTGACAATACTTTTCAAAAAATAATTAAAAAAAATAATTTTTAATCCTTTTAGGATGAAAGGTTTTAAACTGCACTATTTTTGCTTTATTTAGAAAAAAGGTTTTTAATACAAACATTTTTTGGGCAAAAAAAAAAGAAAAAATTCCGACGCAAGGTTGTCGTAAGGTTACATGCTTTCTGGGGACTAGTCATGAGAAAATTCACTACAGATATAAAAAAAAAGCAAATTATTCACAAAAAAAGCATCATTTCACATGACGACCGACCCTTCCAAAAACATCCTCTGAACGAAAACGAGACATTCCACTGAAAAATCTGGAATAACTCTTAAACCATATTGACAGTTCTTCCGTACAAAATCTTCATTTTAAGAGTTATTAAACAAAGGATATTTGCACCGTTGATAAGAGAGAATGTTGTCTATCAAACGTTTTAAAAACCTTGACGCAACAGGGTTTTGTTCGATCGATGTCTTTTGTGAGGATTTTGTTTACAGTGGAGAAGGCGAGGCAACGCAAGAAAGGGGAATTTGTGCATTATTTACTTTCAAAGACGATCTCCTATAGGTCGAAACAGCAGAGTAGAGGCAGAGAGAGAGAGAGGGGTGCAGAAGAAAAGGTAATTGCCGAGGAAGGAAGATAAAAATCAGGAACAAGCGATATCGACGAAATAAGAATTTGCCTCTTATTCTGCTGCCCGATCAATATCGTTTGCCTCCTCTTTCATATCGTTTTCGGTGACAAACGGATTGCATTACTGTTTTCACCTCTATACACATATATTTTTATTTGTTTATCGCCAGTAGTGTCGCCACTATTGAAACGGCACACTCATATATTACAGTGATGTGGTGTATTTTGTTTTAGTTGATTACGAAAAGGTTTTATATTTCCAGAACTGTTATAGTGTTCATTTTGCAGAGAACAATCTAGAAAAAAAAAGCTGGGGATTTTTTTTTTATTCTGTATGTAAACAAAGTTAAAAAAAAAAAAATTTCTATAATTTTTTTTTTTTTTTTTGTATCATATTGTAGCATTTGATAAAATGTCGCTTTTGTAATAAAATAAAATAAATATACGGTTAAACAAACAAAAGTACACTGAAATTCCATTTGAGCAGTAGTAGTTCACAATAACGAATGACATTGTCACAAGAGACCTTGTGTTATAAGTGTGTTATAACCTCATAAATGTTAAAATACCAGTATAAAATGTCATTTCAATAATATTACTTTTTTTTAATAATATTATTTTTTTTAATAATATTATTTTTTTTAATAATAAATTTTTAATAATATTATTTAAGTAAAAATATATCACATATTTAAGCTTAAATATCTCAATATTATTTTGAGGTCATTTTAATGGATTTATTTCAAACAGACAACAAGTTCATATCAAATAGCTTGAGATAATTTTTTTAAAGAATCAACTGAATTAACAAACTTGTAAATGTACTTTGCTAGTTCTCACTTTAAGGAATAAACAATCTACTGGATTAACAGACTTTCCTTCAACCAAAATACATTATCGAATGGAAAATCTGATTCGAGCTGCGTTACTAATGTGCATTTTCTTATTTCATTCAAATCACAGAACGATATTATTTTACATACCTTTCAGGCTGTTTTGTATCAGCGATCCAATCAGTGGGCCGCGATGGCTCAGGGGATAGAGCGTTCGCCTTCCAATTAGGTGAACCGGGTTCGAATCCCGGCGATGGCTGGTCCATACGAATTCCGAATCCAGCTTGCACCGACAACAGTGCTGGTGCAAAATATCCTCTGTGGTAGACGGATCGTGGGTTGGAGTCCTCTTTTTGTCATGCTAACCAAAGGAGGTTCTCGTAGTCTTCCTCTCCATGTAACGCAAATGCGGGTTAGTTCCATCAAAAAATCCTCCACGAAGGAAAATGTGTCCCAATACTTGAGCCAGATCTCTTTGTCTTCTGGATAGGGTTCAAAATGACAAGTTGAACATTAGCAGTCGTAAACCCAATAATTGGATCGGCTATTCAATGACAGTTATAAAATAAAATCTAATCTTTGCGGAGTAAAACCTTCTGTCTCTAAGAATTGCTCTATAGTTCTTGGATCGTGTGGTGTGATCATGGGATCACCACAATGTTTACTTTTTCTAATACCTACTCCAACAGCCGGATCTCTAGGGCTCGACTCCTAGCTCGTCTTTAGAGGGGATATACCAGTATTCCCCGTACATCTCGAGAGAGAGTTTTTTCATTTTTCCCCCTGTGTGCTTCAAGTTTGTAATAATTCATCATAGTTTTTATTTTTTAAATTCAGCAAATTACTATTCATCTATGTCTTAAATTTTAACTGCAGAACTTTCAAATATGCTGATTACATAAATAAAATTTTTACTCCCTGGAGTACACAGGGAGGACATAGTCCACGTGTCGGACTGGAAAATGTTTTTTTTTTTTTCACAAGTCATGAGCAGTAGCTGTATTTAATCATAACTATAACGATTAAATAAAAGGATGAGAATTCTTTCAGCCATGACAACTTAGAGATACTTGGAAGTTCTGAGGACTGAACATCATTAAGGAAGTAAGTTGGATGTCTGTTCACTAAAGAATCCAGATGACGACATATTCTCTCCACGGTGCTTTCGTTTAAACTGGTTAATTTATATAACTTACAGTATAGTTTGTCTACAACAAGAACTCCCCTAGCCATTTGGTGGTGGCTATGGTAACGAGGTATAACTATTTCAAGTAGGGGTGCGGGGTCACTGTTTAGAACAGTTATTGGCTCTGGTCGGCGAGAGAAAGGGAATCTTTTTCTTCGGTCTATTGTGTTAGCCCTAGAGTGAAGAGAAGCTACTCTCACTGAGTCTCGGGGGGAAGTCTTATCGTAGACAAACTACACACGTATCCCACCCTCCACGTCTCATCTCTCTAATTGGGATGACTCCTTGGGGCATGGGTAGGATTTGGTGGTTTTAGTTCCAAAATATCAAACACGACTATCCTTATTTTTCATTTATTTATTTTCTCTACGTGACACGTGCTTCTTGCGGGGTTTATGGTTAATTAAAGAAACTAGGCATGGTTACAGTAAAAAGAATCCGATCACATCATAAAAATGGATTAGTAAAGAAATCTCAAATCATAATTAGACAGAAAAACAGGAAGGTCAAGATCTAGAGAAAGACGTAGAACTAGGAGAGAAGGAACAAATTGATGAGCCAGACCAACAGCAAGAAGAAGGTGATCAACAGAAAATAAAGAATAGTTGAAAATCTTAGAAGAGGCCAGGGCTCAGCAAAGATTGCTGTGCCAGGGTAATGATGATGTACATCTTGAAGTCTCTCTTTTTAACAATTTTAACCCACTTGCGCCATCTTTTAAACCAAAATCCAAAGACTTGTAGGCCTATTTGGAGTATTTTTTTCTGAAATAAGAAATAGGGATTCCAATTTAAGATTTTGAAGTTAACTTCACCCTAAGAGGTGTAAATTGTATTCATCATATCATTACATTTTATTACCGGCGTTGACCAGCCAAACGCAGGAGGCTTACAAGCTGTCCCTATTTAGTAACAAGAAAAACTCCTAGATCAAACATTAGGAAAAACTACCTTCGTGGTAACCTCATGTAACGCATTTGCGTTACATGAAGAGGAAAACCACGAACACCTCCCTCGATTAGCTTGATCGCAAGAGGATTCTGACACATGATTAGCCTGCTACTGAGGATATTGCGCATCAGCAGTAGGGTCGGTGCGAGTCGGAAGCACATTTTGTATCGACCGACCACTGCTGGGATTCGAACGCGTGTCCCCTCATTTGGAGATGAACGCTGTACCTCTTGAGTCACCTAAGCTCGAGTGCATTTTATAAACATACCTCGTGTCTATATTTTTAGTGATCTGATGAGTAACCCTTGAGATAATTTAGCCATGCTTTTTAAACACCCTGCATATTGCTTTTTTTTAGAATATATCTTTACCATTCTTACTCCACGAAAGTTTACCAATATTATCAGAATACATTCAATGAATGATTTTTAGGTGGATAACAAACAGAAAATTGAAAGGAAATATTTCAATTACTATAAAATGCTCTAATTATCCCCGAATGCCCTTCCCTTTCCGAGCAAACGATTTTAAATAGCTAATGAGGCTTCAGCACGCATTACTCAGGAATTACAAATCCAGAAAAGTAATGACGTCGGGAAATGAAAATCCGAAGTTTTTTTTTTTTTTTAAAAAAAAAAAAACCCTTCTGCTTATAACCCCATCTTAGCACCAATCGATACTTCTCAGGGAGTGGGGGTACACAGAGGGGTCAGTTCAGTGTTGTGTCATTCCTCCCAAGAAAGATAAGACCACTTAAGGGGGATTTGTGCAGAATAAGTAAAAGAAATTAATGACTTCATAGGAGGAGTTCATCAGGGCGTGGGGAATGCATTAGAAAAGGGGTAGTAACAGATATTATCAAATAACAAGTTACAGTACCTGTTATAAAGTATCTGTTACAAAATAACTGCCTTTGGTATCAGCTGTAAGATAGTCATAAAATACACATAGCAGAATATTCAAATGTACGAACTTTAGTGAAATTTTAAAATGAAGATCAATTTCATAGATAACTTAACTGACAGCGTAAAACAATAAGTATATTGAAACATATTACATAAAAAAGTCATCTTTTAAGCAGTTTATATGTTTCCATAATATCTATGTATATAAAAGTATCTGTGTAAAATTTTTATCGACTTTCCATAACTTATCCGAAATTTAACTTAGGATTCTGAATATTTTACAGGAGTATTACTTAGGCAACGACATGGTTTAAATGGAGACAAATGTGTAAAACAATGCAAATCACTATTACAATATTAATTTTCTTTATAAGTCAATAGTCAATAATATACTCTTTTAATATATATATATATAAACATGGAAAAAGGAATAAAAACTATTAAAATATTTAAATATTTTATTTAAAAAATAAAATAAAAATTAAAATGCCACTTAAAGCAAAATAATAAAAAGATATAATCTTGTCATCAATTCACACGATTATTTCCGCAAAGAGTACTTTCTAATATTGTAATAATATAGCCAAAGCAAAATACAAAAGTGTGAGGAGTACTAAAAAAATTTAAATGAAAATAGAACATATTAAGTAAAAAATGCAAAATAAAACATATCAAGCACGAAAGCAAGAAATCGAAAATAAAATGAAAGAAGAATACAGAATAAAATACAAAATGTAATATACAAAAGTGAGTTGGAAATTCAAATTAACTTACACACACCGGTTTCTTTTAAAACTTAATTAAAATATTCTCGTAACAAGTTTGTCAGATTAAAAAATATAAGCTTAAATAGACTAAATATAAATAAACTAATACTTCGAATTCTAATGTTCCTAAAAACATTTATTCAAATACAATGATTTTGATACAATTATTTAGATACAATGATTTTCTAAAATAACTAAAATTGCATAATTAAATATTGAGATTACTAACTTTTTATAACCGCCGCTGAACAGCCGACACAATTCAGGGTTTACGGCCACCAGTCAAGAACTCCACAGTTTTTGAACCCAATCTAGAAGACTCTTGAATCAATTATTGGAAGAAATTTGCCTTCATGGATGACTTTTTGATGTAACTAACCCGCATTTGCGTTACAAATAGAAGAAAACCACGAAAACCTTCCACGGTTAACGACTAGGAGACTCAATAATTCCGACTATAACGGATGATATTTTACGTCAGTCGGTGCGGAATTCGAATCGACCGCTGGGAACGCTCTATCACCTGAGTGTCGATCTCTCAAACATTCAAAACTCCATTGAATATGCATGAGAAATCGCATTATTTAATCACTTTTAAATTTATAGACTCTTAGTATTTTTAGAGAGTATCGAAGCCATTATTTAGTCCAAGTTACGGATAATACGATATAACAGATTGTTATACATACTAATTAGGTCTTTCTAGAATTACGCTATTTTTGTACAAATATTATTTCACATTTACATGATAAATCTGCAAAAGGCGCTGATTTATTCAGATTTTTTTCCCTTCATATTAAACAATAATATTTAGAACGGATTCAATTTTAATAAAAGACAAATTGAACGAAATTGAGAAGAATAGAAAAAATAAGTTTTTTAAAGCGCAATCGTTAACTTTCATCTCGTATTTTCTAACAGGTCTTTGTAAGTAACATGTTATTCGCATAACAGGTAGAATTCGATAACAGGTATAAAAAAGTAACTGTTTTGAAAATGACTAACCTTCTCCAGTGAATAAGAATGAAGTTTCCCCGATGAAATATACTTTTTTCCTAAAAGAAACAATATCTCCTTTAAACAGGAAGGAAATTAAAAAAGAAGAAGAAAAGTTATATTTATCTTCGTTATTATGTTTGATTATCTTGGTATTATCTTAATGTTTCGGCATATCAAAAATAAGCCCTTCATTGATACATTTATTTAAATCTACAAAGTACTTGGAACTAATTAAAGGAATTTTTTTCTTCTCTTTTCTTAGGCATATTTTTACAGCGCTGATTGATCATTATTTCATTGTTTAAACTTAGAGATTAATTTTCTTCCTCTTAATTTATTGCTTTTTTCCCCTGTATTTATAAAAGTATTACGTGTAAGAAAGTAAAAGTTACTCCGGGATACACCTAGAACTTTCTAGATTTCGAATACTTTCTCTTTTAAAATTAATATAAAAAATCTGAAGTATTCTGAAGTTCAATTTTTTTTCTTCAACATTTTGTTTAAATACTATTCTTGTGGGGATGACGAGTTATCGACAATGTCAACTTTCATCTATGAAAAGGTGTCCCACCATTGAATCGAGTTAACATGTCTTATATACTAGTAAATTGGAATGAAATTTTTGTAGTGGTAGATACACTACAATTCTTTAATGTGTTAACTCTGCATTTTTCTCTGACCGCAGTGTTCAAGTCTCTTATAACTCCAGAACCGTTCGTACTAGGGTTCTGAAATTCGGACATCAACTACATGGAGTAATTTTAGGAGGATGATAAAGAAGTTCCAATTCTTGATGTTTTGTCATAATCCTTCGTGCTGTGTGTGGTTTCACAAGATTATGCAATAAGACAAGAGTCTATCTGTTGACGAATCTAAGACATTAATCTTTAAACTTTTGCATTATTCCGTCCAGTGAGTTGCAGAAAATTTCAATTCTAATTAATGAGGAGGCTTTCATAAAATTATAATCGATCACAACTGCGCTAGAGCAAAAAATATTGACCCTCAACTTACATATTTTTAACTGTAAAGCTATATTTTTTTAAATTTTATTTATTATACCCTTAATGTTTTAATGCCTAACCATGATTTCACATGCTTCTTTATTTGTTATAAAAACTTTGACAACATTTTCTTATAATATTTTATTTTATAACCGTTGTTGAACAACCGACACAATTTTACGGGTTTACGACTACTAATGTTCCACTCCGTAGCCTTGTCATTTTGAACCCAATCCAGAAGACAAGGGAAGTATTGGGAGAAATTGCCTTCGCGGAGGACTTTTTGATGGAGCTAAATCGCATTTGCGTTACATGGAGAGGAAGACCCCAAGACCCTCCCACGTTTAGCATAACGAAAAGGGGACTCCAACCCATGATCCGTCTACCACTGAGGATATTTCACGTCAGCACTGTGGTCAGTGCAAACTGGATGGGGAATTCGTATCGACTGGGATTCGAACCCGGTTCGCCGCAATGGAAGGTGAACGCTCTATCCCCTGAGCGGCTCTTTCTTATAATATTAATGAAAATAGAAATAACATACTTTCTTTCGTCCACAGCGGAACATGGTTGAGCTCAGTATATGCCTGACCCATCGAGGTGGATATGTGGGCAGTCTTATAGCATAACAAAGCCTATAACCAACAAAATTTTAAATGAACAAAACACATGTTTTAAATTAGCAATTGTACTTTGTAAGATATTTCTAAATTAACAACCGTGTTTTGCTACGCATTTTTAAATGAAAGTCGGGAAGGCTAAAAATCTATCTATAATAAAACAATAAGAATATTATTTGGTGGTATGTTTCTTATAAGTTATCAATAAAACTAAGTATTTAATATAGCAGGACGTGGTCGGTGGGGAGGCTCGCAAACTGGACTCACATGCCGTTACTTGGAAAACATGAGATGGTTTGCGTAAATGATTGCTTTGAAATAACACAAATAGTCACAGGGACATTACTGGCAGAGTCCTTAGCTTTTTTTTCTTACATGAATCCGCAGTATTCGTTTAAATGATGCCTCTTCTTCCCTTATGAAGCAGCGTTGAAAGAACTGGCAGCTATTCATTTAAATAGCTAAATTTTGTGAACAATAAGCTAATTATAAACTATTCATCGCTCTTTACTTAATCTTAAATAATAAAAAAAAAACTGTTCTATATGTTAAAAAAAAATCGTAAAATTTGTAATTGGACTTGCGTTCGAAGTGCATTATTTGATTTGAACTCTGCACTCCCTTTCTTTGGGATTCTTTTACAGAAATTCAGCCTCAATCTTGATCTATAGTTACTGATAGAGCCGTGAGGACTCAGGGGGTAGAGTGTTCGCTTTCCAAGGAGTATCGAACCCCAGCGATTGCTGGTCGATACAAACTCCGCACCCGGCTTGCACCGACCCCAGTGCTGACGTAAAATATCTCCAGTGGTAGACGGCTCATGGATTAGACTACACTTGCCATCAGGCTAACCGTGGGAGAATTTTGTGGTTGCCCTCACCACGTAACGCAAATGCTGGTTAGTTACATCAAAAAGTCCTCCACGAAGGCAATTTTCTTCCAATAATTGATCCCGGTGTTCCCTTGTCTTCTGGATAGGGTTCAAAATGACAAGGTTACAGAATTGAACATTAGTAGTCGTAAACCCTAAAAATTGGGTCGGCGTTTCAATTAGGGTTATAAAATAATATATAGTTACAGATAAAGTACAGAAATGAGTTATTGTTCAGCTAAAGTAACCCGTTAAGGTGCTAAAAAATTACCTACGTAATCTTAAAACTACCCAGATAATATGCCCTTCACCCGTTAGGTTTTTGTTAAAATGAAAATAATCAAGAAATCTAGAAAATCCAAAATTAAAAAAAAAACACAGTTGATAAAATTAATCACTATAAATTTTTTTACACAACAAATATCAAACGGTTTAATATACTCTTCAATTTAAGAATAATAACAAGTCATTTAGTTTTTAAAGTATAAAGAATCAAGTCAATAAATACGAAAAACAAATGAGTTGATAAAAAATTTTGAACTTTAACGATACGAAAACCTTTAATACTTACATTCCCTTGCGTAAATTACAGGAATAATTCCGCACTTTTACGGATTGATCTGTTAATTTTCAAGGTAATGTTCATATTAACGGATTTCGAACTTTAATGAAAACATATAGAAAATAAATATTGTTATAAATCACTAGATTATAAATATTACAAATTAACATGAAAATAATAGAAATTGTGATTTACGTTCTTACCTTACACTCAAATTTCGAAGAATGTGCATAAAACATTTCTTGTTTAATAATCACATTTCAAAGTAATAGACTTATTTTAGATAATCGTAAAATAACTTAGATTCAAACTTTAAACTAATATATGCTTATAAAGAAACGAAAAGAAAAGCTTTTCAAAATATTCAAAGTAAGACGATTTATGAATAGTTGACAGAATGTAAACAATAACAAACTTCCTGAAACTGGAAGAAATTTAGAAGAATTCCGGTGTATCCCTCCGCTTATGGTTTGCTTAAGAGGCGATGTGTGAACAGGCTTAATATTCTAGGAAGTTTTATTATTTTGATTTGCGTTTAAATTTACGCATAATTTTGCTATTCAAAAGAGTTTTCTGTAATTTATAAATTCTAACATGTCATGCGCCTCAAACAAATTTAACGAAATTAATATCACAGCATAAGTAAAGTGTAACATTAGCCAAGAGATTGGAAGAACAGGATTTTCACCAATTTCCATTTTAAGTAACTAAAAATAAAAATAAAAATTATTTTCTTATCAGTATTTTCTTATTATAAAAATCTTTTAGGGTTACTGAATCTTGTGGCACTTTTTATTTCCTACAGTTACAGTAATGGAAAGAAAAATTTTCTCTAAATTTGTGACATTCCTTCAACTGCTACTGTTAAGCCTTTTATAAAAGTGACTTTAGAACAAACAAAAAATAAAACGAAGATATCTTTTTATCAAATGATTGTTTTGCTATAAAACAATTTCTAATTTTCCTGATTTTAAATTCGTCATCTTTTTTTCAATAGAATAAACAGAGACACTTTATTAGAGTTATAAAGAGTTAAACGTCAATATTTAGTATGGACTTAAAGTATTTATTCATTTGTTTACGTTTGTTACATTGTTTTATCCTGACCACTAGAAACAGAACTTAACTCCAATGAGAATTTACCTTAAATTACATTGTCGATCACTTTCCGACTTGCTACATTTCTCAAAATTTAAACTTAGCTTTAAGTTTGATGATGACAGTACTAAGTAAATTTGTTTTCTGTATTTTGTAATATCAAGTGTATGAGAATTTTATTTCCTTTTATATCCGTCGTTGAACAGCCGACCCAATTTTGGATTTACGACTACTAGTGTCACCTTGTAATTTTGAACCAATCTGGAAAACAAGGAAACTCCTAGATCAGTACCCCCAGAGGTCTTGATTCGTTTTGGGAACATGGAGGACTTTGAGACTCGACAGATTTAACTTGCATCAGTCACCATTTACTACACGGGCGGCCGGCCTGAGATCGAACCCGCGAACTCTTGGACATGGGCCCAGTGTCCTATCAACCAAGCTATCCCGCCCCAATGTACGATAATTATCATATATTTGATAATTATCGTATTCTCGATAATTATCATTACAGGTATTTACTATGAATCGATCGTGAGAATTTATTATGAAATATCGCCTTGTGATATTGAAAATCTATCGGTATTATATGATTTATCGCACAGTTTTAATTTATATTTAATGTTTGTAATAGGAGGCAAGAGGCTTTACTCAAAATTCAAAAATATCTCATTTAACTTTTTTCATGATCTTTTACAAAAATTTAAAATCAACCAGCAAATCGGATTATTAAAAAAATATTCCCCCGGAATAATGAAAATTTTTATCGAAAAAGAAACGAAGTGTTCTAAAAAATAAAGTGGAGAAACCTATAAATTTTTAACACCGCAAACGATAAAAAAAAATTAAATGAGTTGAAATGAAATGAAATGAAAATAAGCTCAAAGCATTTAGTCAGAATTAAAAGAAAAATTGCCCTTTTCCAAATCGAAATATTACATTTTAATGGAGAGTAGAATATATATATTGGAATTGGGTCTTTTAATTCAACCGCTACCCCTCTAAGATGCAGAAAAAGAGGGTATATAAAAAAAATAATTGTGAATGAAGATTAATTTCGAAAATTGTTGAAATATTAAACCAATTAGTGATTGCGCTATTTCTAAGCGTCACCCTCAGGCTATTTATCTTTCAGCAGACGATGTTTCTTTTATTTGAATCGAAGAATTTAGCAAATTTGTGTAACATCGGCAATCTTAAGAAAAAGGAACTAAAAAATGTAACAGTAAATGAAAAATATTTGAAGTATTTTTTTAAACCACTAATAAGAAAATTGATATCGGGTGTGTAACTGCAATTTGAATTATTTTCTAGAAAAATTATAGTTTTTAAAATACCGAAGTTTGCAAAACATATAAATTTATAGTATAAACAACTCACTTCAAAAAATAAAAATTACGTAATAACTCAGATAATTTTAATTTATTATTTTTTATTATTTTAATTTACATGAAACACTCAAAATAACAAGCGGAAAATCTGGCATGTTAACACACTTTATAATAATAATAAGTATTATTATTATTAATACTAGTAGTAGTATTACTAGTATTATTACCAGTATTATTATTACCATCCACGCAGTGAACTGATCGTAAAACGTGGTTCCCAGTAGATCATAAAAGACAAACATAATTGGCAGCTGTCAGTGGGCAGATGGGTGACCACTTTGGTGAGCCTGCGAAAGAACCGATGGAGCGTGGTATTGTTAAACTGTTTTATTCGGTTGATTTTGTGCGTGTTATTGGTTTACCAAAGCGAAGGAGGGTCTGCTATGAATCAAAATTGTGAGTTGTCATAAATTGTGAGTAAGATTCAATACGCTGATATCATATAAATTACAAAAATATAAACATTACATTTTTAACATTAAGCAAATCAACTAAAAATAATACTATTCAAAATAAAATAATATTATTCCAATATCAGAAGCATAAATGTTCTACTATACAACATACAAATTGAAAAAAGTTCCATTGTAAATTAGAAATTCATAAATGCATTGTTCTTAATATTAGTAAAGCATTTTCGCAAAAACACATTGCGAGCTAGGCAATCACGGCGAAGGTTAAAACGTAAAGACCGTGGCAATACTGAACATTTATTTCATAGCACATCAACATTTTATGCAAAAAAATATCTTTTAACACACATCACACTTATTACAAAAACATATATTTTTTATTTTTAAGACTATTGATGTAAAATTAACAAATCTGTATATTCTATAAAAATATAAACACAAGAGATGTTGTCTTTTACAACAATCGGGTCACTTATTAAACTGAGAAACAGAAGCGGTTATAGATTAAAAATTAGAAATAACAATCGACAGGCTTCAAGAGCTCAAAAACAGGTGCCCATTTTCAAGACTTGCCAGACGTGAATGAGAAGAAACAGAAGTAATGTAAAATATAAAACGTAAAGTTTCCAACAAAGAACGGAAAATAAAGGTGTGAAACAAAACAAGAAAAACTGGCAGAAAAAAGATTATTCTTGTTGTTATAGTAGTTGTAGTTCATTTATGTCACACTAGAGCTGTATAATGAGCTATTGGCGATGGTTTAGGAAACATCTCTTAGGATGTTCATGCCATCACAATTTCGATCTTCTGCAGGGCTCCCCGCTTCGGTAGCCCGACGACTAGCACGTGAAGTCTTGCACTTTGTGGAAGAACAGTTAAACGAGGACCAAAACCGCACACCCTCGGTTCCTACGCGACTGTTCCAAGAGGTCACTCACCAGCCCAATGGCCGCAGCCAGTGATGCGTCAAGAAAAAAGATTAAAAGCAGAACAGAAAATCCAAACAGTAGCCGAGAGTGGCAATTCAGGGTAAGGAGCATTTCCAGAAAGAACAAAGGTTTGGTGCACAGGAAAAGGAAATTATGAAATGCCAATAGGAATCTAACAAATGGGAAGAATTAATTCGAAGAGAGTTAAAGTAAACGGCAAAATGTTAATTTTTACATTTATTTTAATTTTTTTTATTTATAAAACTGTTGTTGTTACGAAAAAGTCGAGGCATAAATATGGTATTTTTCAAAGGCATAAAGGAGGTTGTGAATTAAATACGTCGTTAGGTTGAAAAAGGTACAAATGAATATCTCAAAATTAACCTTAAATATACCTCTGGGTTAATATTAAGGTCTGATATGAGGCATTTTGTTAATATTGAGAAAAGACTTAAAATTTCTCCGTTTCAACGCTATTTAGAAGACGAATTTCCTCCAAATAAAGCTTCTCGCATCACTATTTTAGATATACATACATAGTAAAATGCGGGGTCACATTGTGTACCCCCTATGAGATCTATAATTATTTCATTTGGTAGGGTACACAAGTACCCGGTAATATAGTAAATGGTCCAATTAAAATATTAAGGGTTAATATTAAGGTCTGATTTGAGGCATTTTTTTAACATTGAAAAATGCACTGTTTTGGATACACATACATAATAAAATACAGGGCCACATTTTGGGGCCCCTATGGGGTCTATAATTATATCCTTTAATAGGGTACACTATTACAAGGTAATATAATACCTGGTCCAATTAAAATATCAAGGGTTAATATTAAGGTCTGATATGAGGCATTTTGTTAATATTGAGAAAAGACTTAAAATTTCTCCGTTTCAGCGCTATTTAGAAGGCGAATTTCCTCCAAATAAAGCTTCTCGCATCACTATTTTAGATATATTTACATAGTAAAATGCGGGGTCACATTGTGTACCCCCTATGAGATCTATAATTATTTCATTTGGTAGGGTACACAAGTACCCGGTAATATAGTACCTGGTCCAATTAAAATATTAAGGGTTAATATTAAGGTCTGATTTGAGGCATTTTTTTAACATTGAAAAATGCACTGTTTTAGAAACACATACATAGTAAAATACAGGGCCACATTTTGGGGCCCCTATTGGGCCTATAAATATTTCCTTTGGTAGGGTACACTATTACAAGGTAATATTATACATGGTCCAAATAAAATATTAAGGATTAATATTGAGGTCTGATATGAGGCATTTTGTTAATATTGAGTAAAGACTTAAAATTTCTCCGTCTCAACGCTATTTAGAAGGCGAATTTCCTCAAAATAATGCTTCTCGCATCACTATTTTAGATATACATACATAGTAAAATGCGGGGTCAAATTGTGTACCCCTATGAGAATGTTTTAATTGGACCAGGTGTGATATTACCTGGTACTAGTGTACCCTACCAAAGGAAATAATTATAGAGCCCATAGGGGGTACACAGTGTAACCCCGCATTTTACTATGTATGTAAATCTAAAACAGTGCATTTTTCAATGTTAAGAAAAATGCCTCCTATCAGACCTTAATATTAACCTTTAATGTTTTAATTGGACCAGGTGTTATATTACCTTGCAATAGTGTACACTACCAAAGAATCAATTATAGACCCCATAGGGGGTACACAGTGTGACCCCGCAATGTATTTCTATCTGAAATAGTGATACGAAAAGTCTTATTTCGCAGAAATTCGCCTTCTGAATAACTTTTATACGGAGAAAATCTAAGTCTTTTTTCATGAGAAATAAATTTTCTATGTATGTATATCTCAAAAAGTGTTGCGAGAAGCTTTATTTTGAGGAAATTCGCCTTCCGAACAGCGTTAATACGGAAAAATTCTAAGTCTTTTCTCAATAATAACAAAGCCTCCTATCAGACCTTAATATTAACCTTTAATGTCTTAATTAGACCAGGTGTTATATTACCCGGTATTAGTGTGCCCTACCAAAGGAAATAATTATAGAGCCCACAGGGGGTACACAGTGTAACCCCGCATTTTACTATGTATGTATATCTCAAAAAGTGTTGCGAGAAGCTTTATTTCGAAAAAATTCGCCTTCTGAAGAGCTTTTATACGCAGAAATTCTAAGTCTTTTTTCAAGAGGAGAAATAAATTTTCTTTGTATGTATATCTCAAAAAGTGTTGGGAGAAGCTTTATTTTGAGGAAATTCGCCTTCCGAAAAGCGTTAATGCGGAGAAATTTTAAGTCTTTTCTCATTGTTAACAAAAGGCTTCATATCATACTATAATATTAACCTTTAATGTTGTAATTGGACCAAGTACTATATTACCGGGTACTAGTGTACCCTACCAAAGAAAAAAATTATAGAACCCATAGGGGTACACGGTAGGACTCCGCATTTAACTGTTTTTGTATATCTCAAAAAGTGTTGCGAGAAGTTTTTTTTCGCAGAAATTCGCCTTCTGAAAAGCTTTTATACGCAGAAATTCTAAGTCTTTTCTCAATGTTAACAAAGCCTCCTATCAGACCTTAATATTAACCTTTAGTGTTGTAATTGGATAAGGTATTATAGTACGGGGTACTAGTGTACCCTACCAAAGGAAAAAATTATAGATCCAATAGGGGGTACACAGCGTGACCCCGAATTTTACTATGTATGAATATCTAAACAGTGCATTTTTCAATGTTAAGAAAAATGCCTCCTATCAGACCTTAATATTAACCTTTAATGTTGTAATTGGACAAGGTATTATAGTACAGGGTACTAGTGTACCCTATCAAAGGAAATAATTATAGACCCCATAGGGGGTACACAGCGTGACCCCGCATTTTACTATGTATGTATATCTAAAACAGTGCATTTTTCAATGTTAAGAAAAATGCCTCCTATCAGACCTTAATATTAACCTTTAATGTTTTCATTGGACCAGATGTTATATTACCTTGTAATAGTGTACCCTACAAAAGGAATCAATTATAGACCTCATAGGGGGTACACAGCGTGACCCCGCACTTTACTATGTATATATATCTAAAACAGTGCATTTTTCAATGTTAAGAAAAATGCCTCCTATCAGACCTTAATATTAATATTTAATGTTGTAATTGGACTAGGTATTATATTACGGGGTTCTAGTGTACCCCACCAAATGAAATAATTATAGACCCCATAGCCGGTACACAGCGTGACCCCGAATTTTACTGTTTTTGTATATCTCCAAAAGTGTTGCGAGAAGTTTTATTTCGAAGAAATTCGCCTTTCGAAGAGCTTTTATACACAGAAATTCCAAGTCTTTTCTCAATGTTAACAAAGCCTCCTATCAGACCTTAATATTGACCCTTAATATTTTAAATGGACCAGGTGTTATATTACCTGGTACTAGTGTACCCTACCAAACGAAATAATAATACAGCCCATAGGGGGTACACAGTGTGACACCGCATTTTACTATGTATGTATATCTAAAACAGTGTATTTTTCAATGTTAAGAAAAATGCTTCCTATCAGACCTTAATATTAACCTTTAATGTTGTAATTGGACAAGGTGATATATTACCTTGTAATAGTGTACCCTACAAAAGCAATCAATTATAAACCGGGGTCCCGTCTTTTCTCAATAATAACAAAGCCTCCTATCAGACCT
Organism: Parasteatoda lunata; assembly: GCA_949128135.1. Taxonomy (NCBI): domain Eukaryota; kingdom Metazoa; phylum Arthropoda; class Arachnida; order Araneae; family Theridiidae; genus Parasteatoda; species Parasteatoda lunata. The sequence goes on from OX421978.1 coordinate 96,510,798, forward strand.
TAATATTAATCTTTAATGTTTTAATTGGACCAGGTGTTATATTACCTTGTACTAGTGTACCCTAACAAAGGAAAAAATTATAGACCCCATAGGGGGTACACAGCCTGACCCCGCATTTAACTATTTTTGTATATCTCAAAAAGTGTTGCGAGAAGCTTTCTTTTGCAGAAATTCGCCTTCCGAAAAGCGTTAATACGGAGAAATTCTAAGTCTTTTTTCAAGAGGAGAAATAAATTTTCTATGTATGTATATCTCAAAAAGTGTCGCGAGAAGCTTTATTTTGAGGAAATTCGCCTTCCGAAAAGCGTTAATGCGGAGAAATTTTAAGTCTTATCTCATTGTTAACAAAAGGCTTCATATCATACTATAATATTAACCTTTAATGTCTTAATTAGACCAGGTGTTATATTATCGGGTACTAGTGTATGTATGTAAATTTTCTATGTATGTATATCTCAAAAAGTGTTGCGAGAAGCTTTATTTTGAGGAAATTCGCCTTCCGAACAGCGTTAATACGGAAAAATTCTAAGTCTTTTCTCAATAATAACAAAGCCTCCTATCAGACCTTAATATTAACCTTTAATGTCTTAATTAGACCAGGTGTTATATTACCCGGTATTAGTGTGCCCTACCAAAGGAAATAATTATAGAGCCCACAGGGGGTACACAGTGTAACCCCGCATTTTACTATGTATGTATATCTCAAAAAGTGTTGCGAGAAGCTTTATTTCGAAAAAATTCGCCTTCTGAAGAGCTTTTATACGCAGAAATTCTAAGTCTTTTTTTCAAGAGGAGAAATAAATTTTCTATGTATGTATATCTCAAAGGAATGAATATCTAAACAATGCATTTTTCAATGTTAAGAAAAATGCCTCCTATCAGACCTTAATATTAACCTTTAATGTTGTAATTGGACAAGGTATTATAGTACAGGGTACTAGTGTACCCTATCAAAGGAAATAATTAAAGACCCCATAGGGGGTACACAGCGTGACCCCGCATTTTACTATGTATATATATCTAAAACAGTGCATTTTTCAATGTTAAGAAAAATGCCTCCTATCAGACCTTAATATTAATATTTAATGTTGTAATTGGACTAGGTATTATATTACGGGGTTCTAGTGTACCCCACCAAATGAAATAATTATAGACCCCATAGCCGGTACACAGCGTGACCCCGAATTTTACTGTTTTTGTATATCTCCAAAAGTGTTGCGAGAAGTTTTATTTCAAAGAAATTCGCCTTTCGAAGAGCTTTTATACACAGAAATTCCAAGTCTTTTCTCAATGTTAACAAAGCCTCCTATCAGACCTTAATAATGACCCTTAATATTTTAAATGGACCAGGTGTTATATTACCTGGTACTAGTGTACCCTACCAAAGGAAATAATAAGTGTCGCGAGAAGCTTTATTTTGAGGAAATTCGCCTTCCGAAAAGCGTAAATACGGAGAAATTTTAAGTCTTTTCTCATTGTTAACAAATGGCTTCATATCAGACCTTAATATTGAACCTTAATATTTTAAATGGACCAGGTGATATATTACCTTGTACTAGTGTACCCTACCAAAGGAAATAATTATAGACCCAATAGGGGGTACACAGTGTGACCCCGCATTTTACTATGTATGTATATCTAAAACAGTGTATTTTTCAATGTTAAGAAAAATGCTTCCTATCAGACCTTAATATTAACCTTTATTGTTGTAATTAGACAAGGTGTTATATTACCTTGTAATAGTGTACCCTACCAAAGGAATCAATTATAAACCGGGGTCCCGTCTTTTCTCAATAATAACAAAGCCTCCTATCAGACCTTAATATTAACCTTTAATGTTGTAATTGGATCAGGTGTTATATTACCTTTTACTAGTGTACCCTACTAAAGGAAAAAATTATAGACCCCATAGGGGGGACACAGCTTGACTCCGAATTTTACTATTTATGTATATCTAAAACAGTGCATTTTTCAATGTTAAGAAAAATGCCTCCTATTAGACCTTAATATTAACCTTTAATGTTGTAATTGGATAAGGTATTATAGTACGGGGTACTAGTGTACCCCACCAAAGGGAAAAATTATAGACTCAATAGGGGGTACACAGCATGACCCCGAATTTTACTATGTATGAATATCTAAACAGTGCCCTTTCAATGTTAAGAAAAATGCCTCCTATCAGACCTTAATATTAACCTTTAATGTTGTAATTGGACAAGGTATTATAGTACGGGGTACTAGTGTACCCTATCAAAGGAAATAAATATAGACCCCATAGGGGGTACACAGCGTGACCCCGCATTTTACTATGTATGTATATCTAAAACAGTGCATTTTTCAATGTTAAGAAAAATGCCTCCTATCAGACCTTAATATTAACCTTTAATGTTTTCATTGGACCAGGTGTTATATTACCTTGTAATAGTGTACCCTACAAAAGGAATCAATTATAGACCCCATAGGGGGTACACAGCGTGACCCCGCACTTTACTATGTATATATATCTAAAATAGTGCATTTTTCAATGTTAAGAAAAATGCCTCCTATCAGACCTTAATAATAACCTTTAATGTTGTAATTGGACTAGGTATTATATTACGGGGTACTGGTGTACCCTACCAAATGAAATAATTATAGACCCCATAGCCGGTACACAGCGTGACCCCGAATTTTTCTGTTTTTGTATATCTCCAAAAGTGTTGAAAAGAAGTTTTATTTCGAAGAAATTCGCCTTTCGAAGAGCTTTTATACACAGAAATTCCAAGTCTTTTCTCAATGTTAACAAAGCCTCCTATCAGACCTTAATATTGACCCTTAATATTTTAAATGGACCAGGTGTTATATTACCTGGTACTAGTGTACCCTACCAAACGAAATAATAATACAGCCCATAGGGGGTACACAGTGTGACCCCGCATTTTACTATGTATGTATATCTAAAACAGTGTATTTTTCAATGTTAAGAAAAATGCTTCCTATCAGACCTTAATATTAACCTTTAATGTTGTAATTGGACAAGGTGTTATATTACCTTGTAATAGTGTACCCTACAAAAGCAATCAATTATAAACCGGGGTCCCGTCTTTTCTCAATAATAACAAAGCCTCCTATCAGACCTTAATATTAATCTTTAATGTTTTAATTGGACCAGGTGTTATATTACCTTGTACTAGTGTACCCTAACAAAGGAAAAAATTATATACCCCATAGGGGGTACACAGCCTGACCCCGCATTGAACTATTTTTGTATATCTCAAAAAGTGTTGCGAGAAGCTTTCTTTTGCAGAAATTCGCCTTCCGAAAAGCGTTAATACGGAGAAATTCTAAGTCTTTTTTCAAGAGGAGAAATAAATTTTCTATGTATGTATATCTCAAAAAGTGTCGCGAGAAGCTTTATTTTGAGGAAATTCGCCTTCCGAAAAGCGTTAATGCGGAGAAATTTTAAGTCTTTTCTCATTGTTAACAAAAGGCTTCATATCATACTATAATATTAACCTTTAATGTTGTAATTGGACCAAGTACTATAATATCGGGTACTAGTGTACCCTACCAAAGGAAAAAATTATAGAACCCATAGGGGGTACACGGTAGGACTCCGCATTTAACTGTTTTTGTATATCTCAAAAAGTGTTGCGAGAAGCTTTATTTCGCAGAAATTCGCCTTCTGAAAAGCTTTTATACGCAGAAATTCTAAGTCTTTTCTCAATGTTAACAAAGCCTCCTATCAGACCTTAATATTAACCCTTAATATTTTACTTGGACCAGGTGTTATATTACCTGGTAATAGTGTACCCTACTAAAGGAAATAATTATACAGCCCATTGGGGATACACAGTGTGACCCCGCAATTTACTATGTATGTATATCTAAAACAGTGCATTTTTCAATGTTAAGAAAAATGCCTCCTATCAGACCTTAATGTTAACCTTTAATGTTGTAATTGGACAAGGTATTATAGTACGGGGTACTAATGTCTCCTACCAAAGGAAATAATTATAGACCCCATTAGGGGTACACAGCGTGACCCCGAATTTTACTGTTTTTGTATATCTCAAAAAGTGTTGCGAGAAGCTTTATTTGAGGAAATTTGCCTTCCGAAAAGCGTTAATACGGAGAAATTTCAAGTCATTTCTCATTGTTAACAAATGGCTTCATATCAGACCTTAATATGTAATATGTTTACTTTAATGGCTTTAATGACAGACTTTAGTGTTGTAATTGGACCAGGTACTATGTTACGGGGTACTAGTGAACCCTACCAAAGGAAATAATTATAGACCCCATAGGGGGTACACAGTGTGACCCTGCATTTTACTATGTATGTATATCTAAAACAGTTCATTTTTCCATGTTAAGAAAAATGCCTCCTATCAGACCTTAATATTAACCTTTAATGTTTTCATTGCACCAGGTGTTATATTACCTTGTAATAGTGTACCCTACCAAAGGGTACACGGTGTGACCCCGCAATGTGATGCTATCTGAAATAGTGATGCGAAAAGTCTTATTTCGCAGAAATTCGCCTTCTGAATAGCTTTTATACGGAGAAATTCTAAGTCTTTTTTCAAGAGAAATAAATTTTCTATGTATGTATACCTCAAAAAGTGTTGCGAGAAGCTTTATTTCTAAGAAATTCGTCTTCCGAAAAGCGTTAATACGGAAAAATTCTAAGTCTTTTCTCAATAATAACAAGGCCTCCTATCAGACCTTAATATTAACCTTTAATGTTTTAATAGGACCAGGTGTTATATTACCTTGTACTAGTAAACCCTACCAAAGGAAAAAATTATAGTCCCCATAGGGGGTACACAGACTGACCCCGCATTTAACTATTTTTGTATATCTCAAAAAGTGTCGCGAGAAGCTTTATTTTGAGGAAATTCGCCTTCCGAAAAGCGTTAATGCGGAGAAATTTTAAGTCTTTTCTCATTGTTAACAAAAGGCTTCATATCATACTATATTAACCTTTAATGTTGTAATTGGACCAAGTACTATATTATCGGGTACTAGTGTACCCTACCAAAGGAAAAAATTATAGAACCCATAGGGGGTACACGGTAGGACTCTGCATTTAACTGTTTTTGTATATCTCAAAAAGTGTTGCGAGAAGCTTTATTTCGCAGAAATTCGCCTTCTGAAAAGCTTTTATACGCAGAAATTCTAAGTATTTTCTCAATGTTAACAAAGCCTCCTATAAGACCTTAATATTGACCCTTAATATTTTAAGTGGACCAGGTGTTATATTACCTTGTACTAGGGTACAAGGTAATATAATTAGGTATATAATTATTTCCAAGGTTCAAGGTATGTAATTATTTCCTTTGTACCTACCAAAGGAAATAATTATAGACACCATAGGGGGTACACAGCGTGACCCCGCATTTTACTATGTATTTATACCTAAAACAGTGCATTTTTCAATGTTAAGAAAAATGCCTCCTATCAGACCTTAATATTAACCTTTAATGTTGTAATTGGACCAGGTGTTATATTACCTTGTACTCGTGTACCCCACCAAAGGAAAAAATTATAGACCCCATAGGGGGTACACAGCGTGACCCCGAATTTTACTGTTTTTGTGTATCTCCAAAAGTGTTGCGAGAAGCTTTATTTCGCAGAAATTCGCCTCCTCAATAGCTCTTATACGCAGAAATTCTAAGTCCATTCTCAATATTAACAAAGCCTCCTATCAGACCTTAATATTAACCTTTAATGTTTTAGTTGGACCAGGTGTTGATATAGAAAAAGACATTAAATGAATAATATAATGTAAAATTAACAATAGAAAAAAAATAAACAAATTTTAAAAATTGTCCACACTGAGATTCGAACCCGCACCGTCTCGCTCAGCTGCTATCACGCTATCCGCTCCGCCACGATTACACGGTCAGCGAGCTACTTCATGGCTTCAAAAGCAATCTCGCGGTCAGGGGTTGGGGGCATAGTACCCTATTTTGGTACCGAGTTTGAGATTTATAGCTTAATATTAAAGCGAGTTATGTGGTCTTGAAAACTTACCGGTACATGCCTATTTTATGTTATTTTTTATTCCATTACGCGTTCTTTAACGAAGAAAGAGGATTGTTTTTATACAGAGAACATATTAGGTAGGCCAAACTATCGAAAATATTGTAAATAATATGAATAAATTAATTTAAATTGATTTTTCCTATTTTTAAGCTCTGTTCTCACTTTCCCGAACTTAAAAAAATTATTTTTCATATATAGTTCCTTCTAAATTATGGAAAAAGGCATTAAATGAATAATATAATGTAAAATTAACAATAGAAAAACAAATAAACAAATTTTAAAAATTGTCCACACTGGGATTCGAACCCGCACCGTCTCGCTCAGCTGCTATCACGCTATCCGCTCCGCCACGATTACACGGTCAGCGAGCTACTTCATGGCTTCAAAAGCAATCTCGCGGTCTGTTTAACGATGTACTTTGGGGGCCCATTGCGACCCTCCTAATTAAGCTATAAATATTTCCTTAGGCACAGGGGTTGGGGGCATGGTACCCTATTTTGGTACCGAGTTTGAGATTTATAGCTTAATATTAAAGCGAGTTATGCGGTCTTGAAAACTTACCCGTACATGCCTATTTCATGTTATTTTTTATTCCATTACGCGTTCTTTAATGAAGAAAGAGGATTGTTTTTATACAGAGAACATATTAGGCAGGCCAAACTATCGAAAGTATTGTAAATAATATGAATAAATTAATTTTAATTGATTTTTCCTATTTTTAAGCTCTGTTCTCACTTTCCCGATCTTAAAAAAATTATTTTTCATATATAGTTCCTTCTAAAATATAGAAAAAGACATTAAATGAATAATATAATGTAAAATTAACAATAGAAAAAAAAAAAAACAAATTTTAAAAATTGTCCACACTGGGATTCGAACCCGCACCGTCTCGCTCAGCTGCTATCACGCTATCCGCTCCGCCACGATTACACGGTCAGCGAGCTACTTCATGGCTTCAAAAGCAATCTCGCGGTCTGTTTAACGATGTACTTTGGGGGCCCATTGCGACCCTCCTAAATAAGCTATAAATATTTCCTTAGGCACAGGGGTTGGGGGCATGGTACCCTATTTTGGTACCGAGTTTGAGATTTATAGCTTAATATTAAAGCGAGTTATGCGGTCTTGAAAACTTACCCGTACATGCCTATTTTATGTTATTTTTTATTCCATTACGCGTTCTTTAATGAAGAAAGAGGATTGTTTTTATACAGAGAACATATTAGGCAGGCCAAACTATCGAAAGTATTGTAAATAATATGAATAAATTAATTTTAATTGATTTTTCCTATTTTTAAGCTCTGTTCTCACTTTCCCGATCTTAAAAAAATTATTTTTCATATATAGTTCCTTCTAAAATATAGAAAAAGACATTAAATGAATAATATAATGTAAAATTAACAATAGAAAAAAAAATAAACAAATTTTAAAAATTTTCCACACTGGGATTCGAACCCGCACCGTATCGCTCAGCTGCTATCACGCTATCCGCTCCACCACGATTACACGATCAGCGAGCTACTTCATGGCTTCAAAAGCAATCTCGTGGTCAGTTTAACGATGTACTTTGGGGGCCCATTGCGACCCTCCTAATTAAGCTATAAATATTTCCTTAGGCACAGGGGTTGGGGGCATGGTACCCTATTTTGGTACCGAGTTTGAGATTTAAAGCTTAATATTAAAGCGAGTTATGCGGTCTTGAAAACTTACCCGTACATGCCTATTTTATGTTATTTTTTATTCCATTACGCGTTCTTTAACGAAGAAAGAGGATTGTTTTTATACAGAGAACATATTAGGCAGTATTGTAAATAATATGAATAAATTAATTTTAATTGATTTTTCCTGTTTTTAAGCTCTGTTCTCTCTTTCCCGAACTTAAAAAAATTATTTTTCATATATAGTTCCTTCTAAAATATAGAAAAAGACATTAAATGAATAATATAATGTAAAATTAACAATAGAAAAAAAAATAAACAAATTTTAAAAATTCTCTATGTATGTATGTATGTATGTATGTATGTATACCTCAAAAAGTGTTGGGAGAAGCTTTATTTTGAGGAATTTCGCCTTCCAAAAAGCGTTAATACGAAAAAATTCTAAGTCTTTTCTCATTGTTAACAAAAGGCTTCATATTATACTATAATATTAACCTTTAATGTTGTAATTGGACCAGGTACTATATTACCGGGTACTAGTTTACCCTACCAAAGGAAATATTTATGGACCCCTTAGGGGTCCCACAATGGGACCCCGCATTTTACTGTTTTTGTATATCTCAAAAAGTGTTGCGAGAAGCTTTTTTGACCTTTTTTGACCTTTTTTTGACCTTAATATTAACCTTTAATGTTGTTATTGGACTAGGTATTATATTACGGGGTACTAGTGTACCCTACCAAAGGAAATAATTATAGACCTCATAGGGGGTACACAGTGTAACCCCTCATTTTACTATGTATGTTTGTATGTATATCTAAAACAGGGCATTTTTCAATGTTAAGAAAAATGCCTCCTATCAGACCTTAATATTAACCTTTAATGTTTTAATTGGACGAGGTGTTATATTACCTTGTACTAGTGTACCTTACCAAAGGAAATAATTATAGACCCCATAGGGGGTACGCAGCGTGACCCCGAATTTTACTATGTATGTATGTATATCTCAAAAAGTGTTGCGAGAAGCTTTCTTTTGCAGAAATTCGCCTTCCGAAAAGCGTTAATACGGAGAAATTCTAAGTCTTTTTTCAAGAGGAGAAATAAATTTTCTATGTATGTATATCTCAAAAAGTGTCGCGAGAAGCTTTATTTTAAGGAAATTCGCCTTCCGAAAAGCGTTAATGCGGAGAAATTTTAAGTCTTTTCTCATTGTTAACAAAAGGCTTCATATCATACTATAATATTAACCTTTAATGTTGTAATTGGACCAAGTACTATATTATCGGGTACTAGTGTACCCTACCAAATTAAAAAATTATAGAACCCATAAGGGGTACACGGTAGGACTCTGCATTTAACTGTTTTTGTATATCTCAAAAAGTGTTGCGAGAAGCTTTATTTCGCAGAAATTCGCCTTCTGAAAAGCTTTTATACGCAGAAATTCTAAGTCTTTTCTCAATGTTAACAAAGCCTCCTATAAGACCTTAATATTGACCCTTAATATTTTAAGTGGACCAGGTGTTATATTACCTTGTACTAGGGTACAAGGTAATATATTTAGGTATATAATTATTTCCAAGGTTCAAGGTATATAATTATTTCCTTTGTACCTACCAAAGGAAATAATTATAGACACCATAGGGGGTACACAGCGTGACCCCGCATTTTACTATGTATTTATACCTAAAACAGTGCATTTTTCAATGTTAAGAAAAATGCCTCCTATCAGACCTTAATATTAACCTTTAATGTTGTAATTGGACCAGGTGTTATATTACCTTGTACTCGTGTACCCTACCAAAGGAAAAAATTATAGATCCCATAGGGGGTACACAGCGTGACCCCGAATTTTACTGTTTTTGTGTATCTCCAAAAGTGTTGCGAGAAGCTTTATTTCGCAGAAATTCGCCTCCTCAATAGCTCTTATACGCAGAAATTCTAAGTCCATTCTCAATATTAACAAAGCCTCCTATCAGACCTTGATATTAACCTTTAATGTTTTAGTTGGACCAGGTGTTGATATAGAAAAAGACATTAAATGAATAATATAATGTAAAATTAACAATAGAAAAAAAAATAAACAAATTTGAAAAATTGTCCACACTGGGATTCGAACCCGCACCGTCTCGCTCAGCTGCTATCACGCTATCCGCTCCACCACGATTACACGGTCAGCGAGCTACTTCATGGCTTCAAAAGCAATCTCGCGGTCAGTTTAACGATGTACTTTGGGGGCCCATTGCGACCCTCCTAATTAAGCTATAAATATTTCCTTAGGCACAGGGGTTGGGGGCATGGTACCCTATTTTGGTACCGAGTTTGAGATTTATAGCTTAATATTAAAGCGAGTTATGTGGTCTTGAAAACTTACCCGTACATGCCTATTTTATGTTATTTTTTATTCCATTATGCGTTCTTTAACGAAGAAAGAGGATTGTTTTTATACAGAGAACATATTAGGTAGGCCAAACTATCGAAAATATTGTAAATAATATGAATAAATTAATTTTAATTTATTTTTCCTATTTTTAAGCTCTGTTCGCACTTTCCCGAACTTAAAAAAATTATTTTTCATATATAGTTCCTTCTAAAATATAGAAAAAGACATTAAATGAATAATATAATGTAAAATTAACAATAGAAAAAAAAATTAAACAAATTTTAAAAATTGTCCACACTGGGATTCGAACCCGCACCGTCTCGCTCAGCGGCTATCACGCTATCCGCTCCGCCACGATTACACGGTCAGCGAGCTACTTCATGGCTTCAAAAGCAATCTCGTGGTCAGTTTAACGATGTACTTTGGGGGCCCATTGCGACTCTCCTAATTAAGCTATAAATGTTTCCTTAGGCACAGGGGTTGGGGGCATGGTACCCTATTTTGGTACCGAGTTTGAGATTTATAGCTTAATATTAAAGCGAGTTATGTGGTCTTGAAAACTTACCCGTACATGCCTATTTTATGTTATTTTTTATTCCATTACGCGTTCTTTAACGAAGAAAGAGGATTGTTTTTATACAGAGAACATATTAGGCAGGCCAAACTATCGAAAGTATTGTAAATAATATGAATAAATTAATTTTAATTGATTTTTCCTGTTTTTAAGCTCTGTTCTCACTTTCCCGAACTTAAAAAAATTATTTTTCATATATAGTTCCTTCTAAAATATAGAAAAAGACATTAAATGAATAATATAATGTAAAATTAACAATAGAAAAAAAATAAACAAATTTTAAAAATTTTCTATGTATGTATGTATACCTCAAAAAGTGTTGGGAGAAGCTTTATTTTGAGGAATTTCGCCTTCCGAAAAGCTTTAATACGGAGAAATTCTTTTTTGAAGAGAAATAAATTTTCTATGTATGTATATCTCAAAAAGTGTTGCGAGAAGCTTTATTTGTAAGAAATTCGCCTTCCGAAAAGCGTTAATACGGAGAAATTCTTTTTTCAAGAGAAATAAATTTTCTATGTATGTATATCTCAAAAAGTGTTGCGAGAAGCTTTATTTGTAAGAAATTCGCCTTCCGAAAAGCGTTAATACGGAGAAATTCTTTTTTCAAGAGAAATAAATTTTCTATGTATGTATATCTCAAAAAGTGTTGCGAGAAGCTTTATTTGTAAGAAATTCGCCTTCCGAAAAGCGTTAATACGGAAAAATTCTAAGTCTTTTCTCAATAATAACAAAGCCTCCTATCAGACCTTAATATTGACCTTTAAATTTGTAATTGGAACAGGTATTATATTACGGGGTGCTAGTGTCCCCTACCAAAGGAAAAAATTATAGACCTCATAGGGCGTACACAGCGTGTCCCCGAATTTTACTGTTTTTGTATATCTAAAATAGTGTTGCGAGAAGCTTTATTTCGAAGAAATTCGCCTTTTGAAGAGCTTTTATACGCAGAAATTCTAAGTCTTTTCTCAATGTTAACAAAGCCTCCTATCAGACTTTAATATTGACCCTTAATATTTTAATTGGACCAGGTGTTATATTACCTGGTACTAGTGTACCCTACCAAAGGAAATAATTATAGAGCCCATAGGGGGTACACGGTGTAACGCCGCATTTTACTATGTATGTATATCTAAAACAGTGCATTTTTCAATGTTAAGAAAAATGCCTCCTATCAGACCTTAATATTAAACTTTAATGTTTTAATTGAACCAGGTGTTATATTACCTTGTACTAGTGTACCTTACCAAAGGAAATAATTATAGACCCCATAGGGGGTACGCAGCGTGACCCCGAATTTTACTATGTATGTATGTATATCTCAAAAAGTGTTGCGAGAAGCTTTATTTCGAAGAAATTCGCCTTCCGAAGAGCTTTTATACGCAGAAATGCTAAGTCTTTTTTCAAGAGGAGAAATAAATTTTCTATGTATGTATATCTCAAAAAGTGTTGCGAGAAGCTTTATTTTGAAGAAATTCGCCTTCTGAAAATCTTTTATACGCAGAAAGTCTTTTCTCAATGTGAAGAAATTGGGCCCGCCGCGCAGATGAGGCTTTCAACGGGAAGGCTCCGACGCTGGTCCCCGTACCGGACCGGAGTGTATTGCCGGCAGAGGCACTCCGGATACCGCAGCAGCCGGGTTGCTTTTACGAGAGAAATAAATTTTCTATGTATGTATGTATACCTCAAAAAGTGTTGGGAGAAGCTTTATTTTGAGGAAATTCGCCTTCCGAAAAGCGTTAATACGAAAAAATTCTAAGTATTTTCTCATTGTTAACAAAAGGCTTCATATCAGACCTTAATATTAACCTTTAATGTTGTAATTGGGCCAGGTATTATATTACCTTGTACTCGTGTACCCTACCAAAGGAAAAAATTATAGACCCCATAGGGGGTACACAGCGCGACCCCGAATTTTACTGTTTTTGTATATCTAAAACAATGCATTTTTCAATGTTAAGAAAAATGCCGCCTATCAGACCTTAATATTAACCTTTAATGTTGTAATTGGACCAGGTATTATATTACGGGGTACTAGTGTACCCTACCAAAGGATATAATTATAGACCCCATAGGGGGTACACAGCGCGACCCCGAATTTTACTGTTTTTGTATATCTCCAAAAGTGTTGCGAGAAGCTTTATTTCGAAGAAATTCGCCTCCTCAATAGCTCTTATACGCAGAAATTCTAAGTCCATTCTCAATGTTAACAAAGCCTCCTATCAGACCTTAATATTGACCCTTAATATTTTAAGCGGACCAGGTGTTATATTACCTTGTACTAGTGTACCCTACCAAAGGAAATAATTATAGACACCATAGGGGGTACACAGCGTGACCCCGCAGTTTACTATGTATTTATACCTAAAACAGTGCATTTTTCAATGTTAAGAAAAATGCCTCCTATCAGACCTTAATATTAACCTTTAATGTTGTAATTGGACCAGGTGTTATATTACCTTGTACTCGTGTACCCTACCAAAGGAAAAAATTATACACCCCATAGGGGGTATACAGCGTGACCCCGAAGTTTACTGTTTTTGTTGAGATTTATAGCTTAATATTAAAGCGAGTTATGTGGTCTTGAAAACTTACCCGTACATGCCTATTTTATGTTATTTTTTATTCCATTACACGTTCTTTAACGAAGAAAGAGGATTGTTTTTATACAGAGAACATATTAGGCAGGCCAAACTATCGAAAATATTGTAAATAATATGAATAAATTAATTTTAATTGATTTTTCCTATTTTTAAGCTCTGTTCTCACTTTCCCGAACTTAAAAAAATTATTTTTCATATATAGTTCCTTCTAAAATATAGAAAAAGACATTAAATGAATAATATAATGTAAAATTAACAATAGAAAAAAAAATAAACAAGTTTTAAAAATTGTCCACACTGGGATTCGAACCCGCACCGTCTCGCTCAGCTGCTATCACGCTATCCGCTCCACCACGATTACACGGTCAGCGAGCTACTTCATGGTTTCAAAAGCAATCTCGTCGGTCAGTTTAACGATGTACTTTGGGGGCCCATTGCGACCCTCCTAATTAAACTATAAATATTTCCTTAGGCATAGGGGTTGGGGGCATGGTACCCTATTTTGGTACCGAGTTTGAGATTTATTGCTTAATATTAAAGCGAGTTATGTGGTCTTGAAAACTTATCCGTACATACCTATTTTATGTTATTTTTTATTCCATTATACGTTCTTTAACGAAGAAAGAGGAATGTTTTTATACTGAGAACATACTAGGCAGGCCAAACTATCGAAAGTATTGTAAATAATATGAATAAATTAATTTTAATTGATTTTTTCTGTTTTTAAGGTCTGATCTCATTTTCCCGAACTTAAAAAAATTATTTTTCATATATAGTTCCTTCTATGATATAGAGAAACACATTAAATAAATAATATGATGTAAAATTAACAAAAGAAAAAAAAATTTAAAAATAGACCACACCGGGATTCGAACCCGCGTCGTCCCGCTCAGCTGCTATCACGCTATCCGCTCCACCACGAATACATGGTAAGCTTCGTATTCCATGCCTTCAAAAGCACTTTCCCGGTTAGTTGATCGATGTACTTTGGGGGCCCCTTGCGATCCTCCTAATTAACCTATAAATATTTCCTTCGGCACTGAGGTGGGGGGCATGGTATCCTATTGTGGTACCGAGTTTGAGATTTATAACTTAATATTAAAGCGAGTTACGTGGTCTTGAAATTTGATCCGTACATACCTATTTTATGTTATTTTTTGTTCCATTATACGTTCTTTAACAAAGAAAGAGGATTGTTTTTATACAGAGAACATAATAGGGAGGCCAAACTATCGAAAGTATTGTAAATAATATGAATAAATTAATTTTAATTGATTTTTTCTGTTTTTAAGCTCTGATCTCATTTTCCCGAACTTAAAAAAATTATTTTACATATATAGTTCCTTCTATAATATAGAAAAACACATTAAATAAATGATATAATGTAAAATTAACGAAAGAAAAGAAAAATTTAAGAATGGTCCACACCGGGATTCGAACCCGCGTCGTCCCGCTCAGCTGCTATCACGCTATCCGCACCACCACGTATACATGGTAAGCGTCGTATTCCATGCCTTCAAAAGCACTTTCCCGGTTAGTTGATCGATGTAATTTGGGGGCCCCTTGCGATCCTCCTAAATAACTTATAAATATTTCCTTAGGCACAGGGGTTGGGGGCATGGTACCCTATTTTGGTACCGAGTTTGAGATTTATAGCTTAATATTAAAGCGAGTTATGTGGTCTTGAAAACTTACCCGTACATGCCTATTTTATGTTATTTTTTATTCCATTACGCGTTCTTTAACGAAGAAAGAGGATTGTTTTTATACAGAGAACATATTAGGCAGGCCAAACTATCGAAAGTATTGTAAATAATATGAATAAATTAATTTTAATTGATTTTTCCTGTTTTTAAGCTCTGTTCTCACTTTCCCGAACTTAAAAAAATTATTTTTCATATATAGTTCCTTCTAAAATATAGAAAAAGACATTAAATGATATAAATGTAAAATTAACAATAGAAAAAAAAAAAACAAATTTTAAAAATTTTCTATGTATGTATGTATGTATACCTCAAAAAGTGTTGGGAGAAGCTTTATTTTGAGGAATTTCGCCTTCCGAAAAGCGTTAATACGAAAAAATTCTAAGTCTTTTCTCATTGTCAACAAAAGGCTTCATATTATTATATAATATTAACCTTTAATGTTGTAATTGGACCAGGTACTATATTACCGGATACTAGTTTACCCTACCAAAGGAAATATTAATGGACCCCGCATTTTACTGTTTTTGTATATCTCAAAAAGTGTTGCGAGATGCTTTTTTGACCTTTTTTTGACCTTAATATTAACCTTTAATGTTGTTATTGGACTAGGTATTATATTACGGGGTACTAGTGTACCCTACCAAAGGAAATAATTATAGACCTCATAGGGGGTACACAGTGTAACCCCTCATTTTACTATGTATGTATGTATGTATATCTAAAACAGGGCATTTTTCAATGTTAAGAAAAATGCCTCCTATCAGACCTTAATATTAACCTTTAATGTTGTAATTGGACGAGGTGTTATATTACCTTGTAATAGTGTACCCTACCAAAGGAATCAATTATAGACACCATAGGGGGTACACGGTGTGACCCCGCAATGTATGTCTATCTGAAATAGTGATGCGAAAAGTCTTATTTCGCAGAAATTCGCCTTCCGAAAAGCGTTAATACGGAGAAATTCGTTTTTCAAGAGAAATAAATTTTCTATGTATGTATATCTCAAAAAGTGTTTCGAGAAGCTTTATTTGTAAGAAATTCGCCTTCCGAAAAGCGTTAATACGGAAAAATTCTAAGTCTTTTCTCAATAATAACAAAGCCTCCTATCAGACCTTAATATTGACCTTTAAATTTGTAATTGGACCAGGTATTACATTACGGGGTACTAGTGTACCCTACCAAAGGAAAAAATTATAGACCTCATAGGGCGTACACAGCGTGACCCCGAATTTTACTGTTTTTGTATATCTAAAATAGTGTTGCGAGAAGCTTTATTTCGAAGAAATTCGCCTTTTGAAGAGCTTTTATACGCAGAAATTCTAAGTCTTTTCTCAATGTTAACAAAGCCTCCTATCAGACCTTAATATTGACCCTTAATATTTTAATTGGACCAGGTGTTATATTACCTGGTACTAGTGTACCCTACCAAAGGAAATAATTATAGAGCCCATAGGGGGTACACGGTGTAACGCCGCATTTTACTATGTATGTATGTCTAAAACAGTGCATTTTTCAATGTTAAGAAAAATGCCTCCTATCAGACCTTAATATTAAACTTTAATGTTTTAATTGGACCAGGTGTTATATTACCTTGTACTAGTGTACCTTACCAAAGGAAATAATTATAGACCCCATAGGGGGTACGCAGCGTGACCCCGAATTTTACTATGTATGTATGTATATCTCAAAAAGTGTTGCGAGAAGCTTTATTTCGAAGAAATTCGCCTTCCGAAGAGCTTTTATACGCAGAAATGCTAAGTCTTTCTTCAAGAGGAGAAATAAATTTTCTATGTATGTATATCTCAAAAAGTGTTGCGAGAAGCTTTATTTTGAAGAAATTCGCCTTCTGAAAATCTTTTATACGCAGAAAGTCTTTTCTCAATGTGAAGAAATTGGGCCCGCCGCGCAGATGAGGCTTTCAACGGGAAGGCTCCGACGTTGGTCCCCGTACCGGACCGGAGTGTATTGCCGGCAGAGGCGCTCCGGATACCGCAGCAGCCGGGTTGCTTTTACGAGAGAAATAAATTTTCTATGTATGTATGTATACCTCAAAAAGTGTTGGGAGAAGCTTTATTTTGAGGAAATTCGCCTTCCGAAAAGCGTTAATACGAAAAAATTCTAAGTCTTTTCTCATTGTTAACAAAAGGCTTCATATCAGACCTTAATATTAACCTTTAATGTTGTAATTGGGCCAGGTATTATATTACGGGTTACTAGTGTACCCTACCAAAGGAAATAATTATAGACACCATAGGGGGTACACAGCGTGACCCCGAATTTTACTGTTTTTGTATATCTAAAACAATGCATTTTTCAATGTTAAGAAAAATGCCGCCTATCAGACCTTAATATTAACCTTTAATGTTGTAATTGGACCAGGTATTATATTACGGGGTACTAGTGTACCCTACCAAAGGATATAATTATAGACCCCATAGGGGGTACACAGCGCGACCCCGAATTTTACTGTTTTTGTATATCTCCAAAAGTGTTGCGGGAAGCTTTATTTCGAAGAAATTCGCCTCCTCAATAAATCTTATACGCAGAAATTCTAAGTCCATTCTCAATGTTAACAAAGCCTCCTATCAGACCTTAATATTGACCCTTAATATTTTAAGTGGGCCAGGTGTTATATTACCTTGTACTAGTGTACCCTAGCAAAGGAAATAATTATAGACACCATAGGGGGTACACAGCGTGACCCCGCAGTTTACTATGTATTTATACCTAAAACAGTGCATTTTTCAATGTTAAGAAAAATGCCTCCTATCAGACCTTAATATTAACCTTTAATGTTGTAATTGGACCAGGTGTTATATTACCTTGTACTCGTGTACCCTACCAAAGGAAAAAATTATAGACCCCATAGGGGGTACACAGCGTGACCCCGAAGTTTACTGTTTTTGTTGAGATTTATAGCTTAATATTAAAGCGAGTTATGTGGTCTTGAAAACTTACCCGTACATGCCTATTTTATGTTATTTTTTACTCCATTACACGTTCTTTAACGAAGAAAGAGGATTGTTTTTATACAGAGAACATATTAGGCAGGCCAAACTATCGAAAATATTGTAAATAATATGAATAAATTAATTTTAATTGATTTTTCCTATTTTTAAGCTCTGTTCTCACTTTCCCGAACTTAAAAAAATTATTTTTCATAAATAGTTCCTTCTAAAATATAGAAAAAGACATTAAATGAATAATATAATGTAAAATTAACAATAGAAAAAAAAATAAACAAATTTTAAAAATTTTCCACACTGGGATTCGAACCCGCACCGTCTCGCTCAGCTGCTATCACGCTATCCGCTACTCCACGCATACACGGTGATGGTGGTATTCCATGCCTTCCAAAGCACTCTCCCGGTCAGTTGATCGATGTATTTTGGGGGCCCATTGCGATCCTCCTATATAACCTATAAATATTTCCTTTGCCACAGAGGTGGGGGGCATGGTACCCTATTTTGATACCGAGTTTGAGATTTATAACTTAATATTAAAGCGAGTTACGTGGTCTTGAAAATTGATCCGTACATACCTATTTTATGTTATTTTTTATTCCATTATGCGTTCTTTAAGGAAGAAAGAGTATTGTTTTTATACAGAGAACATACTAGGCAGGCCAAGCTATCGAAAGTATTGTAAATAATATGAATAAATTAATTTTAATTGATTTTTTCTGTTTTTAAGCTCTGATCTCATTTTCCCGAACTTAAAAAAATTATTTTTCATATATAGTTCCTTCTATAATATAGAAAAACTCATTAAATAAATAAAATAATGTAAAATTAACAAAAGAAAAAAAAAATTTAAAAATGGTCCACACCGGGATTCGAACCCACGCCGTCTCACTCAAGTGCTACCACGCTATCCGCTCCACCACGTATACATGGTAAGCGTCGTATTCCATGCCTTCAAAAGCACTTTCCCGGTCAGTTGATCGATGAACTTTGGGGGCCCCTTGCGATCCTCCTATATAACCTATAAATATTTCCTTCGGCACTGAGGTGGGGGGCATGGTATCCTATTGTGGTACCGAGTTTGAGATTTATAACTTAATATTAAAGCGAGTTACGTGGTCTTGAAATTTGATCCGTACATACCTATTTTATGTTATTTTTTGTTCCATTATACGTTCTTTAACAAAGAAAGAGGATTGTTTTTATACAGAGAACATAATAGGGAGGCCAAACTATCGAAAGTTTTGTAAATAATATGAATAAATTAATTTTAATTGATTTTTTCTGTTTTTAAGCTCTGATCTCACTTTCCCGAACTTAAAACAATTATTTTTCATATATAGTTCCTTCTAAAATATAGAAAAAGACATTAAATGAATAATATGATGTAAAATAAACAATAGGAAAAAAAATAAACAAATTTTAAAAATTGTCCACACTGGGATTCGAACCCGCACCGTCTCGCTCAGCTGCTATCACGCTATCCGCTCCACCACGATTACACGGTCAGCGAGCTACTTGATGGCTTCAAAAGCAATCTCGCGGTCAGTTTAACGATGTACTTTGGGGGCTTATTGCGACCCTCCTAATTAAGCTATAAATATTTCCTTAGGCACAGGGGTTGGGGGCATGGTACCCTATTTTGGTACCGAGTTTGAGATTTATAGCTTAATATTAAAGCGAGTTATGTGGTCTTGAAAACTTACCCGTACATGCCTATTTTATGTTATTTTTTATTCCATTACGCGTTCTTTAACGAAGAAAGAGGATTGTTTTTATACAGAGAACATACTAGGCAGGCCAAGCTATCGAAAGTATTGTAAATAATATGAATAAATTAATTTTAATTGATTTTTTCTGTTTTTAAGCTCTGATCTCATTTTCCCGAACTTAAAAAAATTATTTTTCATATATAGTTCCTTCTATAATATAGAAAAACTCATTAAATAAATAAAATAATGTAAAATTAACAAAAGAAAAAAAAAATTTAAAAATGGTCCACACCGGGATTCGAACCCACGCCGTCTCACTCAAGTGCTACCACGCTATCCGCTCCACCACGTATACATGGTAAGCGTCGTATTCCATGCCTTCAAAAGCACTTTCCCGGTCAGTTGATCGATGAACTTTGGGGGCCCCTTGCGATCCTCCTATATAACCTATAAATATTTCCTTCGGCACTGAGGTGGGGGGCATGGTATCCTATTGTGGTACCGAGTTTGAGATTTATAACTTAATATTAAAGCGAGTTACGTGGTCTTGAAATTTGATCCGTACATACCTATTTTATGTTATTTTTTGTTCCATTATACGTTCTTTAACAAAGAAAGAGGATTGTTTTTATACAGAGAACATAATAGGGAGGCCAAACTATCGAAAGTTTTGTAAATAATATGAATAAATTAATTTTAATTGATTTTTTCTGTTTTTAAGCTCTGATCTCACTTTCCCGAACTTAAAACAATTATTTTTCATATATAGTTCCTTCTAAAATATAGAAAAAGACATTAAATGAATAATATGATGTAAAATAAACAATAGGAAAAAAAATAAACAAATTTTAAAAATTGTCCACACTGGGATTCGAACCCGCACCGTCTCGCTCAGCTGCTATCACGCTATCCGCTCCACCACGATTACACGGTCAGCGAGCTACTTGATGGCTTCAAAAGCAATCTCGCGGTCAGTTTAACGATGTACTTTGGGGGCTTATTGCGACCCTCCTAATTAAGCTATAAATATTTCCTTAGGCACAGGGGTTGGGGGCATGGTACCCTATTTTGGTACCGAGTTTGAGATTTATAGCTTAATATTAAAGCGAGTTATGTGGTCTTGAAAACTTACCCGTACATGCCTATTTTATGTTATTTTTTATTCCATTACGCGTTCTTTAACGAAGAAAGAGGATTGTTTTTATACAGAGAACATATTAGGCAGGCCAAACTATCGAAAGTATTGTAAATAATATGAATAAATTAATTTTAATTGATTTTTCCTGTTTTTAAGCTCTGTTCTCACTTTCCCGAACTTAAAAAAATTATTTTTCATATATAGTTCCTTCTAAAATATAGAAAAAGACATTAAATGAATAATATAATGTAAAATTAGCAATAGAAAAAAAAAATAAACAAATTTTAAAAATTGTCCACACTGGGATTCGAACCCGCACCGTCTCGCTCAGCTGCTATCACGCTATCCGCTCCACCACGATTACACGGTCAGCGAGCTACTTGATGGCTTCAAAAGCAATCTCGCGGTCAGTTTAACGATGTACTTTGGAGGCCCATTGCGACCCCCCTAATTAAGCTATATATATTTCCTTAGGCACAGGGGTTGGGGGCTTGGTACCCTATTTTGGTACCGAGTTTGAGATTTATAGCTTAATATTAAAGCGAGTTATGTGGTCTTGAAAACTTACCCGTACATGCCTATTTTATGTTATTTTTTATTCCATTACGCGTTCTTTAACGAAGAAAGAGGATTGTTTTTATACAGAGAACATATTAGGCAGGCCAAACTATCGAAAGTATTGTAAATAATATGAATAAATTAATTTTAATTCATTTTTCCTGTTTTTAAGCTCTGTTCTCACTTTCCCGAACTTAAAAAAATTATTTTTCATATAAAGTTCCTTCTAAAATATAGAAAAAGACATTAAATGAATAATATAATGTAAAATTAACAATAGAAAAAAAAATAAACAAATTTTAAAAATTTTCTATGTATGTATGTATGTATGTATGTATGTATGTATGTATACTTCAAAAAGTGTTGGGAGAAGCTTTATTTTGAGGAATTTAGCCTTCCGAAAAGCGTTAATACGAAAAAATTCTAAGTCTTTTCTCATTGTTAACAAAAGGCTTCATATTATACTATAATATTAACCTTTAATGTTGTAATTGGACCAGGTACTATATTACCGGGTACTAGTTTACCCTACCAAAGGAAATATTAATGGACCCCGCATTTTACTGTTTTTGTATATCTCAAAAAGTGTTGCGAGAAGCTTTTTTGACCTTTTTTGACCTTTTTTTGACCTTAATATTAACCTTTAATGTTGTTATTGGACTAGGTATTATATTACGGGGTACTAGTGTTCCCTACCAAAGGAAATAATTATAGACCTCATACGGGTTACACAGTGTAACCCCTCATTTTACTATGTATGTATGTATGTATGTATATCTAAAACAGGGCATTTTTCAATGTTAAGAAAAATGCCTCCTATCAGACCTTAATATTAACCTTTAATGTTTTAATTGGACGAGGTGTTATATTACTTTGTAATAGTGTACCCTACCAAAGGAATCAATTTTAGACCCCATAGGGGGTACACGGTGTGACCCCGCAATGTATGTCTATCTGAAATAGTGATGCGAAAAGTCTTATTTCGCAGAAATTCGCCTTCCGAAAAGCGTTAATACGGAGAAATTCTTTTTTCAAGAGAAATAAATTTTCTATGTATGTATATCTCAAAAAGTGTTGCGAGAAGCTTTATTTGTAAGAAATTCGCCTTCCGAAAAGCGTTAATACGGAAAAATTCTAAGTCTTTTCTCAATAATAACAAAGCCTCCTATCAGACCTTAATATTGACCTTTAAATTTGTAATTGGACCAGGTATTATATTACGGGGTACTAGTGTACCCTACCAAAAGAAAAATTTATAGACCTCATAGGGCGTACACAGCGTGACCCCGAATTTTACTGTTTTTGTATATCTAAAATAGTGTTGCGAGAAGCTTTATTTCGAAGAAATTCGCCTTTTGAAGAGCTTTTATACGCAGAAATTCTAAGACTTTTCTCAATGTTAACAAAGCCTCCTATCAGACCTTAATATTGACCCTTAATATTTTAATTGGACCAGGACTTTTGAAGGCATGGAATATCACGCTTACCATCTATGCGTATTTTAGCGAGAGAAAAAAAAACAAATTTCAAAAAATGGACAGCACTGGGATTCGAACCCTCGCCATCTCGCTCAGCTGCTATCACGCTATCCGCTACTCCACGCATACACGGTGATGGTGGTATTCCATGCCTTCCAAAGCACTCTCCCGGTCAGTTGATCGATGTATTTTGGGGGCCCATTGCGATCCTCCTAATTAAGCTATAAATATTTCCTTAGGCACAGGGGTTGGGGGCATGGTACCCTATTTTGGTACCGAGTTTGAGATTTATAGCTTAATATTAAAGCGAGTTATGTGGTCTTGAAATCTTACCCGTATATGCCTATTTTATGTTATTTTTTATTCCATTACGCGTTCTTTAACGAAGAAAGAGGATTGTTTTGATACAGAGAACATATTAGACAGGCCAAACTATCGAAAGTATTGTAAATAATATGAATAAATTAATTTTAATTGATTTTTCCTGTTTTTAAGCTCTGTTCTCACTTTCCCGAACTTAAAAAAATTATTTTTCATATATAGTTCCTTCTAAAATATAGAAAAAGACATTAAATGAATAATATAATGTAAAATTAACAATAGAAAAAAAAATAAACAAATTTTAAAAATTGTCCACACTGGGATTCGAACCCGCACCGTCTCGCTCAGCTGCTATCACGCTATCCGCTCCACCACGATTACACGGTCAGCGAGCTACTTGATGGCTTCAAAAGCAATCTCGCGGTCAGTTTAACGATGTACTTTGGGGGCCCATTGCGACCCTCCTAATTAAACTATAAATATTTCCTTAGGCACAGGGGTTGGGGGCATGGTACCCTATTTTGGTACCGAGTTTGAGATTTATAGCTTAATATTAAAGCGAGTTACGTGGTCTTGAAATTTGATCCGTACATGCCTATTTTATGTTATTTTTAATTCCATTACGCGTTCTTTAACGAAGAAAGAGGATTGTTTTTATACAGAGAACATATTAGGCAGGCCAAACTATCGAAAGTATTGTAAATAATATGAATAAATTAATTTTAATTGATTTTTCCTGTTTTTAAGCTCTGCTCTCACTTTCCCGAACTTAAAAAAATTATTTTTCATATATAGTTCCTTCTAAAATATAGAAAAAGACATTAAATGAATAATATAATGTAAAATTAACAATAGAAAAAAAAATAAACAAATTTTAAAAATTTTCTATGTATGTATACCTCAAAAAGTGTTGGGAGAAGCTTTATTTTGAGGAATTTCGCCTTCCAAAAAGCGTTAATACGAAAAAATTCTAAGTCTTTTCTCATTGTTAACAAAAGGCTTCATATTATACTATAATATTAACCTTTAATGTTGTAATTGGACCAGGTACTATATTACCGGGTACTAGTTTACCCTACAAAAGGAAATATTAATGGACCCCGCATTTTACTGTTTTTGTATATCTCAAAAAGTGTTGCGAGAAAATTTTTTGACCTTTTTTGACCTTTTTTGACCTTAATATTAACCTTTAATGTTGTTATTGGACTAGGTATTATATTACGGGGTACTAGTGTACCCTACCAAAGGAAATAATTATAGACCTCATAGGGGGTACACAGTGTAACCCCTCATTTTACTATGTATGTATGTATGTATGTATGTATATCTAAAACAGGGCATTTTTCAATGTTAAGAAAAATGCCTCCTATCAGACCTTAATATTAACCTTTAATGTTTTAATTGGACGAGGTGTTATATTACCTTGTAATAGTGTACCCTACCAAAGGAATCAATTATAGACCACATAGGGGGTACGCAGCGTGACCCCGAATTTTACTATGTATGTATGTATATCTCAAAAAGTGTTGCGAGAAGCTTTATTTCGAAGAAATTCGCCTTCCGAAGAGCTTTTATACGCAGAAATGCTAAGTCTTTTTTCAAGAGGAGAAATAAATTTTCTATGTATGTATATCTCAAAAAGTGTTGCGAGAAGCTTTATTTTGAGGAAATTCGCCTTCCGAAAAGCGTTAATAATGAGAAATTTTAAGTCTTTTCTCATTGTTAACAAAAGGCTTCATAGCAGACCTTAATATTAACCTTTAATGTTGTAAATTGACCAGGTGTTATATTACCTTGTAATAGTGTACCCTACCAAAGGAAATAATTATAGACCCCATAGGGGGTACACAGCGTGACCCCGAATTTTACTCTTTCTGTATATCTAAAACAGTTCATTTTTCAATGTTAAGAAAAATTCCTCCTATCAGACCTTAATATTAACCTTTAATGTTGTAATTGGACCAGGTGTTATATTACCTTGTACTAGTGTACCCTACTAAAGGAAATAATTATAGACCCTATAGGGGGTACACAGTGTGACCCCGAATTTTACTGTTTTTGTATAGCTAAAATAATGTTGCGAGAAGCTTTATTTCGCAGAAATACGCCTTCTGAATAGCTTTTATACGGAGAAATTCTAAGTCATTTTTCAAGAGAAATGAATTTTCTATGTATGTATATCTCAAAAAGTGTTGCGAGAAGCTTTATTTTTTAGAAATTCGCCTTCTGAAAATCTTTTATACGCATAATCTTTCAACGGGAAGGCTCCGACGCTGGTCCCCGTACCGGACCGGAGTGTATTGCCGGCAGAGGCGCTCCGGATACCGCAGCAGCCGGGTTGCTTTTACGAGAGAAATAAATTTTCTAAGTATGTATGTATACCTCAAAAAGTGTTGGGAGAAGCTTTATTTTGAGGAAATTCGCCTTCCGAAAAGCGTTAATACGAAAAAATTCTAAGTCTTTTCTCATTGTTAACAAAAGGCTTCATATTATACTATAATATTAACCTTTAATGTTGTAATTGGACCAGGTGTTATATTACCATGTACTAGTGTACCCTACCAAAGGAAATAATTATAGAGCCCATAGGGGGTACACAGCGTGACCCCGAATTTTACTCTTTTTGTATATCTCCAAAAGTGTTTCGAGAAGCTTTATTTCGCAGAAATTCGCCTCCTCAATAGCTCTTATACGCAGAAATTCTAAGTCCATTCTCAATATTAACAAAGCCTCCTATCAGACCTTAATATTAACCTTTAATGTTTTAGTTGGACCAGGTGTTGTATTACCTTGTACTAGTGTACCCTACCAAAGGAAATAATTATAGACACCATAGGGGGTACACAGCGTGACCCCGAATTTTACTGTTTTTGTATATATAAAACAATGCATTTTTCAATGTTAAGAAAAATGCCGCCTATCTGACCTTAATATTAACCTTTAATGTTGTTATTGGACAAGGTATTATAGTACGGGGTACTAGTGTACCTTACCAAAGGAAATAATTATAGACCCCATAGGGGGTACACAGCGCGACCCCGAATTTTACTGTTTTTGTATATCGCCAAAAGTATTGCGAGAAGCTTTATTTCGAAGAAATTCGCCTTCCGAAGAGCTTTTATACGCAGAAATTCAAAGTCTTTTCTTAATGTTAACAAAGCCTCCTATCAGACCTTAATATTGAACCTTAATATTTTAAGTGGACCAGGTGTTTTATTACCTGGTACTAGTGTACCCTACCAAAGGAAATAATTATAGAGCCCATAGGGGGTACACAGCGTGACCCCGAATTTTACTCTTTTTGTATAGCTAAAATAGTTTTGCGAGAAGCTCTATTTCCAAGAAATTCGCCTTCTGAAGAGCTTTTATAGGCAGAAATTCTAAGTCTGTTTTCAAGAGGAGAAATAAATTTTTTATGTATGTATATCTCCAAAAGTTTTGCGAGAAGCTTTATTTTGAGGAAATTCGCCTTCCGAAAAGCGTTAATACGGATCAATATAAAGTCTTTTATTATTGTTAACAAATGGCTTCATATCAGACCTTTATATTAACCTTTAATGTTGTAATTGGACCAGGTATTATATTACGGGGTACTAGTGTACCCTACCAAAGGACATAATTATAGACCCCATAGGGGGTACACAGCGCGACCCCGAATTAGTCTGTTTTTGTATATCTCCAAAAGTGTTGCGAGAAGCTTTATTTCGAAGAAATTCGCCTTCTGAAGAGCTTTTATACGCAGAAATTCTACGTCTTTTCTCAATGTTAACAAACCCTCCTATCAGACCTTAATATTGACCCTTAATATTTTAAGTGGACCAGGTGTTATATTACCTTGTACTAGTGTACCCTACCAAAGGAATCAATTATAGACCCCATAGGGGTACACAGCGTGACTACGAACTTTACTATGTATGTATACGTAAAACAGTGCATTTTTTCAATGTTAAGAGAAATGCCTCCTATCAGACCTTAATATTGACCTTTAATGTTGTAATTGGACCAGGTGTTATATTACCTTGTACTAGTGTACCCTACCAAAGGAAAAAATTATAGACCGCATAGGGGGTACACAGCGTGACCCCGAACTTTACTGTTTTTGTTGAGATTTATAGCTTAATATTAAAGCGAGTTATGTGGTCTTGAAAACTTACCCGTACATGCCTATTTTATGTTATTTTTTATTCCATTACACGTTCTTTAACGAAGAAAGAGGATTGTTTTTATACAGAGAACATATTAGGCAGGCCAAACTATCGAAAATATTGTAAATAATATGAATAAATTAATTTTAATTGATTTTTCCTATTTTTAAGCTCTGTTCTCACTTTCCCGAACTTAAAAAAATTTTTTTTCATATATAGTTCCTTCTAAAATATAGAAAAAGACATTAAATGAATAATATAATGTAAAATTAACAATAGAAAAAAAAATAAACAAATTTTAAAAATTGTCCACACTGGGATTCGAACCCGCACCGTCTCGCTCAGCTGCTATCACGCTATCCGCTCCACCACGATTACACGGTCAGCGAGTTACTTCATGGCTTCAAAAGCAATCTCGCGGTCAGTTTAACAATGTACTTTGGGGGCCCATTGCGACCCTCCTAATTAAGCTATAAATATTTCCTTAGGCACAGGGGTTGGGGGCATGGTACCCTATTTTGGTACCAAGTTTGAGATTTATAGCTTAATATTAAAGCGAGTTACGTGGTCTTGAAAATTTATCCGAACATACCTATTTCATGTTATTTTTTATTCCATTATGCGTTCTTTAACGAAGAAAGAGGATTGTTTTTATACAGAGAACATACTAGGCAGGCCAAACTATCGAAAGTATTGTAAATAATATGAATAAATTAATTTTAATTGATTTTTTCTGTTTTTAAGCTCTGATCTCATTTTCCCGAACTTAAAAAAATTATTTTTCATATATAATTCCTTCTATAATATAGAAAAACACATTAAATAAATAAAATAACGTAAAATTAACAAGAGAAAAAAAAACAAATTTCAAAAAATGGACAGCACTGGGATTCGAACCCTCGCCATCTCGCTCAGCTGCTATCACGCTATCCGCTACTCCACGCACACACGGTGATGGTGGTATTCCATGCCTTCCAAAGCACTCTCCCGGTCAGTTGATCGATGTAATTTGGGGGCCCATTGCGATCCTCCTAATTAACTTATAAATATTTCCTTTGCCACAGAGGTGGGGGGTATGGTACCCTATTTTGGTACCGAGTTTGAGATTTATAACTTAATATTAAAGCGAGTTACGTGGTCTTGAAAATTGATCCGTACATACCTATTTTATGTTATTTTTAATTCCATTATGCGTTCTTTAAGGAAGAAAGAGTATTGTTTTTATACAGAGAACATACTAGGGAGGCCAAACTATCGAAAGTATTGTAAATAATATGAATAAATTAATTTTAATTGAATTTTCCTGTTTTTAAGCTCTGTTCTCACTTTCCCGAACTTAAAAAAATTATTTTTCCTATATAGTTACTTATATAATATAGAAAAACACATTAAATAAATAATATAATGTAAAATTAACAAAAGAAAAAAAATTTAAAAATGGTCCACACCGGGATTCGAACCCATGTCGTCCCGCTCAGCTGCTATCACGCTATCCGCTCCACCACGTATACATGGTAAGCGTCGTATTCCATGCCTTCAAAAGCACTGTCCCGGTTAGTTTAACGATGTACTTTGGGGGCCCATTGCGACCCTCCTAATTAAGCTATAAATATTTCCTTAGGCACAGGGGTTGGGGGCATGGTACCCTATTTTGGTACCAAGTTTGAGATTTATAGCTTAATATTAAAGCGAGTTACGTGGTCTTGAAAATTTATCCGAACATACCTATTTCATGTTATTTTTTATTCCATTATGCGTTTTTTAACGAAGAAAGAGGATTGTTTTTATACAGAGAACATACTAGGCAGGCCAAACTATCGAAAGTATTGTAAATAATATGAATAAATTAATTTTAATTGATTTTTTCTGTTTTTAAGCTCTGATCTCATTTTCCCGAACTTAAAAAAATTATTTTTCATATATAATTCCTTCTATAATATAGAAAAACACATTAAATAAATAAAATAATGTAAAATTAACAAGAGAAAAAAAAACAAATTTCAAAAAATGTACAGCATTGGGATTCGAACCCTCGCCATCTCGCTCAACTGCTATCACGCTATCCGCTACTCCACGCACACACGGTGATGGTGGTATTCCATGCCTTCCAAAGCACTCTCCCGGTCAGTTGATCGATGTAATTTGGGGGCCCATTGCGATCCTCCTAATTAACTTATAAATATTTCCTTTGCCACAGAGGTGGGGGGCATGGTACCCTATTTTGGTACCGAGTTTGAGATTTATAACTTAATATTAAAGCGAGTTACGTGGTCTTGAAAATTGATCCGTACATACCTATTTTATGTTATTTTTTATTCCATTATGCGTTCTTTAAGGAAGAAAGAGTATTGTTTTTATACAGAGAACATACTAGGGAGGCCAAACTATCGAAAGTATTGTAAATAATATGAATAAATTAATTTTAATTGAATTTTCCTGTTTTTAAGCTCTGTTCTCACTTTCCCGAACTTAAAAAAATTATTTTTCCTATATAGTTACTTATATAATATAGAAAAACACATTAAATAAATAATATAATGTAAAATTAACAAAAGAAAAAAAAATTAGAAATGGTCCACACCGGGATTCGAACCCGCGTCGTCCCGCTCAGCTGCTATCACGCTATCCGCTCCACCACGTATACATGGTAAGCGTCGTATTCCATGCCTTCAAAAGCACTGTCCCGGTTAGTTTAACGATGTACTTTGGGGGCCCATTGCGACCCTCCTAATTAAGCTATAAATATTTCCTTAGGCACAGGGATTGGGGGCATGGTACCCTATTTTGGTACCAAGTTTGAGATTTATAGCTTAATATTAAAGCGAGTTATGTGGTCTTGAAAACTTATCCGTACATACCTATTTTATGTTATTTTATATTCCATTATACGTTCTTTAACGAAGAAAGAGGAATGTTTTTATACAGAGAACATACTAGGCAGGCCAAACTATCGAAAGTATTGTAAATAATATGAATAAATTAATTTTAATTGATTTTTTCTGTTTTTAAGGTCTGATCTCATTTTCCCGAACTTAAAAAAATTATTTTTCATATATAATTCCTTCTATAATATAGAAAAACACATTAAATAAATAAAATAATGTAAAATTAACAAGAGAAAAAAAAACAAATTTCAAAAAATGGACAGCACTGGGATTCGAACCATCGCCATCTCGCTCAGCTGCTATCACGCTATCCGCTACTCCACGCATACACGGTGATGGTGGTATTCCATGCCTTCCAAAGCACTCTCCCGGTCAGTTGATCGATGTATTTTGGGGGCCCATTGCGATCCTCCTAATTAAGCTATAAATATTTCCTTAGGCACAGGGGTTGGGGGCATGGTACCCTATTTTGGTACCGAGTTTGAGATTTATAGCTTAATATTAAAGCGAGTTATGTGGTCTTGAAAACTTATCCATACATACCTATTTTATGTTATTTTTTATTCCATTATAAATGAATAATATAAATATATAAATGATAAATGAATAATGAAATAATATAAATGAATAAATGAATAATATAATGTAAAA
This sequence comes from Parasteatoda lunata, assembly GCA_949128135.1. NCBI lineage: Eukaryota > Metazoa > Arthropoda > Arachnida > Araneae > Theridiidae > Parasteatoda > Parasteatoda lunata. The sequence continues at coordinate 96,541,595 of OX421978.1, forward strand.
TTAACAATAGAAAAAAAAAAAGAAATTTTAAAAATTGTCCACACTGGGATTCGAACCCGCACCGTCTCGCTCAGCTGCTATCACGCTATCCGCTCCACCACGATTACACGGTCAGCGAGTTACTTCATGGCTTCAAAAGCAATCTCGCGGTCAGTTTAACGTTGTACTTTGGGGGCCCATTGCGACCCTCCTAATTAAGCTATAAATATTTCCTTAGGCACAGGGGTTGGGGGCATGGTACCCTATTTTGGTACCAAGTTTGAGATTTATAGCTTAATGTTAAAGCGAGTTACGTGGTCTTGAAAATTTATCCGAACATACCTATTTCATGTTATTTTTTATTCCATTATGCGTTCTTTAACGAAGAAAGAGGATTGTTTTTATACAGAGAACATACTAGGCAGGCCAAACTATCGAAAGTATTGTAAATAATATGAATAAATTAATTTTAATTGATTTTTTCTGTTTTTAAGCTCTGATCTCATTTTCCCGAACTTAAAAAAATTATTTTTCATATATAATTCCTTCTATAATATAGAAAAACACATTAAATAAATAAAATAATGTAAAATTAACAAGAGAAAAAAAAACAAATTTCAAAAAATGGACAGCACTGGGATTCGAACCCTCTCCATCTCGCTCAGCTGCTATCACGCTATCCGCTACTCCACGCACACACGGTGATGGTGGTATTCCATGCCTTCCAAAGCACTCTCCCGGTCAGTTGATCGATGTATTTTGGGGGCCCATTGCGATCCTCCTAATTAACCTATAAATATTTCCTTTGCCACAGAGGTGGGGGGCATGGTACCCTATTTTGGTACCGAGTTTGAGATTTATAACTTAATATTAAAGCGAGTTACGTGGTCTTGAAAATTGATCCGTACATACCTATTTTATGTTATTTTTTATTCCATTATGCGTTCTTTAAGGAAGAAAGAGTATTGTTTTTATACAGAGAACATACTAGGGAGGCCAAACTATCGAAAGTATTGTAAATAATATGAATAAATTAATTTTAATTGAATTTTCCTGTTTTTAAGCTCTGTTCTCACTTTCCCGAACTTAAAAAAATTATTTTTCCTATATAGTTACTTATATAATATAGAAAAACACATTAAATAAATAATATAATGTAAAATTAACAAAAGAAAAAAAATTTAAAAATGGTCCACACCGGGATTCGAACACGCGTCGTCCCGCTCAGCTGCTATCACGCTATCCGCTCCACCACGTATACATGGTAAGCGTCGTATTCCATGCCTTCAAAAGCACTGTCCCGGTTAGTTTAACGATGTACTTTGGGGGCCCATTGCGACCCTCCTAATTAAGCTATAAATATTTCCTTAGGCACAGGGGTTGGGGGCATGGTACCCTATTTTGGTACCAAGTTTGAGATTTATAGCTTAATATTAAAGCGAGTTACGTGGTCTTGAAAATTTATCCGAACATACCTATTTCATGTTATTTTTTATTCCATTATGCGTTCTTTAACGAAGAAAGAGGATTGTTTTTATACAGAGAACATACTAGGCAGGCCAAACTATCGAAAGTATTGTAAATAATATGAATAAATTAATTTTAATTGATTTTTTCTGTTTTTAAGCTCTGATCTCATTTTCCCGAACTTAAAAAAATTATTTTTCATATATAATTCCTTCTATAATATAGAAAAACACATTAAATAAATAAAATAATGTAAAATTAACAAGAGAAAAAAAAACAAATTTCAAAAAATGGACAGCACTGGGATTCGAACCCTTGCCATCTCGCTCAGCTGCTATCACGCTATCCGCTACTCCTCGCATACACGGTGATGGTGGTATTCCATGCCTTCCAAAGCACTCTCCCGGTCAGTTGATCGATGTATTTTGGGGGCCCATTGCGATCCTCCTAATTAACCTATAAATATTTCCTTTGCCACAGAGGTGGGGGGCATGGTACCCTATTTTGGTACCGAGTTTGAGATTTATAACTTAATATTAAAGCGAGTTGCGTGGTCTTGAAAATTGATCCGTACATTCCTATTTTATGTTATTTTTTATTCCATTATGCGTTCTTTAAGGAAGAAAGAGTATTGTTTTTATACAGAGAACATACTAGGGAGGCCAAACTATCGAAAGTATTGTAAATAATATGAATAAATTAATTTTAATTGAATTTTCCTGTTTTTAAGCTCTGTTCTCACTTTCCCGAACTTAAAAAAATTATTTTTCCTATATAGTTACTTATATAATATAGAAAAACACATTAAATAAATAATATAATGTAAAATTAACAAAAGAAAAAAAATTTAAAAATGGTCCACACCGGGATTCGAACCCGCGTCGTCCCGCTCAGCTGCTACCACGCTATCCGCTCCACCACGTATACATGGTAAGCGTCGTATTCCATGCCTTCAAAAGCACTGTCCCGGTTAGTTTAACGATGTACTTTGGGGCCCCATTGCGACCCTCCTAAATAAGCTATAAATATTTCCTTAGGAAAAGGGGTTGGGGGCATGGTACCCTATTTTGGTACCAAGTTTGAGATTTATAGCTTAATATTAAAGCGAGTTATGTGGTCTTGAAAACTTATCCGTACATACCTATTTTATGTTATTTTTTATTCCATTATACGTTCTTTAACGAAGAAAGAGGAATGTTTTTATACAGAGAACATACTAGGCAGGCCAAACTATCGAAAGTATTGCAAATAATATGAATAAATTAATTTTAATTGATTTTTTCTGTTTTTAAGGTCTGATCTCATTTTCCCGAACTTAAAAAAATTATTTTTCATATATAATTCCTTCTATAATATAGAAAAACACATTAAATAAATAAAATAATGTAAAATTAACAAGAGAAAAAAAAACAAATTTCAAAAAATGGACAGCACTGGGATTCGAACCCTTGCCATCTCGCTCAGCTGCTATCACGCTATCCGCTACTCCTCGCATACACGGTGATGGTGGTATTCCATGCCTTCCAAAGCACTCTCCCGGTCAGTTGATCGATGTATTTTGGGGGCCCATTGCGATCCTCCTAATTAACCTATAAATATTTCCTTTGCCACAGAGGTGGGGGGCATGGTACCCTATTTTGGTACCGAGTTTGAGATTTATAACTTAATATTAAAGCGAGTTACGTGGTCTTGAAAATTGATCCGTACATTCCTATTTTATGTTATTTTTTATTCCATTATGCGTTCTTTAAGGAAGAAAGAGTATTGTTTTTATACAGAGAACATACTAGGGAGGCCAAACTATCGAAAGTATTGTAAATAATATGAATAAATAAATTTTAATTGAATTTTCCTGTTTTTAAGCTCTGTTCTCACTTTCCCGAACTTAAAAAAATTATTTTTCCTATATAGTTACTTATATAATATAGAAAAACACATTAAATAAATAATATAATGTAAAATTAACAAAAGAAAAAAAATTTAAAAATGGTCCACACCGGGATTCGAACCCGCGTCGTCCCGCTCAGCTGCTATCACGCTATCCGCTCCACCACGTATACATGGTAAGCGTCGTATTCCATGCCTTCAAAAGCACTGTCCCGGTTAGTTTAACGATGTACTTTGGGGGCCCATTGCGACCCTCCTAAATAAGCTATAAATATTTCCTTAAGCACAGGGGTTGGGGGCATGGTACCCTATTCTGGTACCAAGTTTGAGATTTATAGCTTAATATTAAAGCGAGTTACGTGGTCTTGAAAATTTATCCGAACATACCTATTTCATGTTATTTTTTATTCCATTATGCGTTCTTTAACGAAGAAAGAGGATTGTTTTTATACAGAGAACATACTAGGCAGGCCAAACTATCGAAAGTATTGTAAATAATATGAATAAATTAATTTTAATTGATTTTTTCTGTTTTTAAGCTCTGATCTCATTTTCCCGAACTTAAAAAAATTATTTTTCATATATAATTCCTTCTATAATATAGAAAAACACATTAAATAAATAAAATAATGTAAAATTAACAAGAGAAAAAAAAACAAATTTCAAAAAATGGACAGCACTGGGATTCGAACCCTTGCTATCTCGCTCAGCTGCTATCACGCTATCCGCTACTCCTCGCATACACGGTGATGGTGGTATTCCATGCCTTCCAAAGCACTCTCCCGGTCAGTTGATCGATGTATTTTGGGGGCCCATTGCGATCCTCCTAATTAACCTATAAATATTTCCTTTGCCACAGAGGTGGGGGGCATGGTACCCTATTTTGGTACCGAGTTTGAGATTTATAACTTAATATTAAAGCGAGTTACGTGGTCTTGAAAATTGATCCGTACATTCCTATTTTATGTTATTTTTTATTCCATTATGCGTTCTTTAAGGAAGAAAGAGTATTGTTTTTATACAGAGAACATACTAGGGAGGCCAAACTATCGAAAGTATTGTAAATAATATGAATAAATTAATTTTAATTGAATTTTCCTGTTTTTAAGCTCTGTTCTCACTTTCCCGAACTTAAAAAAATTATTTTTCCTATATAGTTACTTATATAATATAGAAAAACACATTAAATAAATAATATAATGTAAAATTAACAAAAGAAAAAAAATTTAAAAATGGTTCACACCGGGATTCGAACCCGCGTCGTCCCGCTCAGCTGCTATCACGCTATCCGCTACTCCACGCATACACGATGATGGTGGTATTCCATGCCTTCCAAAGCACTCTCCCGGTCAGTTGATCGATGTATTTTGGGGGCCCATTGCGATCCTCCTAATTAAGCTATAAATATTTCCTTAGGCACAGGGGTTGGGGGCATGGTACCCTATTTTGGTACCGAGTTTGAGATTTATAGCTTAATATTAAAGCGAGTTATGTGGTCTTGAAATCTTACCCGTATATGCCTATTTTATGTTATTTTTTATTCCATTACGCGTTCTTTAACGAAGAAAGAGGATTGTTTTTATACAGAGAACATATTAGACAGGCCAAACTATCGAAAGTATTGTAAATAATATGAATAAATTAATTTTAATTGATTTTTCCTGTTTTTAAGCTCTGTTCTCACTTTCCCGAACTTAAAAAAATTATTTTTCATATATAGTTCCTTCTAAAATATAGAAAAAGACATTAAATGAATAATATAATGTAAAATTAACAATAGAAAAAAAAATAAACAAATTTTAAAAATTGTCCACACTGGGATTCGAACCCGCACCGTCTCGCTCAGCTGCTATCACGCTATCCGCTCCACCACGATTACACGGTCAGCGAGCTACTTGATGGCTTCAAAAGCAATCTCGCGGTCAGTTTAACGATGTACTTTGGGGGCCCATTGCGACCCTCCTAATTAAACTATAAATATTTCCTTTGGCACAGGGGTTGGGGGCATGGTACCCTATTTTGGTACCGAGTTTGAGATTTATAGCTTAATATTAAAGCGAGTTACGTGGTCTTGAAATTTGATCCGTACATGCCTATTTTATGTTATTTTTAATTCCATTACGCGTTCTTTAACGAAGAAAGAGGATTGTTTTTATACAGAGAACATATTAGGCAGGCCAAACTATCGAAAGTATTGTAAATAATATGAATAAATTAATTTTAATTGATTTTTCCTGTTTTTAAGCTCTGCTCTCACTTTCCCGAACTTAAAAAAATTATTTTTCATATATAGTTCCTTCTAAAATATAGAAAAAGACATTAAATGAATAATATAATGTAAAATTAACAATAGAAAAAAAAATAAACAAATTTTAAAAATTTTCTATGTATGTATGTATGTATGTATACCTCAAAAAGTGTTGGGAGAAGCTTTATTTTGAGGAATTTCGCCTTCCAAAAAGCGTTAATACGAAAAAATTCTAAGTCTTTTCTCATTGTTAACAAAAGGCTTCATATTATACTATAATATTAACCTTTAATGTTGTAATTGGACCAGGTACTATATTACCGGGTACTAGTTTACCCTACAAAAGGAAATATTAATGGACCCCGCATTTTACTGTTTTTGTATATCTCAAAAAGTGTTGCGAGAAGCTTTTTTGACCTTTTTTGACCTTAATATTAACCTTTAATGTTGTTATTGGACTAGGTTTTATATTACGGGGTACTAGTGTACCCTACCAAAGGAAATAATTATAGACCTCATAGGGGGTACACAGTGTAACCCCTCATTTTACTATGTATGTATGTATGTATGTATATCTAAAACAGGGCATTTTTCAATGTTAAGAAAAATGCCTCCTATCAGACCTTAATATTAACCTTTAATGTTTTAATTGGACGAGGTGTTATATTACCTTGTAATAGTGTACCCTACCAAAGGAATCAATTATAGACCACATAGGGGGTACACGGTGTGACCCCGCAATGTATGTCTATCTGAAATAGTGATGCGAAAAGTCTTATTTCGCAGAAATTCGCCTTCCGAAAAGCGTTAATACGGAGAAATTCTTTTTTCAAGAGAAATAAATTTTCTATGTATGTATATCTCAAAAAGTGTTGCGAGAAGCTTTATTTGTAAGAAATTCGCCTTCCGAAAAGCGTTAATACGGAAAAATTCTAAGTCTTTTCTCAATAATAACAAAGCCTCCTATCAGACCTTAATATTGACCTTTAAATTTGTAATTGAACCAGGTATGATATTACGGGGTACTAGTGTACCCTACCAAAGGAAAAAATTATAGAGCCCATAGGGGGTACACGGTGTAACGCCGCATTTTACTATGTATGTATGTATATCTAAAACAGTGTACACAGCGTACACAGCGTGACCCCGAATTTTACTGTTTTTGTATATCTAAAATAGTGTTGCGAGAAGCTTTATTTCGAAGAAATTCGCCTTTTGAAGAGCTTTTATACGCAGAAATTCTAAGTCTTTTCTCAATGTTAACAAAGCCTCCTATCAGACCTTAATATTGACCCTTAATATTTTAATTGGACCAGGTGTTATATTACCTGGTACTAGTTTACCCTACCAAAGGAAATAATTATAGAGCCCATAGGGGGTACACGGTGTAACGCCGCATTTTACTATGTATGTATATCTAAAACAGTGCATTTTTCAATGTTAAGAAAAATGCCTCCTATCAGACCTTAATATTAACCTTTAATGTTTTAATTGGACCAGGTGTTATATTACCTTGTACTAGTGTACCTTACCAAAGGAAATAATTATAGACCCCATAGGGGGTACGCAGCGTGACCCCGAATTTTACTATGTATGTATGTATATCTCAAAATGTGTTGCGAGAAGCTTTATTTCGAAGAAATTCGCCTTCCGAAGAGCTTTTATACGCAGAAATGCTAAGTCTTTTTTCAAGAGGAGAAATAAATTTTCTATGTATGTATATCTCAAAAAGTGTTGCGAGAAGCTTTATTTTGAGGAAATTCGCCTTCCGAAAAGCGTTAATAATGAGAAATTTTAAGTCTTTTCTCATTGTTAACAAAAGGCTTCATAGCAGACCTTAATATTAACCTTTAATGTTGTAATTTGACCAGGTGTTATATTACCTTGCACTAGTGTACCCTACTAAAGGAAATAATTATAGACCCTAAAGGGGGTACACAGTGTGACCCCGAATTTTACTGTTTTTGTATAGCTAAAATAATGTTGCGAGAAGCTTTATTTCGCAGAAATACGCCTTCTGAATAGCTTTTATACGGAGAAATTCTAAGTCTTTTTTCAAGAGAAATGAATTTTCTATGTATGTATATCTCAAAAAGTGTTGCGAGAAGCTTTATTTTGAAGAAATTCGCCTTCTGAAAATCTTTTATACGCATAATCTTTCAACGGGAAGGCTCCGACGCTGGTCCCCGTACCGGACCGGAGTGTATTGCCGGCAGAGGCGCTCCGGATACCGCAGCAGCCGGGTTGCTTTTACGAGAGAAATAAATTTTCTATGTATGTATGTATACCTCAAAAAGTGTTGGGAGAAGCTTTATTTTGAGGAAATTCGCCTTCCGAAAAGCGTTAATACGAAAAAATTCTAAGTCTTTTCTCATTGTTAACAAAAGGCTTCATATTATACTATAATATTAACCTTTAATGTTGTAATTGGACCAGGTGTTATATTACCTTGTACTAGTGTACCCTACCAAAGGAAATAATTATAGAGCCCATAGGGGGTACACAGCGTGACCCCGAATTTTACTCTTTTTGTATATCTCCAAAAGTGTTTCGAGAAGCTTTATTTCGCAGAAATTCGCCTCCTCAATAGCTCTTATACGCAGAAATTCTAAGTCCATTCTCAATATTAACAAAGCCTCCTATCAGACCTTAATATTAACCTTTAATGTTTTAGTTGGACCAGGTGTTGTATTACCTTGTACTAGTGTACCCTACCAAAGGAAATAATTATAGACACCATAGGGGGTACACAGCGTGACCCCGAATTTTACTGTTTTTGTATATATAAAACAATGCATTTTTCAATGTTAAGAAAAATGCCGCCTATCTGACCTTAATATTAACCTTTAATGTTGTTATTGGACAAGGTATTATAGTACGGGGTACTAGTGTACCCTACCAAAGGAAATAATTATAGACCCCATAGGGGGTACACAGCGCGACCCCGAATTTTACTGTTTTTGTATATCGCCAAAAGTATTGCGAGAAGCTTTATTTCGAAGAAATTCGCCTTCCGAAGAGCTTTTATACGCAGAAATTCAAAGTCTTTTCTTAATGTTAACAAAGCCTCCTATCAGACCTTAATATTGACCCTTAATATTTTAAGTGGACCAGGTGTTTTATTACCTGGTACTAGTG